>VMDR010000599.1:0-203444 GCA_007922815.1 Macrotus californicus
AGGGGCAAGTATGTTTTTTTAATTAGGGATAATCAATGGAGAAGAAAATAAAAGAAGGGCTAATGAACTTACCAAGAATAAAACAAAGGATATTTTTAAATGGCCAATAAAAACAAGATAACAGAAGTAGAACAGAACTTACTGTGATATAATAAATAATAATGTGAGAAACTCACCTTTCTAAAATTAAGGCACTCAGATTGGATTTAAATGTATCTCCAAGACATACATTTAAATTGACACAGAAAAAGTAAAAATAAAAAATGAACAAGAATGTATCAGGCTAATGTGAACAAAGAGGACGCAGAGGCCATAGGATTAATATTAAAGTAGAACTCAAAGCTGTGTGAAGTAAAAGATAAAAGGGCTCATGTTTTATAGATAAAGGGCAAAATCCACAATGCAGGTAAAATAGTATAAAACTTCTATGTTTTAAATCACATAGCATCAAAATACATGAAATAAATGCTATTTGCAATACAAGGAGAAGTTGGCAGAAATACCTTAGAAGTATAAGGTTTCTTAACACATATTTTGGGGCTTTGATATAACAAATAAGAAAACAGAAAAATCTGAATAATGTAATTAAGAAGATTGATTTAAATTCTTCATTTAACCTGGCACTTTATAGAAAACACATCTCCTTTTCCAGTGTCCATGAAAATGTATAAAATTTGACCATATAATGGGCCCTAAAGAAAACATCAAAAATTTATTCAAAAGCAAAAATGATCCCTGGCTGGTGTGGCTCAGTAGACTGAGCGCTGGTCTGTGAACCAAAGGGTCACTGGTCTAGGGCACAGGCCTGAGTTGCAGGCCAGCTCCCCAGTAGGGGGCACACAAGTAGCAACCACACACTGATGTTTCTCTCCCTCTTTTTCTCCTTCCCTTCCCCTCTGTAAAGGTAAATAAATAAAATCTTAAAAAAATAAAATAAATGTTTTACAAAAAGCAAAAATGATCATTCTCATTCTCTGTTTTACACTATGATCAGACCAAAAGCCAATGAAAATACACACATATAATAAATCAACTGGAAATTGTAAAACATTCTCCTAAGTAATTAAAGAATGAAGGAAGAAATCAATTATAAAAAACTTGGAGAAAAGGAGAGACAGAACATATTCCCCCAAAAAATGAATCAACACTGGAAAGAGAATAATTCTTTACCAAATTTAATTTATAAAATTAAATATCATTCTAAAATTTATATACAAATGGGTTATCTGATGGGTTTTATTTTTATAATAAAAATATTTTGAAAAATAAGAATAATGGAGGAGGGACCAACACTGTAAATTATTAAAACACATTAAAATGCTAAAAACAACATTCAAAGACAGTACTGATACAAGAGAAAATTTTATTTAAAGATCTATTTATATATAAAACTTTAATATAGTTACATAAAACTTCAAATTAATGAGTAGTGAGAATTATTATTTTTAAATGGTGCTGGCATAATTGGTCAACAGAGAGCAAAGTGTGAGGCAGCACTGGGCACTTCTGAGGCTGCAAGAATCTGTTCCAGGCCTCTCCCCAGCTCCTGGTGGCTTGTTGGCCATCTTTGGCATCCTGGCTTGTAGAAGCATCACCCAGACTCTGCCTCCATCTTCACGTGGAGCTCTCCCCATGTGTGTGCCTGTGTCCAAATCTTCCCTTAAAAAAAAAAAACAGTCCCATTAGACTAGGACCCACGTAATGACCGCATTTTAACGTGGTCACCTCTCCAAAGACCCCATCTCTAAATAAGATCATGCTCTGAAGTACTAAGAGTTAGAACTTCAACATACGGATTTGGGGAGACACAATTCTACCCATAGTAATAAAAAAATCTGGGTGATAACTGCATTTAACCGATGTTTCTCCTAAAGGCATCCCTAGTCCACACAGCACATGGGAAACAGAGTTCATGAAGAAAGCAAGTCTTACTGGGCTGCAAAGTCAGAAATTAGAGGTCAGGGTTGTCCAAGTGGCTAGAAAGTAAGGGGAGCAGAGAAATATGAATAAAAACTATTCTCAACACCCTGGCCGGTAGCCCAGTTACAGCGCCGCCCCAATATGCCACAGTAACAGGTTCAATCCCCAATCAGGGCCCCTACAAGAAACAACCAATGAATGCATAAATAAGTGGAACAACAAATCAATGTTTCTCTCTCTCTCTCTCAAATCAATAAATAAAATTTTTAAAGGATGTATTTATAAAAAGCCATCCTCAAAATTTTAGCTGACTTCCGAACTGCTCATGCACCGAGCAGGTCCTAAGAAACCCAGCAGAGAGCTGTATAACTTGTAGGCTAAAAAAGGTAAAAGGATTGTCTTAGTTAGCTCAGCCACTGTCACAAAAATATCACGTGCTGGGCGACTTAAACAACAGAAATGTGTTCCTCTTGGTCTGATGGCTGGAGTCCAAGATCAAGTGCTGACAGGTTCTGCTCCACCAGGTGAGAGCCCTCTTCCTGGCTGGCAGACCCCTTCTTGCTGTGTCCTCTCGTGGTGGAAAGAGAAAGAGCTGTAGACCCCTCTTCTTACACGACACTGACCACAGCTGGGAAGGCTCCAGCCTCATGACTTAATTGCCTCTCAAAGGCTCCCCTCCTACTACCATGCACGGAGGGTGAGGGCTCTGATGTGTGAACCTGGGGAGGGCACCTTCCATCCATAGCAAGACATTTCAGTAGCTGCCTCAGTCTGAGGGCACAGAGTTCGGGGTTCAGACTCGCCACACTTACAGGTCTTTCACAACCCCCAGAAGCTTTTCTACTCAAACCCCATACAGGCCCTACCTTAGGAGCAGAGATGACATTTGGGCCCCCAACTTAGGACAAAACTGAAATAAAGCCATCCTAGAAGAGCCTAAAATCAAGTCTTCACAAGCTGAGGTGATCTGTCAGTGACTAACTGCTTTCATAGGTACAAAACTTAACACGATGCAGGGAAAAAACAGAATCCGTAGTTTCCAGAATGGAACATCCATAATGTTCAGGAAATAGTCAAATATTATTGGACTTGTAAAAATGTAGGAAAATGTGAAAAATAATGAAGAAATAAAATAGTCAATAAAAAGAGTTGTATAGGCAACACAGATATTAAATTTTTTCTTTTTTTATTGTTGTTCAATTACAATTGTCCTCATTACCCTCCCATTACTCTTCCCTGACCTACCCGCCCCCACCTCCCACGTTCAATCCTACCCCTTCACCATTGTCTTTGTCCATGGGTCCTTAATACTGTTCCTTGATGACCCTTCCCCTGCTTTCCCCCATTATTCCCCTCCCCCCAACCATGAGACTGAACAAAATAGAACCACAGGCATGGAAACATGGAGCAGACTGAGGGGAGCAGGGAGCAGGGAGGGGAGAATGGTGGAAAGAAGGGGAAGGAACTAGACAAAGAAGATGTATGAATGACCCATGGACATGGACAACAGTGTGGGGACTGACTGTGGGAGAGGGGGTGGGGTGGGCAGAGGAGGGCAAAGGGGGAAAATTGAGACAACTATTACAGAATAAAAATAAAAATGATTTTTTAAAAAGTAACTATGAGAAAAGGAGGCGGCTAAGATGAAATGAGTAGAGGCACTTGCTTTGGGCATAAAATTTAAGGAGATGCCCAAGAAACTCAGTAATCAAAAGAATATAATGCAGTATCTTAACATACAAAAATTAAGTCAGAAGAAATCCATGAAGAACAAAATATCAAAAACGTAAATGAAAGCAGGATCAATAATGATACCATGCTAAGCCTTATTGCAACCTGACGGTGGGGGGTGGGTATAAAAATATTGATCCAGCCTTTATTTTTGTCAGGAAGAAATTGATATAAATATCAGGCAAAATTTTTCCGAACCCAAATAAAATATTTGCCAAGATCAGCAAAATCCACACAGGACAAATAGAAAGCCTCACTGAGGTAATAGCAATAATCAAATTGCTGGAAAAAAAATAAAGATAAAGAAAAAAATTTTAAAGCAACCAGAGGGAAAAAAAACATATTGTCAGCAGGGAAACAGCAACAAGAAAAGCGGCTGACTTCTTATCACAAAAAAACAGAGAACAGAACACAATATGAGGGTAACTTTAAAGTGCTGGGAGGATTAAAAAAAAACTTCAGATATTCTTTATCTAGTGAAAATATCTTTCAAAACCGAAGGTAAAATAAAGACATTTTCGGATCCTTGAAAGCAGAAGAAATTCATCACGCCCAGACCAGCCCCACAGGAAATGCCGAAGGAGGCTGCT
Source organism: Macrotus californicus (assembly GCA_007922815.1). Taxonomy (NCBI): domain Eukaryota; kingdom Metazoa; phylum Chordata; class Mammalia; order Chiroptera; family Phyllostomidae; genus Macrotus; species Macrotus californicus. The sequence goes on from VMDR010000599.1 coordinate 4,242, forward strand.
CAGGCTGACGGGACCTGATCCCAGGTGGAAACGTGAGTCCATGGGAAGGAATGAAGAGCACTGAAAACGGTAAATGTTTTGGTACCCTTCTTTTCCTTAGAGTCTTTAAAAGAAAATTGACTGAAGCAAGGTAATAATAATGTACTGCAGGGGTATTCAAATATGTAGAATTAAATATATGAAAACAAGAGAACAAAGGACATCAGGCGTAAGTGGAATTATAGTTTTTGTAAGGTTCTTACATTAAACAAAAGATATTACAGTATCAGTTTCAGGTAGATTGTGATTAAGTGAAGGATGCATATTATAATTCCTAGACAAAAGTCCTCTTAAAAAACACATATCGCTATAAAGTAAATAGAAAAGATAAATTAAAAATACTTTGTTAGCCCAAAAGGAGGCATACAAGGAAGAAAAAAGAGAACAAAGAGAAAAAGTAATTTTTAAACAAGTAGCAAAAGAAAACTCTCGTCGGCGACCTAAGTACTGGTCTGAGGCAGGCCAGAGTTGAAAACCTGGTCCTACGATGCGCCATCTGGTGACCTTGGCCAAGTGTCTGAACCTCCCTGAGAATCTTCTGTATCTGTAAATAATTGTGCCTGTGTGCCAAAATTTTTGTATGTATTTTTTTAAATTATGCCCATCAAGCCCCTAGCATAGTGCCTGGCTTTTACTAAGCCACCAGTCAATAAGAGGTGGCGTCCCCACCAAGCAGTTGGGCGGGAAGGTGGAAGCGGATGAAAGACCGGGGTGAAGCTCTCCCTCTAAGACCCTGCTCGCACGCTGATGCTCTGTAAAGTAGCCGATCCGTCCCCAGGCCTCCTGAAGAATTGTATGCATAACTTTATGATAGTACTTATCAAACGGAATTATAGCTGTTTGCTTTAATTAAGCTTTTAGTTTTAACTGAGATCATTGTCAATTCACACGCAGCAATGAGAGATCCCTTGGAAACAGTTTCCTACAATCGTAACAGCTCACAAAAACCGCCCTCCGACACGCCATCCGGAATGCTGGCGCCGGTGCAATCAAGGCACAAAACATTCCATCCCAAGGGTCCCCGGTGGTGCCCTTACGTAGGTACACCCACTTCCACCCACCAGCGCCCTTCAGCCCCGGCCACCACTGAGCTGCCCTCCATGTCTGTGATTTTCAACGCTGTTATAAAGTGTCAGACAGTATGTGACCTTTTGAGACTGGCTTTTTCACTTAGGGTTCACTCAGCTTCTTGAATCTGAAGGATTCAAATTTCACCAAATTTAGGAAGTTTTCAGCATCTATTTCTTCAAATACTCTTTTGCCCACATTCTTTCTTCTGTTCTCCTGGGATGCCAATGAACAAATGTTACATCTGTCATCAGTGCCCCACAAGTCCCTGACTATTCTTTTTTCAGCCCATTCTCTCTTTTCTGTTCAAACTGGGGGATTTTTATTGTCCTGACACCATTCTAGAAGGAGGATGGGAGCCCTGCCTCTTTACTGCTGTTGGTGGGAGGGGGGGGTTAGGCTCCCCACTTGGACATGCGTGTGGGCGGGGACGTGTCATCACTGTGGGGCAGGGCTGAGTCCAGGCTCCTCACTAGGGCACCCCCCACCCCCTCTCCACTGAAACTACCCTGGCTAGCGGAATGGTGGCAGTGCCTCCTCAATCCTGTGCAGGTGGTGCCTCCTGACACCACAGTGAGGGGGTGACATGGTGGCCACTGGGCAGTTATAGAAGTCCTCACTGTTCACAAGACTTCTCCCACACCACCCCACCCTGATGCGGGCTCCTCATGACAGCTTCATTGAGGGAGTGACGGTCTAGGCTGACCACTGAGCCTGTGTTGGTGGGGCAGCTACACACTGTTCTATGGATTTGTCTAAGAGTTTTCTGTCTCGCCCTGGCCAGGTGGCTCAGGTAGTTGGAGTATTGTCCTGTGCACCAAGAGGTTCCAGATTCAATCCCTGGTCAGGGCACATACCTAGGTTGCAGGTTCGATCCCAGGTTGGAAACCAACCAATCGATCCCTCTCTTTCTCTCCCTCTCTTCCCCTTCCTCTCTCTCTAAAATCAATGAGCATATCCTCAGATGAGGATTTAAAACTTTTTTTAAATAAAAGTTTTCTGTCTTGCCAGGGGCCCCTTTTCAGGTCCTCTGGCCAGAGATCAAGCTTTCATAGGGGCTTTTATTCCCCCGCACCTATTGATTTGTCTGAGTTACTGGTGTCTTCAGCTGCAAGTCTGGGATAGACAGGCAAGAGGAAAACCCAGGGGATGCCCCATTGTGTCTTTTCCTGGGTCCTGAGAGCCCTAAATTGTGTGCCTTTCTTCCTCATCCTTTCAAAGTCTCCTGACATTTGTCTCACACATAATAAACATCTAGGGTTTTCCGTTATACTCAGCAGGAGGAATCAGGAAAAGTGCATCTGCTCCATCTTCCCAGAAGTGGCGGCACCAAATCGCACTTAGTTTTTATGCAGCTTTCTCTCCCAGCAGAATGCTTTGAGGGCAAGGAGCACGCTCGATTCACTTGGGTTCCTCAGCACCGAGCCAAGAGCACGTGTCCTGTCTGCACTGTTGAAGGAATGCATGAATGACTGTAGCACCTTAGGGCCATGAAGAACCATGTGCAGGACCCAGGCCAGTCCCTGCCCCCTGCCTCACAGCCTTTCAGACACTGAGGCTGCCCCTGTAGTTCTCACCTGTGTGCACGCTGCTGGGAACCTCAGATCTTCTCATCTCCGCCAAAGGGCTCACCCCCCAACCTCCCCCCGACCCGCGCCCTGGGCTGTGTGCTGTAGGTGGGGCCCGCCCTGGGGCAGCAGACCAGAGCCTAGGAGAGGGCAAAGGCCAGGGCTCTGAAGTGTGAGGCGGACATGCCCTTCAGCAGAAAGCCTTCAGATGTTCCTGTCTCATCTCCCCGTTTGCTGCCACCTCCGAAGCTACAGCCAGAGAAAACAAAACAGGGGAGCTCCAAGGGCTCCCCAAATGGAAAGAAAGTTGCATCTCGTGAAAATGTGCACGCACATTCACATCCACAAGCACACTCGAGGAATGGATCACATGAATTCCCACATCACAGGGTCGTGTATTTGGTTCCTAGGGCCACACTGGGAAGACGCACCAAAGCACAAACCAGCCAGCATAAATAACAAACAGCTTCAGCGCCTGTATCCATCACGAAGGTAGTGTTAAGTCCCTCAGAGAGGCTCGTCGTGAAATCCACTCGGGGTTCCCGGGCCCGGTCCCGGAGACTTGTGGGCCAGCCCCACTTCCCTGCGATATCATTCAAGGGGGCAAATCGCACACTGCCCTGCTTTTTTAACCGAGACCAGTCAGGCTCACAACCTCCCATTCTTTAGAGGGACAGATGTGATCAGGTCAGCCCTGTGCAGCAGGAATAGAATGTGAACCACATAGAAAATTACAGTATTTCCAGTGGTCACCACACAAAAAGTAAAAACAGACAAAAAATAGATAAAATTAACTTTTATAATACATTTTATTTAACTCAATTATCCAAAATACCATCATTTCAGCACGTAACCAATATTTTTAAAAAATTATTAATGAGAAGTTTACATTTCGTGCTAAGTCTTTGAAACCCAGTATGTATTTTGCATTTATGGCACGTCTCAGTTTGCCAAATGTTCTATAGATCCGTGTGGGTAGTGGCTACATATTGGATAGTACAGACCTGAACCTTGAGTGAATAAATAAATGGATGGATGAATAAGTGAGTGAACGAGTGACTGAGACCACTGGCCAGCCCTGGGCAGCCCAGGGCTAAAGACTTCATAACTATTACCAGGGTGAGAATACCCTACCTGACTCAGCAATTCACTCCTTTCCAGAGTCCATTCCCAGCCCCCTTGGGTACTCAAGTCAGCCTGTGAAGGAGGTAGAGTCTGCAGGAATCGCAGGGTCCCAGGCCTGGAAGACAGCCCACTCCCACCTGCCACCCTCTCATCTGTGGGCAAACAAAAAATGCACCAGAACCTCTCCCGTGAGAAATCCGGTGCTGTGGACTCTCCCTCCCTTAGGTCTGCGTGGCCACAGCCGCTCCCCTCCTCCGACCGCACTCCAGGCGCCGCGTGTCTCGTTACTTCCCTGGAGACTGGCACCGGCCTTCATGGGATTCCCAAGGCAGCCAGTCCCATGGGTGGTCCCTGGAGCTCCTAATAATTCTTCACCCTGCACAGCAAATGGACCTCTACAGGCTGCCCAGGACTTGCACTCACACATCTACACACACTCACACACACACACACCCATCCCAGGACCAGGCCAGACCAGCTGCACCTCAGCCTGGAGGCCAGTTCCAGGATGGAGGTCAGGAGGTCTCAGATCCCAGCCCAGAATCAGGCAGGAAGGAAGTTTTACCTGGACCACGAGCCACGAGGCCCAAAAGTCATGTTTGTAAAGAACCCAAAGTCAAGGTGGTTGGGCGGTCACAGCTGGAGGGGCAAATGGACCCAGATGGGGTAAGAGACAGAGGCAGGACCTGGCCAGCCATGGAGGCCTGGGAAGTAAGCTTCACCCTAGAAATTCTACAGAAATAGAAAGCACACTGGTGGTCATCGGGGGAGGGGGGAAGAGGAGAACAGGAAGTGACTGCTGGAGGGTATGAGTTTTCATTTTGAGGTGACGGAAATGTCCCGGAGCCAAACAGTGGTCAAGGGCGAACAGCGCTGCGAGTCTGCGGAGTGCCACGCGACTGTGCACAGTGGTGGTGGCCAAACGGCGGGTCTCCTGTGATGTCAGCTTTACCACAGTAAGAGAAACGCCTGCTAAAGTGCATCCAGCTCCCCGCCCGTCAGCCAGGCCCTCGCCTCCTGGTGCAGACTCCACCCCAGGGTTGTGGGCACCTTTGCAGACCACCTCACACAGGCAGACCCCAAATGCCCTGCCATGCCCTCTGAGAGGCGCACGCACTTCACTGACAGCGGAGCTGCCTGGCTGAAGAAACCAAAAATCGAACGGCTAACTGTCAGGTCTGGAAGGTTCGATGCATTTCCTCCCTGACGGGAGAAGGAGCTGGTCCAGGCCATGAATGCGACATTAAGGGCTGCGTCTCGGCGCGCTAACTCCACTCCTCAGCTCATTAGGGAACTTTAATCTTTGAAATTTGTAAACCCTTCCTGACATTATTTATATGTTCAGCTCCAGCAACACCTCTTGGGAACAAAGAGTTGCATAAATTTATACTATTCACTGAGCAAAGCGGAATTCCCTTTAGTTCTCCTGAAATGATCTCCTGTCAGGCTTTATGGGGATGGAGGAGAAGGGGGAGTTTAGGTCTAGGATGTCAAGGCATCAACAGACACGCTCTCTTTCATGATCAGCTAACCTTCCTTGCATCTCATCCCGTCAGACTTGATCTTTCCAGACTTAAGAACCTCATTGCTCCCTGTCCTTCTGGATCATTTTAGCTGCCTTCCCTACAGCTTTTACCTATTTTTCCTCCCTCTCTCTGGAAGGGGAGTGGTTAGCCTCTCCTGAAACACTAGAAGGAGCTAGAAGAAGCAGCACCTAGCATTTCTGGATCTGCTATATGCTCGGCCCGCCCATCACATACATCAGTGAATTTAGTACCTGCATCCTCTCCCTAGGCTTACAGGCCACTGCACGACCCAGCCCCGCCTTCCTCTCTGGCCTCATCTCACATCCGGCTGCTCCACACTCCATGCTCCAGGCACCCTGGCTTGTTTCATGTGCATCAGGGTCCTTTGAGTCTCATAGCTCTCGCAGATGCTCCTCATTTAGCAGAAGAGAAATGGTACCTGGGATGGAGAAAGCACTCCACAGAGTCATTAAGCAATGACTCACAGCTTAGTCACATTCTAGGCACTTGGAATCCAGAGATGGACAAAATACAGTCTCTGCTCTCCGGGAATTCTCAATCTAGTAAGACAGACAGAAAAGTAAAGCAATGAGTAACAGCTACACGCTGCAACTGCACTCACACCATGATGGAAGCTCAGCAGAGTGGGGGAGCACAGGAGGGCCATGTGACCCAGGCAAGGGGCATCAAGAAAGCCTTCCTGGAGGAGGTGATACCTGACATGCATGTGGAAGGAGGAGCAGGAGTTGTCCCTGGGGGGAAGAGAAGACCCTTCCAGGCAGCACAAACCACACAAGCAGAGGCACCGAGGAGGGAGAGAGATCTGTGGGTGCTGGAACCCAAGGCACGTGGCAGAAGACGAGCCTAGGAGGAAGGAAATGAAAGAACAGCCAAGTCCTTTCAGCGCCTCCTGTGAGCCCAGCTCCCAAACAAGTACTCAGCAGGACACGGAACAACCAGCCCTCCAAGAGCATGGAACCCTCCAGTGAAGCTGCCGCTGTTGACACCATAGGCCTACACAGACTCTGCCATCTCCCTCCTGCGGAGCACTGACACCTTTGTCACCCAGGTCCTGATGGCAGTGGACACTTAAAACCCCTTCATTGGAGACCAACACTGTGCCAGGTGTGAATCCAGGCCACGGAGGAGGTGAAAGGAAGACTGTTTCAAGGCAGGTTAGATTTTACACACACACTCATAGTCTCACCTACACGTGCTCACACCACACAGGGTCGTTGTCCCTCAGCCTGGCAGCTCCCTGCCCCCAAAGCCACACCTGCCCCTCCTCCAAGTCTCCCACTCACTCCAGTACCTCCTTGAAGGTGCCTGGAAATCCACTAACCTGGAGTTTCCATCATGACACAGAGGGAAGGTTCAAACTACGAACACACTTGGGAGAGTTAACATCTTACCTGAAAATCTCTCCCAGCGGGGTGCCAGTGAGCAAACAGTAACTTCATTGCTAAGTCTGGGTCCAGCTCTCCAATCAGCCAGTACCCCTGGGAAGCAAAGCCTCTTTGCCCCGAACTCCACTGTAGACACTGTCACTCACCTGTCCTGGATTTGCAGGACGTTGGTAAGGTGGGTTCCCTCACTTGTCTCCCTGGAGACCTCCCACCAGCATCCTCAGTGTCCAACTCAAATGGTTACCACCACTGTGAAGACCCCCCAGGTCCCCTCGAAGGGGCGACAGCCTTTGCACAGACCCCTACGTGGCAACATCACATCTCGTCATCATTGCCAATGTCCCCAAAGACAGGGACTCTCATTCATCCCCACAACATCAAACACCATGCCAGACACAGGACAAAAACTTGACTTTAAAATGTGATACAAATCAGTTGCGGACCTTAGAAGGGCCTGCTCCTTTCTGGCTGGGGAAAAGTTGCTGAAATACAATGAGGCCCTCTCCTCGCTGTCCCAGTGTCTGCAGACCCCAGTCAGCACTTACGTTGTAGCTCTGATAGAGGGCGAGACTCCCAAAGGCTGTCATCACTAGTGACAGGTGGATTGCTTCACCACACAGCGTCACAACCCCTCCCTCAGCAGCTGTGAGGCCCTGGGCTTGGCCGCACCGGCTCAGATCTGGCACGTCAGGCCCACTGCCCTTCCCAGCAGCGGCCTCAAGGCTGATGTCACAGAGAGAGGTATGTAGGACGATGCTGAGCACTCTTCCAGATGACCTGGCCTCCGCCTGCAATGTCACCAGTAGCCCCACCTGCTGGGATCCCACTCAGACGGAGGATCACCCTCTACCCCTGCCAATGCCCATCTGGCCATCCCAGTGCTGGGATGGGATGCCATGGGCCCACTTTCCCCTGCTCCTGTCCCCCAGATAACACGCCGCTCCAGAAGTCATCCAGCAGAAATCACAAATTGCTCTCAAAGGTGGAAGAGTCGGATAGGGCCTCAAGCCTTGAGGAACGGCTCTGCAGCAAGTTCCCTGGTTTACTTGTATCTCCCACACCCGCCAGATGGGGCACTGCCAAGCCGGGTGGCCCAGAACCACCGGGAATGGACAGATGATTTCAAAAGGAAGAGAACAAGTCTTCTCTCTATGGGGAAGGGACTAGAAAGGGAGAGACACAGGGGGACTTGGCAGGAAAGTCCATCCCAAGGTGCCCACAGCAGCTTCACCAGCACTGCCCGAGCAGGTGGGCCCATCCCCGCTTCATGGGACAAGCTCAGGAGCTGTCTTCCAGGCCCACACCGCCCACCCTCCCACCCCATGAAAGTGCTGGGACCAGCTCCTCCAGGCCCCACTCCAGTGCGCTGCCTTTGGGAGTGTCCCGCGCCTGCCACAGTTCCTCTGATCGGAGCCCAGGCTGCCTTCGCCATTCTGCCCTGCTGCCTCCTCGCCGCGCCCCACCTACCTGCTACCACTCCGAGCCCTTAGCAGCCTTTGTCCAGCTGCCACCCACCTCGTTCCGGCCCAGGTTGTCACCATTCCTTTTCTTCTGAGTTACACTACCTTACAGGAGTCCCCCAGCTACAGAATTTGAGGGAGCCCTCTAAAATCTCTTCCTCCCCAGAACCAGCATTGCCCGCCCCCCCACGCCCACACACAATAGTGGGGAGAGAGGCTCACATACGACAGCCCTATACTCCCGGACCCCCAGCAGCCTCAACTGGGCATCAGGTCAGCCTAGGTGTCCCTTTTACACTCCTACCAGCCAGGTCCCAGGCCGTCCCTGCTGCCTGGACCCCATTTTTAGTTGACCAGACATTTCTCATCATGGCTGAACCCCAGATTCAGATGTGGCTGGAGTAAGTTTCCCCAAGAAGCTTCTGGTCCCCATGCAAATTAGCAGATGCAACTATTTGCAGTGTAGTCCCTGACTCCACGTAGCAGAGTAAACTGAACCCCAGCAGGCCACCCCGGACCTGGGCACGCATTGTGCTTAGCCAGGCTTCTTGGCGCATAACCCCCATGTTTGCTGTGGCAAAAGGAGCCTGGCCCTGTATAAAGCCAGCTAGTGAAGGCAGCTCGCCCGCCGCAGCTCGAGGAGCAATTCAGAATCATCAGGGGCAGAGTAGCGGCAACCCCAGCTGAGAGCTGGGGAAGGCGATGTAACGATGTCCAAAAAGTGGACCATTGGTAGCAGGCTAGTGTAAATAGACACTCCTTTCCTTAGTCTTAACACCGCCGGTTCCGGTCTACACCCCAACCCCACACTGGTGTGTCAGACCTGTGAGCTCGCGCCTCCGGTGGCTGAAATCAGACAGAGCAAGACCAGAGCAAGATCAGAGGCCCGAGGAGGCTCCTCCCACCTTGGGTGGGGGTGGCTGGACCACTGACAGTGACCTCACACTGGCACTGACCAACCCCCTTCGAAGGTTCTAGACCGCTCACGCATGATGCCGGGGCTCGCAGGTTTGGTGAGCACCACTACGCCTAGGGGACCGTGCGACCGTTGCCTGTTCCACAGCCCCGAGGCAGCGTGCCTCAGGTAGCGTGCATGGACAGCCTGCAGCAGCCCCACCCTGGGTGCTTGTTAAATAGGGGCGTTTCTGGGTTCTGCTGAGACCGCCTGATCCAATGTCTCTGGGGTGGCGGCCGGGAAGCCACGTGTTCGAGAAGCTCCCTACCTGGTTCTGTCCTGCCTGGTTCTGTGTCGCTCCGTACTTCAGTACTTTTTCTGTATTTACACTCTCCGTCCTATGACGACAGTGGTGGTGGTGGAGGTGGTCATGATGCTGGACAGAATACGATTTCTTTACACTCCTTTGGGGCTTTACCATGTAAAAAGCTCTTCGATGTTTACATAACCTCACTCAATTCTCACCGCGACTCGGCTGTCCCGACCCCATTTGCAGAGAGAAAGGAGCTGGTGTTTAGAGAGAGGGTAAAAGACTCCCTGAGCTCAGCAAAGCATTCACTCAGTCATCTTCCGAAGAGCACAGACTCCCATGGACCAGTTTACTCCAAGCTTGCCCCACCTTCCCAGACATCACAGCCTAGGGGCTGACGGGCCAACCCTGATGGGCCGCAGCTCAAGGCCAGAGAACTATTCATCCCCAGGACTGAACACGTGACCTTGGGTCCTATTCTATGCAGCCGGAAGGCTCCATCCACCCGAGCCCACTCTACTTACCTCCTCGCCCCACGCCCTCACCAGAAGCTCTGCAGGCCATCAGAAGACCTGGTTTGAATTGTGACCATACCTCTGCCAACTGAAGGGCATCCCTGGACGAGCCACCGAACAGAAATCTCATCTGTCCTACAAAGTCAGACTGTGACAAGATTGCCTAGAAGTCACACTTGTGAATGTGCTTTCCAGCTGTGTAGTGTGTAAATGTGAGCTGCTATTCCTGTTCGCCTCGTTGCCATCCCTCTGGGTTTCCAGCTCCGGCCGTCTCCCCCTGGTCCCCGCCCTGGCTGGCCAGGCTGGGAGCCACAGCCCCACCCCTCTGCAAAGAGCAGTGAGGAGCCGTTCAAAGGCTGTTTTTCTTCCACACTTTGTAGCAGTTCAGAAAGGAGAGACACAGCCATAAATTGTACACTGAAAGGACACTGTGTCACCAAAGGGGCCATTACCTCTTCAGAAGTCAAGCAGCATAGATTAGAATGGAAATTATTTGGGATCTTCATCAGGCGGCTGAAACTGTCCGAGGCTCAGCCGTTCACTGACTTGGCTGCCAGGTCATTGATTTTAGTGGCGTGCATGTGAGTGTGTAAGAGTGTGTGCATGTGTGTGCTCCATATTTTGTTGAGACTCGAAACAAAGAAGAAAAACAGACCACTTCGAGTTCTCTGCAAGCCGAGATTGTCCCAAAAATCTGGGGCTAATCGGGGGGTTCTCAGCCTAACTCAGTCTAGAAGGCCCTCTGAGGGCCACAAGGAGGTCCCCACAGGACAGAAGACCATAGAAAGAGAGAGAGAAGGCTCAGGGGGAGACTTCTGGGAGACACACCCAGGACATGGAAAATGCTATGGCCAAGGACAGGGCAGCCTAGACACCTGGGGACATCTTTAGAGACAAGGCCTCAGACCCAGGCACTCACCACTGGTTCAAGGGAAGCCTTCCCCCCCACCACCACCACCAACCTGGGATCCAGTTGTCCGGTCTCATCTGCTGGACCCATGGGGCGGGGCGGGGCTCTGAAAGCAAAAGAGAATAAACACAAACCTTTGTCAAGTGTGTACAACGTGCCAGGCTCTGTGGTATGTTATTCATGTGTTCTTTCACTGGATCCCACAGGAACCCTGCAAACTAGGTTCCACTAGTGTCCCGGTTAACGGATGGCAAACTAAAGTTTGACGGATGCAAGATGACAGTCTGTCTCAGGCGGCCAGGAGTTGGTCCTGGGTCTTACTCTGGAACCAGGCATGTAACTGGACCTTGACAGGTCAGCGCGTTACAGGGGCCTGGTGCACGGACAAGGTAGCCGTGTGGGAGAGAAGTTAACACTCGAGTTCTGGGGCCGGAGCACCCGGCTCAACACCTGGCTCTGGTGTCACAGCTAGTCACTCTCAGCGCTCTGCGCTTCCATTTCCCACACATAAAATGGGCACAGTCCACTTCGTAGAAGCTAAATAGAGATTTAGATGAAGTAGCGTCACTTGAGGACCTGCCACATATAAGTGTTCAATGAGTGAGTGTTGGAACGGAGGGAATTCAAGGAGGCTAAGAAGCCAAACGGGAAAAACGAGACAACCCTGAGATTAGTGACCACCAGAAGCCACTAACAGCCTGGGCTGATGGGACAAAGGAGGCGGCTGGGTTAAAGGGCCCAGGGACCTGGGTCCTCGGCAGGCCTGACCTGCTGGCAAAGCTAGTCACTGAGGACTGAAACCTGGCAGAGTGGCAGCCAGTGTCAGAAACGCCACCCAGGGCACACAGGGAGGAACACCCTGGCCTCTTCCTCCCGGTCCCTCTCCTGCTAGTGTCTCCCGTGAGCTGAGACCAGCCACACACCCGCCGGTCCAGAGCAAGGGGAAGCCAGCCTGCGGGGTCAGCCTCAGCCACAGGGAGCAAAGCAGGGCTGGAGCCAGCGGAGAGTCAGAGGACAGCAGGCTCGGGAGGGGCACCTCTCGTGGTCCCACGGACAAAACCCACACTGCCCAGCACAGCCCACGCCCAGCCTGGCCTGTCTATTCTACGGGCCTCCTCAGCACCCACTTCTGCCAGTCTCGGAGGCCCCACTCATCCTTCCAACTACTCCTCCACTCCCACTGCTTGCCCTGCCTTTTGTATTTTATTTTATGTTATTTTATTTTATTTTATTTATTTTTAGAGAAAGGGGAAGGAAAGGAGAAAGAGAGGAAAGAAACATTGATATGCGAGAGAAACATCAATCGGTTGCCTCTCGTAGATGCCCCAGTGGGGACCTGGCCCACAACTCAGGCATGTGCCCTGATTGGGAATCAAACCACAGACCTTCCCCAGGGACCTCTCAGTTTGCAGGATGACGCTCAACCCACTTAGCCACACTGGCCGGGGTCCTGCTCATTCTTCACATCTCAGCTCAAATAGCACAACTTCTGAGAGGTTACCCCCTCATTCCAGAGTAGGGTCCCCCTTTGATTTTCATTCCAACACCCTCTTTCCGTCCCATACTTTCTTCTGTCTGCCTTACCCAGGCACCCAGGATGGAGCCTGGCGGGCGGTAGACGCCTATCTGTTGAGTGAGCAGATGAGGGTGGGCGCAGCCTGCACCGGCACCCAGACGAGTGCTCCAAGGTCAACCATTGGTCCATGTTCCTGAGGGTGCCAGGCCCCTGGGCACATCGTCACTTCTTCCAAATGCCCGAACAACACGGTTCTACCTTCAGTCACTCACAAATGCCTCCCTGCAGCCTCGAGAAAGCTGGCCACATGTCAAGTGCAGGACCACTCCTCTGACCCTCCCCTCAGTTACTTCACTACCCATTCACCTCAGTTCCCTTTCCCCAGCCAACTCCCAAAGGAAGACCCTTGAGTCTGTCACCTCATGAGAACCCCGCCCCTCCTTCTGTATTTATGAACACCCTTGTATAGAATATGCCTGGGTCAGCTTGAGGCCAGGGTAATTTCCATGTAGAAGCTCCTGAGGTGATTTTAAAGCTTTGGGGTTCCTGGAGGTGCAGGCCGGTGCCCCCGGAAGCTCCCAGGGTCTGCTTTCCTGTGGAAAGAGAAGGAGAGGGAACAGGAAGCCAGGGCAGCTGGCTCCGAGGAGGAGGGCTGGAACTCCGCACTGCGGTAAGTAGGCCAGAAGGGTCTGGGCTGAGAATGTGTGATTAGCGACACTAATCATTTCACCAGCGCAAAATAGGCTCTCTCCTCCGGGACCAGCCTCCCTGGGTTGGCCACGGGTGCTACTGAGGGGCCGGAATGCAGAAAACAACTGGGGCGGTGAGCGGGGTCAGGGCCTGGGCGGACCCAGGGATCCGTGTTCCCGGAGGCCACCCAGTCTGTGCTCAGGGCGTGGGACACCCCAGGGCAGGGTTAGTCCAGGCCCTGCCCAGACGGCGGGGCCCAGCAGCTGGGAGGTAATTGGTTAATTGGCAGGGCCTGGAGCCCGCCCAGGGGATAGTGGTCCAGAGGGCCTCCTGTCTTCTGGGTGTCACCCTCACTTATTCTCAGGGTGCTGTGGCTCCCCAGTGCTCTCCGGGAGCTGTCTTACACCTGCTCCCAAAACAGCCTCTGTAGCTATTAGAGTCCCATGGCCCCTCCGTTCAGATTCCTGTCATCTCTGCGATCAGACCAGACAGTCCCTTTCGCTTCTCCTGTGAAGACTCTTGTTCAACATGGTTGTTGGGAGGGGGAGCTGTAGGGACAGAGACCCAAAATTACAGACGCTGCTGTGATGGCCTGGGCGGAGGCAGGGCCAACACAGGGACATGTCTGCCTCTGAGGCTGACTGGGGTTCTCTGCCGAAGGTCATTAGCAGAAGGCAAGCTTCAGTGCCTTCGCTCGACAAGGCCACACCGAAGATGACAAGTCAGCCAGCCTGAGCACGGATGCCACAGCTTAGAAGGCAGCAGTGGCATCTGGGGTGGCCTCGGGGCACAGTCCTCATCTCCCTGCGGCCTTCACCTGGCTGACATTAATTGGCAGCTGCGGGCGTGCAGTTGAGATGCCATTTCCCAGGGCAGGGCCCTCTACCCAGAAGCCCTGCCCCTCCTCTGGCCTCAGTCCCGTGTGGCCTGGTCCGCAGGGCCCACGTCCGGGCCCACCTGCTCGGGTCCTGACTACACTGCACAAGCCCGTCTTTGACAGGCTGATGGGCAGCCCAGGTCTGTGCTGGAGAAAGGGCAGACTATGTCAGAGGAGTTTCGTGCAAGGACCAAGCTGAGTGCCCAAACCGCCCCTGTGCAAACTAGGCGATATGTGTCAGGCCCACTCCTCTGGGGTGGGGTTGGCACCGCCAGCATGCGGGTGAAGAGGGGTGCGGCGATATCCTGCAGGTGGTCCCAAAGGAGCCATCCACAGGTAGGTTACAACATTCCCAAGGGGCCAGTGAAGCCAGAGCCAGTGCCAGCTCCACATGAGGCAGCTGGGAGTGGGCTGCCCAATGCCAGTCTCTGAGCAGTGCCAGAAGCAGGCAGGACAGCTGCCTCCCGGTCTTGTTGTCCCACATGAGGATACGCTCCACACCAAGGAGCCCTCAGCAAGGTGGACAGGAGCTGGCCAAGCAGAGGGACCGCAGTGGTGGACAAAAGCCAGTGCCCTCTCCCCACTTCTCCCACTGCACCCTGGAGCCCAGGCAGAAAGCCCGGGTGAGTTGTTGGGGCACCCTCGCCTGGGGGGCCTGGGGGGGCCCCCATCCAGGGCTGGCATTTGTTGCTTCCCCAGCCAGCTGGGCATGCGAACATCCCAGCAGCCCTTGGGGCGGTTCGTAACTGCTCTGTGCTGGGGGGACCCACAAGGGCTGCCTGTCTGGCTGCAAGCCTCCTCTCCCATGCCTATTAGCGAGCCCCGAACTCTGGCCTTCACTGCAGCGACATGACTTTTGCCCCCTGAGATCACTGTTAGGGAGGCTGGCTAGGCCAGCTGCAGCCACCCACAACCAGCTGCTCGAGCCAAGAGCAGTGAGGCAGCTCTCAGCAGATGCACCGCGCCCTGCCAGCCAGGGTGCACGGGCGCGCACTCACGCACGCACCCTGTGTGGCGGCTGCCGTTCTGCCCGCAGACATGGCTCCCAGTGGGCAGTGCATGCTGCTGGGCTCACTAGTCCTGGTTCCCAGCTTGTCAACCTGATCATTTCAGGGATTGGGGTGCACCTATGAAATTTACCCCCAGTTTAAGAACCCTGATTCAGAATGCCACAGCCATTTCACCATAGCTTCAGTTTGCAGATGAGTAAATTGGATCAAAAATTTGTCCGAAATCACAATAGCCCTTAAGTAACCAAGCCACTGTGAGGCGTGAGTGAGGGAGCTGTCTGATGCTAACTCTGGTGTCAGGCCCTGGGGATAAGCACTGTTCGGTGCAGAGACGCACTCATCAGTACAGTCTAAGGACCAACCCGTGGCAACATTAAGTCTGTCTGGAAGGTCAGGGACATCTTTGCAGAGCAGGTGGCCGTGGACCTGAGCCCGTGAGGATGCACAGGACCCCTTTAGCTGGTGAAGGGCCAGCAGGCAGTAAGAACTCTCCATGCACAGAGCACCCAAATGGGGCTTAACAGCATCTCGATTACCCCTCCAGCAGCCCTCAGGGTGGATGCTTCCTCGCTTTCTCCTCAGAGACGAGGAGAGTGAGCTGTAAGGTGTGTGGCCCAATCGCACAGCCAGAAGCAGGTAAAACCAGAACAGGAGCCTCGGTGGCACAACTCCAGAACCAGCCATCTGAGCCACAGAGCTGGGCCACTGTGCACGAGGCAAAGCAGGAGGGTTTCAGAGGCAGCTGCACGGTGGGAACTGGGGGAAGGCTGTCTGAGCACGAGCACGGCCTGTGCAGAGGCACGGAGGTTGCACAGCCTGGTGCCCCAGGACCTGCCAGCAGCCAAGGAGGCAAGGGCAGGAACTGTCACCAAAGAGGCAGGTGGCATCTGGGCTTAGACCTGTGGTAACAGGGAGGGATTTCAGGGATTTAAGCTGGGGAGTAACGTGGTACATTTTGCCCATGGGCAAGATCAGTGCCAGACTAGCAGGAAGAAGGCTAGACACAGGGAGATACAGAGGTCCTAACTCTGGGGATGAAGTCTCCCCGCAATTTGATGTGGGCAAAGCGTGAGAGACACAGGAGTCTAGGATGACTCCTAGCAGCTGTCATCCAAGAGCAGAGCAAACTGAAGGCAGCCACAGAATGAGTCCGGCTGGAGGGTGGGCAAGAGGAGAAGCACTCGGGGGCAGCTGTCTAGTCGGAAGTTCAAGGTAAGGTCTCTCTGCGGCACAGGAGAGAGGAGTGGCCGGGAGATCAGTGTATGGGTAGGTGGAAGTAAGGTCATGGGTGAACCTTGATCTGCTGACAGAGTGGGAAGAGAGGGAGAGAGGACCCCAGGACAGGACTCTGGGGGATTACGGTATGGTGCACTCAGTAGAGCAGGAGCCAACAAAGACAGCAGCAGCTGCAGTCAGAGAGTTCAGGGGGGAAAGACCCAGGAGAGAGGAAAGGGTCAGCTCTGAGGGCTTTTAGGAGAAGATGGGCAGCTGATTAATTAACGCAACAGAAAAGTCAGGTGAGGTGCGGGCGGCAAAGGGTCATATTAGGGGTCATGCCCGGCTTTGTCATTGAATGGCCGTGTGAAGAGGAAACAAGAAACCAAGTTAGACATAAGGGGCTACATGGTCTTCAACAAACTTCGCTGAGAAGGGAGGAATGAGAGGCTGGTAGTGTGGCTGACAGAGAGCTATTCTCATTCACTTTGATTTCTTCAATTATGTAATAATGGATACCTGCAATGGAATGTATGGGAAGTGCCCGTGAACACTCCATTTAACCTAAGAACCAGAGCATCACCGGCACTAGGTCTCTGGGCCTCAGCTCTCCCTGCTGCCTCCCCACCCAGGGAGAGATTAACAAGCAGCCCAGGCCAGAGCAGGTTAAGAGCATGAGGAAGGAATAACAAAGTAGGCGGGCCTCCGAGGGGTCCACACCAACAAGAAGTGGAACAGGGAGAGAAATGAGCACGAGAGAGATGAGTGGAGGGAAAAGTCACCCCTTGCCCTGAGCCAGGAGAAGAGGAGGTAAGGGTTGATGTGGGCATGGATGAGTTGGAAGCTAATGAGAATGAGGAGCTGAAGGAGATTATGCCCAATGACCCCATCCACTCTTCGGTAGAATAAGTATAATAAGTGGGCCAGCAATGAAGCGAGGACCTTAAGGAGGGTGCACTGACCAGAGACACATAAAGCTACTACTGCCAGCAGAACTGAGGGCCTGCCCAGGGGTTCTGGACTGGCTTCCACTTACGCTCCAATTACATCCAGAGATTCCCTACACGAGCTCCCAGGAAGGCAGGTGAGAAGCGATGGATTGACCCAAAGTGTGAAAATCACCAGGGTGGGTCTAGTGTAGGTAGAGTGAATCCAGGTTGTTGGTGAGAATTTGTGCTGGTTAAGAATTGGGTTGAACAGCCCTGACCAGGTGGCCCAGGTGGTTGGAGTATCATCCCATACACCAAAAGGTTGCAGGTTCAACCCCCAGTTGGGGTGCATACAGGAGGCAACTGATCAATGTTTTCTCTCTCACACTGATGTTTCTCTCTCTCCCTCTCTCCATCTCTCTCTCTCTCACCTGCCTTCCTGGGAGCTCGTGTAGGGAATCGCTGGATGTAATTGGAGCGTAAGTGGAAGCCAGTCCAGAACCCCTGGGCAGGCCCTCAGTTCTGCTGGCAGTAGTAGCTTTATATGTCTCTGGTCAGTGCACCCTCCTTAAGGTTCTCACCTCTCTCTCCCCCTCTCGTGAACATATCCTCAGGTGAGGATTTAAAAAAAGAAGAATTGGGTTGAATAGATGCACCCCAGGAGCCTGGCTCCTCAGAGAAGAACCTGATGCCAGAGAGGGGGTGGAGACTAGCCTGCAGGCAAGGGGAAGGATCAAGGGACGTACCTCAGAGTGATGTCAGACCAGATGACACGGCACAGCGCTCTGAGGTAAGTGTCAAAGGAACACTGTAAAGTGCTAACAGAGTCTGCATCTGGCTTTGACACCTACCGGCTGCGTGGCCTTGGGCAGACTTTTTAACGTCTCTGAACCCCCATCGTAACAATTCCTCTCTCAGAGGGTTGTCACGAGGCTCGAAGGAGAGAACTGTGCTAACTGCAAATGTCAGCCATGATGAATCAGGCAGCGAGGTCAAGGACGTTTCCAGGATTCACGCGGGAATGGGCCTCGGCATTCATGTGGCTGCCTTTCCCTCCCTTTGCCCTTGTCCTTCTCAAACCTCATTTGGTTGGTTTCTGACCAATCTCTAAGACCTACTGGAGTCAATTTGAATTCTAATCCGATCCTCCAAGGTGCCCCTCCAGCCTCAGCTGGGTGTCATCTAGGAAATTAATGAGCGTGCTCTGCTTCATCGTCTAGTTCATTGCTGGAAACATTAAATAGCCCAGGGCTCCAGGCTTTGAATTGCTCCAAATGGCTTCACACAAGTGTCCATGGGTTTTTGTTGTTGTTTGGAGACAGACAGTGGGAAGGCAAACTCTCCCCCTCCTGGATTCTAACCACAGCCCCTCCCCCACTCCACTCTCACCCACAGAGGCAGACTTTCCGTGAGGCATGAAAAAGGACACCCTACATTTGCAATAAAAAAGAAATCCCCCCACAACCACACTCCCCTGGAGACCATTCCACTTCACCCCCTTCTTTAGGAGACCCTGACTCCTGTCCTTTGCCCTTCCTCGGGGGTCTCTGAGCCATCGTTCTCGAGGTCCATGAAGTGCAGTGGAGAAGCAATAATGTACCACTGAAAGAATTCTTGGGGAACCTGCTAGAGATGGCTTGGAATGCAACCCAGGTCCATGAAGCTGCCTCCTGCGGCTTGGCCTACAGTCCTGCCTGAGACCCAGCTCCTTCCTGGAGGCTGTACACTTCTCCCACCTCCTGGCACCCCACACCCTCCACGTCTGCAGGCTCCCAAAGACAGCACCCAGCATTCGTTCAACCCACATGGACCACCTGTGAAGTTGCAACCTCGGGCATAGGTACATAGCCATTAACAAGACAAACCCATTTTGTCCTTACAGATATTGCAGCCCAAGCATTCCCCTGCTCTCTGTCTCCCCTGATGTCCGGAATCATTGCTCCCCAGCCCCCTGGCTCGTTGACGAGTCCCACACTGACTTCTTGCCTGGCAGCATTGGAAAGTCACCTCTGCTGCCGATCTCTGTTCTGGCTCCAGCTTCTGGCTCACCCCGAGCCCATCTGCACCATTTTTGTCACCATTCCGGCCCCTTTCTATTTTTCACCATCTCTCCATCTTGTGCCTGAGCAGACATTTCCATCTTTCATAGCTCCCCCCTCCGCCCCCCACCTCCGTCCCACCGGAGTCACAGCCAACCCTACTCCTCTCTTTCCCTCTCTGTCTCCACCGTGCCCAGCTCCAGCTAACGAGTTAGCCAATACCAATTCACATCTACAAAGCAGCTACTTGTAACTCTTCTCTGTGGCCCACAAAAGGGCCTTGGGTTGGCACTTCTCTAATTGGGGAGGATGCTTGGCATCAGATTTGATGACTTGGTGCCTCACATCTCAAGACAGAAGATTCAGGCTTTTTTCTGGGAGAAGTTGGGAAGGATACCCTAGAACTGCCTTCATGAGGGATTGGACCCACTGCCCTTGGGGTCCAGTGGCTCATCAGTCATTCAACAGGGATGACTGTGGCCACATCTGACATGGTGCTAAGTGCCAAGAATCCAGAAATGATTAAGATGCACTACAGTGTGTGAAACTAACACAGAGATGATAACAAAGGCTGTAGACAAAGCACAGAAGAAAGGAATTCATTTTTTCCTGGAGGAAATCAGGAATATTTCATAGAGGTGACATGCAGAGACAAAAAAACAAATGAAGAAAATGTAAGCAATGATACTTTTATCTTGGCAATCTGTCAGCTTTGCAGGGAAATACTTTTTACCTACCCTACTGAGCATACAGAGCAGATGAGATGCGTGCATGTCTATATGCATCTAAGTACATGCATTTGTACACGTGCCAGTGTGTGTTGGTTGTGGGAAGAGGGGTTGGTGTCAAAGTTTCCTTTCAAGAAATGATAGAAGACCCAGAGAGGGAACCCTCAAAGGGCAACGGACAACCTCAAGGACATTTGCTAGCCCCAGTCACAACTCTCCTGTTTGGTCCCCATCTAACCAACAGCCTAATGGGGACCTTAGCAATTCTACTTTCTGACTATCTCCCATATCTGTGTACTTCTCCCCACTGCGCTGTCACTACCTAAAAGGGACCCTCATCATCTCTCACCTTGATTACTACATCAGTCTCCTAACTGGTCTCCCCACAGCGTCCAATCTGTCCCTCTTCTAATTGTTCACCCAAGGAAGCCAGGGTCCTTTCTGAAGCACAAATCATATTCCTTCTCTTCCTCGGTGGCTCCCCGTTGCCCTTTGCCTAACAAGGCTCTCCATGTCTGCCAGGCATGGCCCCGCTGATCCCTCCAGCTGGCATCTCTCCACATTCCCCCAGCCAGGCAGGATGCCCAGCCATGCCGCCTGTTCTCCCCTACCTCCACCTCTCGGGTGCTCTTATTCCTGAAGCATCTCTGCTCCTCCCACCCTTTTACCTTCTGTGTGTGGCTGACCCAAAGTCAACCCTGAGGTCTCAGCCTAAATTTCCTGTGCCCTCTCCTGGCTCCAGGCTGGGGTGGATGAGTGCCCCCTTCATCATGGGGCATCATGGTCTCCTGTTTTGTCATGTGAGTCCCATCAGCCTGCAGGCTTGGGAGAGGCAGAGATGCTGCCTATGTCGGGGACCGGTGTGTCTGCAGCTCCAAACCAGGGCTTGTTGAGTTAGAGGTGCCTGATATTTATGGAACAACTGGCTGTGCTGAGATTCCTCGTGAAGCTCCTCCTTCAGCATGGGCTGCCCCACTGATATAAAACATTTTGGTGGTTTCCCCAAAAAAGTAATAGAATCCAAATCTACCGAAGCGGTGGGGGAAGG
Source organism: Macrotus californicus (assembly GCA_007922815.1). Classification (NCBI taxonomy): domain Eukaryota; kingdom Metazoa; phylum Chordata; class Mammalia; order Chiroptera; family Phyllostomidae; genus Macrotus; species Macrotus californicus. The sequence continues at coordinate 25,116 of VMDR010000599.1, forward strand.
ACCCTAGAAGTCATCCAGCTCAAATCTCAGGGGTCAGCTGAAGGAATTGAGACCCAGAGAGCAGTAAACCCTCTGAGGCTGTAGGAGCGACCATGATGGTTGCTCCGACGCTGCGCGCGGTGGTCGGCGGTACTGCCCGCATCCCCAGCAACAGCCCCCAGGGAGGCCTGTCTGTGGCCAATCATAAAGCATTTTCTCATCCTCATCTCATTTCTTGATTGAGCCACATAACTTCTACAAAATTGGCTAGGCAGTTGGTCTAGTGCCCCTATTTTATTGATTAGGGGAATTGAGGCTCAGAGAGCCGTAAGTCCTGGGATTGGAGGAAGCCTCCTCTGAATCCAGACTCCACACTCATTCCCCTCACCACACAGCAGCTGGCCCTTTGCCCTTTCCCTACGATAGGGCTGATGCCAGCAAGGAGAGGAAGGACACGCGAATGCCATGTTGCCATGGCAGCACATCACCAGGATGCTGATGGGGTAACAACCCAACAGCCCCTCAGGAGGAAACACCACAGCTGAACCCACAATGCGTCCAGAGCAGCAAGAGGAAGTGGGCAGTCAGTGGCTCTCCACCGTGCGAGCGTTCAACAAGGTGCTTGGCTTTATCTAAGAAAATTATTTTTCATTCCGTTTCATGGGCAATGGACTATGTCCTGCCTTTTGAAAAGGAGATTGGGAAGCTGGAGTTGACCTGACACATCCCTCCAGTTTCCCTATGCACACTTAAACATTCTGCCAAAATTAATATCTTTATTCCTAAAACCTCCCATTCACGTAGGGCAAGCAGCGTCTGCCTGTGCTGTGCGGAGCATGCACTTCAGCTTTTATATTACCCAGAGGAATGAGCTGCTATTATGAAATCATTAAATTAATAACTTGGTAATATAGGCAGATATATAAAACAATCTGTTCATAGAACAAAAGAAATTACTGCATTCCAAACATTCATAATTTAATTTAACAGCAAATTAAAGTAGCATACATAATTTTAGCCTCAAAATGTCAATAGAATTATGTAAATACGGCGCCGTGTGCGCAGGCACGTGTGTGGCGGCGGGTGCGAAAGGAGGGCGGAGTGCAGCACTGACATCCCCTCCTGCAGGCTTCTCTTCTTCACAACAGAGAAGCAATTGACAGGAATAGATGAGGTGCCCAGCTTTTAATTAAGAATTTATTAAACATTCAAAGAGCTGTAGAGGGAAAAAGATGGCAAGGCACGACTAACTGCCCGTGGATGCTAAGCCAACAGGAGGAGTTGCAGAGCAAGGGACCTAGCGGGGCTGTGCCGGGGTCCCTGGGTAGGGTAGTGTCAGGGGCCACCTGGCCCAGATCACAGGCCCTTAGAGAGGAGATGGATCTTGTGCAGATGGAGATGAGATCACGGAAAGAAGGTTGCTGGCTTGTGCGGAATTATCCTGGAGCACTGGCTGGGACAGGGGAGCTATCCTCCTGGCCCAGCTTTTGGCAAGAACTAGGTCTCCTGGCCCTGCCTCCCACCCTTGCCCCAGAGGCAACTGGGAAGTGAGGAGGGAGGAAAGCAAGCCGGAAGAACTCATGCTCTCAACTCCACCAAACCTTGCCCAGTGTGAACTGAAGGGGCTGGGACCCAATGTGAGGCTATCCTGGGGACAGTGAGTCACACCTGTGAGGCCATGATGCCCTTCCGGAAGCTTGGCAGGGGTTCCTGTTAAGGCAGAATGAGGCCACAGGCCTCCCTCTGTGAGCTGACTCTGCCTTCATCCATGCTTTTCTTAACTCACAGGTGTTGCATCCCTTCCTGCTCCTGTGAGTGTTTTCCAAGTTTCCAAGGACAATGGATATTCCAGCCCCATGAACTTTCAATGCTGAAAAGGATCTGTGAAGTCCAGCTCCTGTGGGAAAAAAAACACATGCACACACACACAGAATGTGGCACAGCTTCTGGGGGTTCACGTGTCCCTCTGAGGAATCCAAAGTTACAAATCTCTGGTCTAACTGAAGACATCAAGCATGGAACTGTATGTACAGGGTCCGGCAGAAGTGAGGCCTGCCTGAGTGTGGTTGGTAGGTAATAATACGGATGTGACGATTTACAGTTTTGATTTGAACATTTCGCCTACAGTGTCATGTGATGTGCTTGAGTGTGATATTGTTGTTAGAGAATGACATGCTTATGATTCTGTAATAAAAGATTTTGTAATGAAAAGGGGGCGTTATTTGCGCTGGACCCTGTATAAAGAGCAGCACATCTAGTGACAACAGTACGAGACAAAGAGTAAGACAGGCAATCACAGCAGGCTCCCTGGAAGAGGGGAGCATGGAATTGGAGGGATAATTAGGCTGTACATAAGGAGACAGGAGGAGGAATAGATGGAGCCAATTTTTTGAAAAAAATCAGTAGTGCATGAGGGACAATGAGTGTTCCCCAGATAAAGGGCAGGAGAGGACAGAGGCATCCTTCCTATTGGGAAAGGCCCTGAGTGACAAAGGTTTTCAAACAAAAGCATATAATGCCTTTATTCTCCTAGAAACATTTATTTTCTGTGAGCATGCATGGTGAACTAGAGGAGGAAAAATTAGAAGCGGGCAATCCAAGTTAGTAAGCTATCATAGTAGTTTAGGAGTGAGGGGAGTAGCCACAAGACAGAAATGGTCCAAACAGGCAGGGCATGGAGGGGCCAGGCAGAGCCCTGATGAGAATTCTGAATCAGTGGATTGGTCGGCACAGGATAACTGCCGTGGCAAACAACCACAGAACTTAAGTGGGTTAACAGTAGAGGCTATTCCTCACTCACATCATGGTACAACGTGGGTGAACGGAGGGGCTTGATCCATGCTGTCACTCAGGGGCCCAGGCCCCTTCTGCTTTGTGGCTCCGACACAGTTCACAAAGTCCTCCACTGGCTATGCCTGCACTCTGCATACAGCTATGGATGAGGGGACAGAGAGCATAGGAAGGTAGTTGGAATCTTTTATTAGCAGCCCAGAAGGGAGTGAACATCCTTCTGCCCATGTTTTCTTGGCCAGAGCTCATTCATCTGAGTGCTGGGAGGCTGAAAAGCAGTATGCAGTCTGGCCGCCCAGGAGAACAAGGGAAACATTTCCCAGTTTCTACAGTGGGTTGTGAAAGGAAAGAGACAGGAAGTCAAGAATCACTGTTTTCCAGCCTGGGAACTAGAAAATGGCCGGGACCCTTAATACATAGAAGAAAATTCAGAAGGAAAAGTACTAGGACCACAGGCTTGGCATTGTACATCCATCTGTCTAATAACTGAACATAACCCAGAGATGTATAAAGTAGATTTGCTCAGATGTGTGGTTGCAGTATTACCCCAGAAACTTAGCATGACAATGTGGCTCTTTCTTACATGACAGGAGAAGTATTGTGGTTAGATCTTCACCAAAAGCATACGTAACAACAGATAGCTTACACTTCATCAATGGTAACGGAGAAAAAACACAATAAAGATTTTAAAAAAGTAAAATTGTCATTTACTTATCAAAACAATTTTTTAAAACTTTCATGTATCAAAGTGCACTATCAGAAAGGCCAAAGGGCATGAGAGAAAATTTTGCAAATTATTTACCAAATAAGGGATTAATATCCAGAATATTGAAAGAACTACAATTCAACAACCAAAAACAACCCAATTCAAAAATGGGCAAAGACCTAATACATTTCTCCAAAGAAGGTGTACAAATGGCCAATAGAGAGATGCTCAACATCATTAATTACTAGGCAAAAGCAAATCAAAACCACAATGAGATGTCACTTCATAGCCACGAGGATGGCTATTTAAAAATAATGAAACAGAAAATACCAAGTGTTGGTGTGGTTGTAGAGAAATCAGAGCTGTCAGTACAAAATGATATAGCTGCTGTGGCGAATTGCATGGTGCTCCTTAAAAATCAAACATAAAATTACCATGTGATACAGCAATTCTATGGGGTGTACACACAAAAGAATTGAAAGCAGGGACTTGAACAGATATTTAGTTTCCTATATTCATAAAAATGCTATTTACAATAACCAAGAGGTGGATGCAACTCAAATGTCCATCAACAGATGAATGGATAAACAAAATGTGTTTTATACATACAAGAGAATATCATTCGAACTTTAAAAGAGAGGAAATTTGGACATATGTTACAATGTGAGTGATCCTTGAAGACACTATGCTAAACAAAATAAGCTAGTCACAAAAGAACAAATAATCTGCAATTACATTTATATGAGGTTCCTAGAGTCATCAACTCATAACAGAGCCAGAAGGTCGCCATGGCCGGTGGGGCCAGGCCTGGGGGTTGGGGATGCGGAGGCTCAGGTGGCAAGGCCACAGCTCTGGAGCTGCATGGTGGCAGTGGCTGCACAGCAGCACAAATGTGCTTAGTGCCCATGAACTGGACACTTAAGAATGGTGAGAATAATACACTTGTTATGTGTATTTTGCCACAATAAATAAAAGAAGTAATGTGGGTAAATTCACCTCCTTAAAAAATGCAGAGTCCGTCCTGGCTGGTGTGGCTCAGTGGAAGGAGTGTCAGCCTGCGAATGGTCGCCAGTCCGATTCCCGGTCAGGGCACATACCCCAGCCTGTTTCTGCCAAGTTCCTCTAGGTCCATGTGCACACACGCTCTCAGGAACCCGGTGAAAATCCTCACTGTCCTCCTCTCTTCCCTCCAATAGGCCTGCAGGTCCCTCCAATTCACCCTCCCCTTCCATTGGTCGCCCCAGTCACTGCTTCAGTTCTGGCTTCACAAAAGCTTCGCTCAGCATCTTTCAGACAGATACCTCATACAGCCTCCCAGTGAGTCCCCGCCTTTTCACATCCCATCCAACCTTCCTCCCATCACGAAGCCATCTTCCTAAACCCGGCTACTGTCTGGTGTGACTTGCTCTCAGGTGGGCTCTGGGCAAAGGGTTTGCACTGATCTGACCCCTGGGACAGATGCACTACTACTGCCCATTTACAAAAGAGGGAAGTGAGGATGGGAGAGCAGCAGACAAGTGGCAAAGGTAGTGTCCCCCCTTGGCCCATTAAACACCAACGAACAAGAACAGCTAGCGCCGACTCCAGGCCAACTACATGTCTGATGTGGCTCTAAACGCTTTACACAAACAGGTCATGTAATCCTCACAATAACACCCTGAAACAAGACGACCTTCACCCTGTTTTACACTGGACTACTCAAGACAGAGAGAAGTTAAATAATTTGCCTGATTAACACAGCTGGCAAAGAGATTGAAGCCTGGGCGGTCTGCCCCTCAAATCACCTACCACAGACTGCCTCACAAGGTCAGGTCACACCCCTTCTCTGAACCCGAAGAATAAATCCCGCCCTCTGTAGCCCCGCCCCAGCTGGCCACAGTCAATCTTCCAGTGAGTGCCGTGATCCCCAAACCCCGTCTCAGCCACACCCAGCTAGTCCTGCCACTCTGGCACCTCCCCCTGCTCCTTCAGCCTGGGGTGTCCTTCAGAACCTCCCCACCGGTAATCGCAGGTAAATCTTTACAAGGTTCAGTTGACCTCCATCCACTCTGAACGTCCACCCTGATATCCAGGACCCCTTTGTAATTCATTCATTTAACCACATTTATCAAATACTTTCTGTGACCAGACTGAGTGTTTTGTGCTTGGGATACACTGGTAAATGAGGCAGACAGTTCCCATCCTTAAAACAGTGCCAAACAAGTACCATCATCCAGTCCTCTTTCATGAATTCTTCAATTATTGTGAGCAATTGATTTGTTTATCGCTGTATCCTGGGCTCCCAGAGCTACAGATGACATCTTACCAAACTCTGTGTCTCTCTCCTCAGACCTTGATCTCAGTAGATAAACTCAGAAAACGTGTTCAGTGAACCAACGACAGAGTGGCTCACTGGCCCCATTGAAATGCGAATCCCACAAAATAAAACTCAGCTTCCCTTAATGAGTCGTGAGCTGGAAGAGCTGAGCGACTTCCTCTGTAGGCCTGGCCTCCACTAGACTTGTTTTCTCACTGTTGGCACTGCTCATTTGCTTAGCAGTCAACAGTCTACAAAACATTTTCACATCCGTTTCCTCACTCAACTCTCCACAGTAGGGAAATACAATCTTTTGCATTGGCTTGAAATTAATTTTCTATATGTTCATAAGCACATTTTGACTGCTCCTGATTAAGCTGTCAAATCAAAGAAGTTTGCTGAAGCAAACACAACATCCCTGGAGTCGTAAACTGCAGGGGGAGTACCTGGGCTCCAAGTTCCTTAGAACCACGCAAGTCCTTGTCTGCTCAATGGTGGCACCAGCCTCGGGGGGGCCATCGGCAGGTTTAAGGGAGTAAAGGCCCTCAGAGAACTCAGCACAGGGTACGCTCAATAAATACAGTCCAGGTAAGTTGTTCTTTACAGAAAATAATAGCAAGGCAAGAATTTGGTTGTTGAACAGAGTAGGACCCTGAGGCCATGAGAGGCTGGGTTTAAGTCACAGAGAGAGTTTAACTTAAATCCCAAAAGGAAGGTCATTCCTGGGCCCTCGATTCCACAAAGAACTAAGATTTCAGTCATTCCTGACTAAAGCTTGACGCTTTATGGAATCCCGCCCAGTCCTCACCCAGATCCTAATTCAAGCCCTGGACAAATGTACACACTCACAACCTTCCCTGTTCCTTGCCTTGAGCGGTGCATTCGGAAGCACCAGTTCAGTACCCACATTTGAAAGACAGGATGTTTTCCATTGGTTTAAAATTAATTCGGTGTAATTCACACCAGTGTATTTTGATTGCTTTTGATTAAGTTGAACAAACTAAAGAAGTCTGCTGAAATTAAATATCAAAGTAAACATTCCCTGTTCTAAGGCTCCTTGTGCATAATTATCCGCCTTGTCATTCTTGCTAAATATGTCCGTTATGTGACAGCCCCTATGCCTGGGCAGTAGTCATTGATACGGAATCCCAAAATCAGCCCCAGGGAAATCCCCTAAAAACAAGGAAAGCCCATTTGCATAACTTCTTTTCTTTTGCCATTTTATTGTTCATATTTTGATGTTTTTCTTCAATAAGTCCCTTTAACATTTCATATAATAATGGTTTGGTGATGATGAGCTTCTTTAGGTTTTTCTCATCTGGAAAGCACTTTATCCGCCCTTCCACTCTAAATGATAGCTTTGCTGGGTACAGCAATGTTGGCTGTAGGTCCCTGCTTTTCATGACTTTGAATATTTCTTGCCAGTCTCTTCTAGCCTGCTAAGTTTCTTTTGAGAAATCAGTTGACAGTCTTATGGGAACTCCCCTGTAGGTAACTAATTTATTTTCTCTTGCTGCTTTTAAGATTCTTTCTTTATCTTTAACCTTTGACATTTTAATAATGATGTGTCTTGGAGTGGGCCTCTTTGCACCCATCTTGTTTGGGACTCTCTGTGCTTCCTGGACTTGCATGTCTATTTCCTTCACCAAATTAGGAAAGTTTTCTTTCACTATTTTTTCAAATAGATTTTCAATTTCTTGCTCTTTCTCTTCTCCTTTTGGCATCCCTATGATACAAATGTTGGGCCTCTTGAAGTTGTCCAAGAGGCTACTTATACTATACTTTTTTTCTTTTATCTTCTTTTTTCTTCTTGTTATTCTGACCTTTTTTTTTTTTGCTTCCTTATATTTCAATTCATTGATCTGATTTTTGGCTTCATCTACTCTACTGCTGTTTCCCTATAAATCGCCCTTTATTTCAATTAGTATATCCTTCATTTCTGACTAGATCTTTTTTATGCTGCTGAGGCCCTCACTTATTTCCTTGAGCATCCTTATAACCAGTGTTTTGAACTCTACATCTGATAGATTGCTTATCTCCATTTTATTTAGCTCTTTTTCTGGAGTTTTGATCTGTTCTTTCATTTGGGCCCTGTTTCTTTGTCTCCTAATTTTGACACCCTTCCTGTGTTTGTTTCTATGTATTAGGTAGAGCTGCTCTAACTCTGTGTCTTGGTAGTGTGGCCTAATGTAGCAGGTGTCCTGTAGGGTCCAGTGGCACAGCCTCCCCTATCACCCAAGCTGGGTACTCAAGGTGAGCCCTTTTGTCTGGGCTGAGTACACGCTCTTCTTGTAGTTGAGCCTTGATTACTGTTGGGAGGTCAATTGGAGGGATTTATCCAGGCCAGTCAGCTGCAAGGATTGGCTGTGATTACTGACCACCAACTTCTGCCTGCCATGGAGTATCAGCTGTTCAGGGACAGGGTGGTGGTGCTCTGACATGGTCTGTAGCTGTCCACTGATTATGCTAGCCCTGGGGTTTCCTGGGTAGTGCAGGACAAGGTCAGTCCCCACCTGTGTTTTGTCCAGGGCACCCTGCCTGAGCTATAAAGCAATCTGAGATGGCTTCTAGTTGTGCTGGGCTTGGAGATTCCCAAGAGAAGCCAATCTGTGAATCGAGGCTGGCTGCTGCTAGTGCTGTGCCTGGAGCTCACTGGGGCTAGCTTCTGCTTGTTTGATGGGATTTGGGAAACTGTGAAGTATAAGCCAAGGCCAGACATTCATATGGAAAAGCAGCTTGGGTGGGCCTGTAAGTTGGGTGGGGTAGAGTCTCCGGGGATCTCCAAGGCAGGCCAAACAGTGTTAGCCAGGTTGATGTAGCCTCAGATATGGCACCAGCTTACCAGCTCTGTCGGGAGAGGGTTTAGAAAAGGGACAATGGCATCTGCTTGCCTTGATGTCAGATAATTCATTTTCTCCCTGTGTACCACTGGTGCCTTTCAAGTTGCTACCCCAGTGCTGGAAGCTCAGAAGGAGTGAGTCTGGGTAGGTGAGCCGATTTGTGGGTTCTTTAAGAGGAACTGCTTGGGGCTCCAGAAGTTTCTTCCACCGACTCAGTCCCTACTGGTTTTTGCAGCCAGAAGTTGTAGGGACTTATCTTCCTGGCACTGGAACCATGGGATGGAGGTCTTGGTGTGGGGCTGGGACTCCTCACTCCCAAGATACACCCCCCCTCCTGAATTTTTATCCACTACACGTAGATGTGGGACAAGTCCATTCTGCATCTGCGCCCCTCCTACCAGTCTGGATGGTGTGGTTTCTTGAATTCCATAGTTGTCAGACTTCTATTCAACACGATTTCTGATGGTTCTGAGTGATAGTTGTTCTATATTTTAATTGTAATTTTGATGTGGTTGTGTGAAGAGGCCAGCCATGTCTGCCTATGCCACCATCTTGACTGGAAGTCCATAACTTCTAAAATACATGAATGAATTGTTTTGACACCAGGATGAAAAAAAAAGGGGGCTTTCACAGGTCAGGGTTTCTTTGTAAACATAAATAAATAAAACCAGCTACATATTTAACATTGGGTTTGTTGTAAAGAAAAAACAGGTCTTTGGTGGAAAAAACGAATAAACAGGTAAGTGGCTCTTGGGAGCTGTCACCTTGCAGAAAGCCTCACTCAAATTAATGGCTAATAATTAACCACCCGAGGAACTCACGTGCTGAGGAAAGTTCACAAGCAGCTTTGTAACATTGCGGAGAATAATGACAACTGAAGTTAATGTGGTTTTTATTAAATGCGGGGAAATAATTTAAATACTTTTATAAGACTTTTTTGTTTTAAAGCCTCCCATGCCTGCACTTGTTTACTCTCGTCACAGGGACACAGAGAGAAAGCACCAGCCATTCAGCAGAGTCACCTGGCTGCAAATCTCTCTGTGCTGCTTAGAAGCAAAGGGACTCTGGCACGGGATCCGACGCCGGAAAGCCTCAGTGTCCTCAGCGAAAAAGAGAGACAACCCAGCTCTGTTCTGCTCACTGCCAAGGGCCGCCAGGAGGGGGCTGATGCACAGCCAGTGCTTCCTCCCCGGTGCCCACCCCGGCCGACCAAGCTCTTCTCCATGCAAATCAATTATTAACAAAAATGGGAAGAGTATCTGTCAGAGCTCATCAGACCCTGTGCGCACTTGTTTTGCATTGTTGCTTTTAATCCTTGCAATAAACCTCTGAGAAAGTCACTGTTCGCATCATCTTTTTCTAGGAGTTTAAACAACCTTTCTAATAAGGAAACTAAGGCTGGGAAGCCACGTGGTGCAGCTGGTTTCTGACCGAGTAGAATGCTTAACCGCTGTGTTACACCACAGCGCACAGTGCGCGCCGGGTGGGAGGCCCTCCAAACGCAAGGGCGCACTTGCAGAACAGAAACTCCGCTGCGATGCCCGTGGACTTGAGACCGAATTTGGACAGCGCTTAGCTGGTGTCACCCGGGGGCTTCACAGGCCATTCTCCCTTCCGTTCTCAGCCTCTTCCCCGGTTCCCCCACCCTTGTGCCCTGCAAAATAAGCACATACTATGCACCTCTCATATGCTAGGAAGTAGAGGGCAAAGCGAGAAATGTGAGGAGTGAACGAAGTCCCTTTCCTCACGGAGCTTGGGTTCACGGAGCAGCGACTTCCAACTTTTTCATCTCGTGGCACACATTGACTAATTACTAAAATTCTGTGGCACTCCAAAAAATATTTTTGGCCAATCTGACCCCCCCAAAAAGTATATTTGATTCATTCACATTGGACAGCTATTGTTATGTTGGCTGTTGTCATTTTTTAGTTTGGCGATCTAAGGGAAAAGAGGCCCGTGCCCCTGACTGAAGCAGGGATTGAGTGTGTTAAAAACTCTTATGGCACACCAGCTGAAAGTCGCTGACATAGAGGAACATGGCAGACAGAGAACACGGGAAAATACAGCGTGTGCTCCCCTGCCCCCTGGCCCTGCCCAGCAGATTCCGCACACAAACACCTTTGCCCAGCCCTTCTCCCAAGCTGCCTTTGAGGCTGGCTCCGTGGCTCACCTGCTGAACAACCAGCCCAGGCTGCCTTCCTTTGGTCACATCAAGGCCACTGCTGTGCATGCGCATTAGGTCCCTGCCCAGCCACGCTCCAATGACCACCCAGCACTGTGCCCCGGTCTGTCCAGAGGGGGCGCCCTTCTCTAAATCACTAAAAGGCACAGGGTGGGCTCCTGGTGGCCCTGCCTCACACAGAAGCCTGGGCGTCCTTAAAGACCAGCTTAGGACCCCACATGGGGAACAGTAATACGGAGAAATTTTATTTTGTGAGTGCCTAGTAGGCCCACACATTGGGCTGCACTCCGTACAGGCATTATCCACTTGAGTTCTCACAGTTCAGTGTACTGGGTATTTGTCATCTCTGTTCACAAGGGAAAATAAAACTGAGGCTTAGAGAGGTAAAATGGACCCCCCAGTTTTGAGTGGCTGAGGGGTGCAGCTGGGACCAAACCTGGCTCCCTCCTGCTCAAAGCCTGGCTGCCTCCTCCCTCACCCACCCACCCACCAGGCCAGAGACCCCCAGCACACCATTCCCCACCCCTCCTGCCACCCTTTCCCTCTCTCATAGTGTAAACAGTATACAGGAAAGTAAAACTGATGAGAAATGATAAGCATTGAAAAACGACTCCATAAAAAGACAAACTTTTAAAAACAAAAGTATGGCTTTAAAAAAACAGTTGGGCAAAATCAACACAGAGGGCCAGCTGAAGAGACTGGTCTGAAATTTAAAATCTCAAACCACAAAACATGTCTGAAAGGTAAGCCAGATGCCCGGTAAAGGGAGGAGGTGCTTTAAAAGATGGGGGAGGATTTAGGGATGGGGCTTCAGCTCCCATGCCCCCTTCACCCTGGTGGGTAATATCAGCATTCGTTACAGTAGTGCAGGAAGGCTGCCTGGAGGAAGTGGCATTTTAGCTGGCCTTTGAAGTTGGGCTACGCTTTAAGAGGGTAGTCTTCTCAGGAGAGGGTAACTGTACAGTCATGAGGTAAGAGGTGCTGCAGAATTTGGGACGGTTTGGTTGGCACTCAGCCAGATAGGAGCAAATTGTTCCCCTAGGGGAGGGCTGATACAGAGGGCCCAAGACTTGGTTTGGGACCAGCGAGGGAGAACCCGGAGCCCAGTCCAGGAGTTTGGATCAAGGTCAGTTCGTCCCTCCCCATGGAACAAGGAGAGAGGGTCAAAGTGTCCCACCAGGAAGCTTGAGGTCCCCTGTGGCTCTGTCCCAGCCAGCAGGGCTCAAGGACAGTGTCGCTGACGCAAGGTCATAAAGCATGTGAGAAGCTCAGGCAGGCCCAGGCCCTGAGGGACCTGGGTCCTCTGCTGAATAAGGACATGGCCCCGTTCTGCTTCCCCAAGTGGCTGCGTGTCAAGAGGGTGTGAAGGCCCCTTTACAGAACAGCCGTCCTTCCTGGCAGGATGTGAGCAGTCTGGCGGGACCTCAGCCTGGGCTCTGCTCTGCCCAGGGCACAGGCCAGGGGTCAGCCCGCCAAGGCAGTTAGAGTGGGGGAGGGGAGGGGAGGGGAGAAAAGAGCACACACGGGGCGAGGGCAGAGAGGGGACATGTCCCTTGTAACTACGGATGGGCTCTGAGCAATCACGGCCCTGGGATCACAAGCAAACCCCAGCTCTTGCAGCAGTGCCCCCTGATTCCGCCCATCACACTCATACATCCCCCCGCCTCTCATCCCCCCCACACGCACATACCCACGCCCTCGTACAAACACACACACTGTCCCACATATGGAGGCATTTCCACACTTCCCTCCCACACGTGCTCTCACACTCACGTGCTCGTTCACACACAGGCATGGCCAGCCGAGCTTCCACTCAGGTGACTGAAGTTTTTCATCAGCCTCAGCAAAATTAGTTTAAAAAAGGGGGAAAAAGGCAACGCAGTGGATTTCCCCAGTGCTTTAGCTATTCAGTTTACAGGAGCACGCGTCATTCTGAGATCGTGTCCCTTCTCTCTTGTTTGGGCAGGGGATGTTAAAATCTCCTTTCTTTTAGGGCAGGGTGAGGATGACAGATCATCAAGGGGTCTCTTCATGTCTGTTCTTGGCAAACACAAAGCTGGTAGTCCTGTATGGATTTCCAACCAGTAGTTATGGCTGACGGTGTCTGAACTCCAGAGCTAGGATGCTGCCACCCAGGGCTGACCCACATAGGTTCTGAAACAGGTCAAGGCCCTCCCACCTCCAGGCCTTTCAGTGGTAGGTGCCCTTTGTCCTTGTCTCCCCAACGTCCTGTATTAGTTCATTCCCTCCCCAGTTCCCCCTCTGGAAAGCGCCCGAGAGCCCCCAGTCTGTGCTGTGCCCTGTGTGCCCGACACCACCTCCCAACCACCCCAGCCAGGCTCTGTGCCCTGGGAGCTGAGCCCTCCAAGCCCCACACTATAAGAGGGTGGGCGTTCTTGAAGTGTTTACAGGTCAGCCGAGTCCGGATGATTGACAGTTCTTCTGATCGCAAACGACTTTGTCTCCCACGGTGGTGGAGCTGGACAATTAGCAGCCTGGCTGGAATCCGGCGCCAAAGGCCGTCTCTCTTTCCCCATGCACAGCAGACCCCTTAACGGCACCTCCGGCACATTCTCTAACTCGCTGGTCCATGTTGATTATTGAAAGCCTCAGTCCATTTGTGCTTGGATGTGGGTCCATTTAAAGCTCTTCCCCTCCTCAGGCTGGGAGAGGCTTCAGCTCCAGGACCCAAAGGAGTGGAAGGAGGTAGTATTTGGAGACAGAGCCCTTAAGGGTGGGGTTCTAATTCTATAGCCCTGGTTTCCTAATAAGAAGAGGGAGAGACACCAGAGGGTCATCTCTCCAGGCACACAGAGGAAAGACCAGGTGAGGACACAGCAAGGAAGTGGCTGCAAGCCAGGAAGAGCTGCCTCACCAGGAACCGCTCTGCCGGCACCTTGCCCCTGGCCTGGCAGCTTCCAGGACTGCGAGAAATCAATGTCCATGTTATCTTGGGACGGCAGCCTCTGCCTGAGCTAAGAAGCCTCCAGGTCTCTCTCTGCTCAGCCAGGCTCCACGGGCCATGGCAACCTCTGCCTAAGTGCCTGGTTTCCTTAGGGAATGTCACGCCGGCGAGCCTCTGTGGGCCACCGCCTGGTGCAGCAGGGGCAAGGGTAGAGACAATTCTGCCACATCACATGGCATGGATTAAGGCTAGCCTTTGTTGGAGAAAGGGACACTTACAAGCCAGAGTCAGCTGGAGAAGAGAAGGTAAGGGCCCCGTCTGCCCCCAGAGAGCTGACCTGCTGTCCCGCCGGACAGGGAAGTGTGTGGCCCCTGTGGTTGTGGAGATGGGCTGGCTGATCTCCTTATGAACAGGAAAGATGTGGAGCGGCATGCCCAGTGTGGGAGAGTGCAATGCTGCGATGCCAGGCGGGCTGGGTTTGGGTGCCTCCTGTTCACAGGATACAGCAGGAACCCAGAGATACCTGGTACCTATAGGCCCTTCCCCGGCAACCCTGCTTGTTGCACCAGATGCTCTCAGCCCTCCATTGCTGACAACAGAGAGGGGCAAGGGTGGCTCTCTTTACTCTCCGGGGGCCCATGCCCTCAGGCTGCTCCAGCAGGTAAATCCTCTCTGAGCTGCAGCCTCCCATCTTCTAGGGTCCTTCACACCAAACCCTGGGACCTGGTTGGGCAGCTGCCACTCCCTTCCACCCAGCCAGCTCACCTATTTCTACTGGCCCTGTTCCTACCCACAAGCTGCCCCAGCAGTGTTCCAACTCCAGGGATCGCCAGTGAGAAGGAGGCACCAGGCTCTGTGTTCTTGTTCACCTCTACTTCTTTGCAAGGTGCACCAGCTGCCCCTCAAGCCCCCCGGCCACCTTGCACACCCTCCCTGGAACAGTTACACCAAGAAGAGCCTGCCAGCTGCCCAACTCAGCCAGAGCCCCGCTGGGGCCACAGATGCACAGCCCCAGCTTCTAGGAGGGGTCATCTCACCCCTCACCACTGCCTCTGAGGGTCGCCCTGCCACCCAGACATAAAGGGACAAGAGGAGCCTCAGGACTTCTCATGGACAATGAGCCATGGCCCCCAATCCCTCTTCTCGCCTGACAGGCAGGAGTGGGTAGAGGCCGGAGCCCTGACTGGGTATGGCAGGGCCGGGTCTCTTACCTCTTCCTAGGCCCTGGAGGGAGTGGCTGAAACCACCGATCCTCAGCAACAAAAGCTCCACTGGACATGCTGTTACAGTGGAGCCGTGGCAGGAAGACGGCCGCCAAGGGCAGGAGCCTAGGTGGACACTACTGGGTTCTTGCTCCCATCCTCCCACCCGCACAGGCGGACACACTCCTGTCTGTTAGATGGACCCTGACCCCGGCATGACTGGTCACAATGGAAATGGCCACACGTCACGGACAGAACGTATCCCCCAAATTCACGTGTTAGGGGCTAACGCCCAGAACCTCAGAACCCGACTGCATGTGAAGAGAGAGTCTTCAAGGAGGTGACTATAAGCTAAAACAAGGTCACTAAGGTGGTCCAATACAACTTATAAGAAGAGGACATTTGGACACAACACGCACAGAGGGACGGCCACCTGAGGACACAGTGAGCAGACGACCGCCTGCGAGCCAAGGAGACAGGCCTCAGGAGGAGCCGACCCCGCTGCCATCTGGATCTTGGACTTGTAGCCTCCAGAACTGGGAGACGATCTGGGCCTGTCGTGTAAGCCCCCCAGTCTGTGGGACTTCGTTCTGCAGCCTGAGCTGGCGCACAGGCCGCACCTCACCGCAAAGAAGGCTGCCCGTCCTTTAATGCACTTGACCTCCTTCAAGCCTCCACGAGCAGCAGGGCACGAATCATCGTTCCCCTGTTAAAGGTGGGGAATTGAGGCTCAAAGCAGGTAAGTCTGGGAGGACATGGCCCCCAGAATCCCTGTGCCAGGCTCCTTCCTCTGCACCATGTTCTTTCTGCCTGCTCACCTGGGGCACAGTCTTTCACCTGCACCACGAGGGCCCCGGCTGCCTCCCAGACTGGGCCAGGCCTTGGTGGGGGCTGGGGACTATCTTACTCCCATCACACCCCACTCTCCCCACCGGCACCATCCCCAGAGGCCTCCTGCCCCTCATCCCACCCCAAAGGCTTGGGGATGCTTGGTCTCTGGTCCCAGATGCCTTCATTTCCCCAGACTTCACATCCACCTCTCCCTACGGGATTAGGCAGCACATGACTCGGTTGGCAGCTGAGCTGAAATTAATAACAGGCTGAGTGTGCGTCCCACTGAGCAGCTGGGGTCAATGGCTTGGTGAGGGGGATGGGGGCAGTGGAAGAGTTCAGTTAGAGAGAGAGATACCTGCATGCCAGCCCTAGGGCTTGGGAAAGAAGAGCAGGAGGAAGAAGTGCAGGGAGGCAGGGGAGAGCTGAGGGGAGGGGAAGGGAAGCCAAAAAGCAAGAAAAAGAAAAGACAGAGAAGGAGAGAGGGAGAGAGAAATGAAAGAAATGGAAGCGGTCAGGCTGTTGCTGGTGGGGACGCCGACACGGCCAGAGAGAGAAAGCCTCTCCATTCCTTATCCCGGTTTTGTGGGGGTCATTTCAATGTGTGACAGGCAAACTTGGGAAGTTACCCACCACAAGAGAAGGGACCCCTCTCGGCCAGCAGTTTCCAGCATCGTTTCTCCACCTGGCTCGTTTCCCCACCTGGTTCGTTTCCCTTCCCCCTTTACTCACCACTGCCTGCAGCCCCACCGCCCCATCTCAGCAGAAAAAACCTGCATTTTCTCCTATGGATTTGCTCTCTTTCAGCACAAAGCGTGTGCACACGGTGTTTTTTCTGTCGGGCAGCTGTGCAGCTCTACGACCGTGCAAGGGGGCCCTGGCTGCTGCACCTGGCCTGACAGCAGCACCCACATGTCTGCATGGTGATGCAGGCGGTTCCCCTCAATCGGCCACTTACACTGCTATTTATAGACATGTGTGTCCCCAGACTGTTCACAGTGGTGTTGGCCCTTCGACCTGCCATCCAAGGGGACTTCACAGAAATTGTACCCATTGTCAACAGTTCAAACAGGGAGCTCTCCCCATTTTTCTGAGCAGAGAATGCTCAGAGGCACAATGGTACCTGCTACAACATAGTGAGCATCAATTATGTGCCAGGGCTTCACATATATTATCTCTTATCTTTCTAACCAGGCCCTGAATAGACATTAGCATCCCTACCATGCAGAGGTGGAAACTGAGGCTCAGCCAGGTGAAGGAGCCACCACGAGCATGGAAGGTCAGGGTGGGTCTGAGGCCACAGCTTGGTGTTTGTCCAATATTACAGGAAGGCTCCTTCAGGCTTCAGTGGGCCAGCAACCATAGGCAGCGTGGTTGGCTCATCGCCCTGAACTCAAACTTCTCTGATCTTCAGACAGTTTTGTGTTCTCGAAGCCAAGTGTGTTTTTCTGGGCACAGAAGGGACTCAGTAAATGGTTATGGGTGATGAGGAAGTCACAAGGCAAACAACTCTTGATTAGCCAGAATCCTCTTCACATGGACTCTCAAGTAACTGAAATGAAATTGTGGAGCTTCTGTTTTAAGTGAAATGGGCAAATCACAGCCAAATACGCTTGTCTCTGCCTATAACACTGTGTAGGTGCCCCTCCTCTCAGGTCAGTGGACTAAATAACCAGCGGGGGTGCAGGGGCCGGGAGGCGGAGGGGTGCATGCAGGTTTGCAGTGGGTCAGTGTCCACTGTACAGTCCATGTGTCCACCTGCATCTTGCTCAGAGACAACAGGTAAATACAAGCATGACCCCAAGGCCAAGAACACTCCAAACACTCCACAGAATCAAGAGTGATGAAGAGGGCCTGCTGTGTTCTGAGTGGTGCGTTAGGTGCTGAATGGAGTCAGATTTACAATAATGGCCCCACCTGTGCATTGCAGTGTGGTCACTGAAGCAGAAGAGCATCAGAGACGACAGGAAACGTTCAGTAGTCAGGGTAGAAAAGCACGCTCTACTGAGTTGACTCTCAGTTAACTTGACAATCCAATTAGCCAAGCTAACCAGTCTCAGTTCATCAAGGTTACAGTGCAGCTGGGATTTCGGGTACAGATTATGAACACGGTGACCAAGGTCCCACGGACACGTTCTTCGTAGAAGTGAAACAGAAGAGCGAGTTTCAGCTCTCACCCATCCCCTCCCGCCAGCCTCTTCTACCAGCGGCTCCTCTGATGCCCCGATATATCGCCTCTTTCTGAGAATATTTCTGAATATTGCATAGGAGGGAAGGGAAAGAAAACTGGTTACGAGTCAGCCAGGCCTGGGCTGGACTCAGCCACCTCCTTACTGCTAGCTTTATGACGCTGGGTGAGTCAGTGGAACCTCCAGGGCCTCCATTGCCTCATCTCTAAGGTGAGAATGACAACACCTGCCCCTTTGAGTTACTTCTTTATTCACGCATAGTCCCACGTTGCTCCAGGTAAGTTTTCAGGAGGTTTATGAGATTACACTAGGGCGACAAGGTAAAGGTTGATGCTGATGACAACAAAGAGAAAGAAAGAAAGAAAGAAAGAAAGAAAGAAAGAAAGAAAGAAAGAAAGAAAGAAAGAAAGAAAGAAAGAAAGAAAGAAAGAAAGAAAGAAAGAAAGAAAGAAAGAAAGAAAGAAAGAAAGAAAAGACAAGAATTTAAAGTAGAAATAGAGCAGAAGCCAGAAATGAGGCTGGAAAAGTGAGAATGTAAAGATCTAGGAATTGGCCACACACTTGACCCCAAATGTAGAAAGCAGTGGGGAAAGGAAGGGTTGGTCATTTATTTACATAATTCACAGGGCTCCTGAGAAAAACATCAGATGACCAGAAGTAGAGCTAAGAGCAGAGAGAAAAGTCTGCAAGGAAGCCCATTAAGGAGGACCTTCCATGACACTCTGAGCGACCCCCTTGTAGTAAGTGCCACCGAGTTTTGCTTTCAGCCACTCCCAGTGCACACTGGAACCATCCACTGAAGACCCATTTAGTGAAAGCAACAGGGTTCAAGAGAGGGACATGGGAGGGACAGACTGATGCGGGCTCAGGGCCCAATTCTAGTGATACAACTTGACCTGGGATAGATTTTAGACTATTTAGATATTTTTAAAATTCCCATTCAAGGACATTTTTTTTCCATTGCTTTCTAGAGAGAGAGGAAGGGGAGAAAGAAAGAGAGAAACATCGACATGGGAGAGAAACATCAATTGGTCGCCTCTCATACACACCCTGACCAGGGATCAAGCCCACAAACTTTCAGTCCACAGGACGACGCTTCAACCAACGGAACCACCTGGCCAGGGCTAGACTGTTTAGACTTTAGATCCCAGGTTGTCATTTGAACAATGTCCTTGGGTACGGTTTCTCTTAGTGGAGGGTTTGTTAGGTCCACGTTGAGAGACAGTCAGCTCAGGCACCACAGATAGCACCTGTGGCTCAGCTGGTCTGGGCTGCGTTTCAGACTCATGCGCCTGAACCAGTAGCAGAGCCAAGAGTAAGTAAGGGTGGCATCCTCTTGGAGGAGCTGAGCTGAGGAGCCCCCGTGAGGATGGCTGATGGGGAGCCAGCCTTCCTCCATCTGGAGACACCAATGGGCAGGCAGAGCGAAGATTCTCCTTACTAGAGTCTTGGGTGGATCCCAGCACACGGATGAATAGGCGAGTGAGGCCACACCGTGGAGAGTGGCCATGGAAATTTTCACCTAGAAATTGTAAGTTGATATGCACAGCATCAAAGTACATGGGCTTTCGTAGCAAACCGCCACATATGCCAGGCTTCTCGCAGGCCTTGTCATGGAGTAAGTCACGTGAACTCACCAGGGAGCTAGACCTGGTCCCTGCTCACTGATGAAATGAATGAGGCACAGGGCCCCACAACCAATAAGAGGCAAAAGCCAGACTTGAATCCAGGCAGTGGGAGCCAAAGTCCATGCTCCTAACCACATGTCATTTGTGTTTATAAAGCAATTTAAAGCATTAGAAATATCTACTGAAATTGTTCATGTTCTCCCACAATCATTGCTCTGGATGTCACCTTCTGGCAATAGGTGAGTATGCGACCCCACCCCCATCTCTTCAGGTCACTCCTAGTTCAAAGCAGTGAATGTATGATCTGCAGGTAAAATGTGTCTTTCCATTCATCAGGGTGGGGGCAGAGCGGAATTCTGTCCCATTCATCCAGGAGGTGATCTCAAACCGTTAAGAAACAAGTTGAAATGATGGGGTTCAACTACGTTCCTGATTTTACTGCTATATCTGCTGACCCTGTCTGCTATTATAAAACTAGTAACAAGGACACACAGGTATCAATGACTGTGGGTCTTGGATGAGCTCAGGTACGAGTTCATGACCAATATGAAGGCCACACAAGAGTCAACACAACTGCACATGATCTGACATTGCTCCTGGTGGACTTCACCCCCCCGGTGGGACCTGATTAGAAATGTGTGTGGTTGAAAAGCCCACCTGCTCCTCACTAAAACACCAGCTCAAAAACACCAGGCTTGAGTTGGCCATCAGGCCACATCTTCCAGGGCACATCCCAAACTCATAAATCTGCATTTGGGAGAAACAGGGAGACATCTCCTGTCTAAGATGATATCAGCTATCATCGCTGGCCAGCTAAGTGATAGACATTCACAGAGAATAAAAGTAAGTCACCAGGGCTGAGGACGGTCACTCAGAAAGTTCATTCACGGCTCCAGGACCAAACGATTTGCATCTGGCTGGCGTTCAGCCACAGTGTGTAACACAATGTGCCACATTTTACAGAACGAGAGGGGCTTCCCCAGGAGCAACAAGGGCTCTGCAAACCCTGGGGCCGGAGGCTTTTACAGCTGGGAGAACACACCACCAACTGCTCGCCTAGAACCAGAGACCCACATCCTCAATCCCCAGGTCTGTGCCTCCAGTGACTGTCTTGAAGTCTCCTTTTATTACCAGATCTGTCTGCGGCATGTGGGACGTCCCACTAAGTTTCATTACATCTTAGTGTTTTCCAGGCAGAGGATTTATAACAGACTTCAAATTTTATAAGGTCCCAACTGGGTGCTTCTGATTTTTTTTGTTTGCACAGACCTTCGCCAATCCAGTTCATTTGTGTGTGTGTGTGTGTGTGTGTGTGTGTGTGTGTGTGTGTGTGTGTGTGGTTGTCTTGTTCGGACTTGGGCTTGGGGGTGCTTTGCTTTGTTTTGTTTTGAACCATGACGTGGTTGTGGCCATACTAGAGTTCAGGAGGATAAGGCCCACTCTCCCTGGAACACGCGGCAACTAAGCCCAATTTTAAGTTTTCTACGCTCTGCTAGTAGGTGAGGCTTCTACGTCGAGGGCCTGGAGAGAAGCTAAGTTGAGGTTCTAAAGTGTTGAAAGCTCTCTTGCCACACCAGCACTTCGCAGCCCCCTCCCTGTCCCGGGACGAAGTTGTAGAGCTGTGGGCTCCAGACCAGGCATGTCCGTGGTTGAAACAAGGGGAATACATTCCCTTTCTCCCTGAGCCCGAGCCCCCCATCCTTTGGAGGCTGTTAACCCCCAGTGAGCTCCAATAGAGTCAGTAGTGCCAGAGGTGACCAACAGAGAAGGGGTGCCCCTAAAATTTCCCCCAAATGTTTTCCGTAAGCTTTCATTCAACACCATGGGTTCTACTCGTAAATGAGGTTGTTGAGGAATGTCTCTTGCGATCAGTGCACTCTCGAAAGATTTGTCACACAGAGAAATGGTCTGCCCTCCTCCCAGGGGCTGCCAGTGCAGGCCAAGCAGAGCTGCTTCCCATTCAGGTGCTCAAGACCCCCCAAAATGACCAGCCACAAGAGGAGCGCAAATGGAGATCAAAATATCTTTTTTACCAGACCTTGTGTCTAAATGTGTCATACCCTCCCTGGCAGGGGGACCTGAGCATTAAGACAAATCACATCCAATGTGCCAGGAACAAGATCAACCCTAGGAGAAATCTGTCCCTGTCACGTGCGCTCTGAAAGCATTTCCTGCAAGTGTGACAGAGATAAGAGTGGCCAGTCCACCCTCACTTCTGCACAAGTTATTTTTTCCCTGATGGCTGAAGAGATAAAAGACCTAAAACCATAAGCATGAATTTATAAAATCCAGGTTCTTTTCAAACAGAAAATGTTTATTGAAAACAAAAAAACCTTAAAGCAGCAAAAACCTCTAAGCTGCTATCTTTGGGGCCCCAAATGGCCACATTCCCAGAAACAAAACGTCGTTGTGGAGCGATCCTCAGAACAGGCTTTAAAAATGCTGGCACTGGTTTTTCTGGTTGGCTGGGCATCGTTCAAGGTACCTTCTTTCTATCACCCAGCAGGCCTCCTATTTGGCAGGTGAAATCAATCCCAGGCAAAGGAGGGCAGTGTCTGAGGGGCTGAGAATACCCTGGAAACATTAACTGGGGAAGCAAAGGACCGTGCTGGCAGGCTGTTTTCAGGGGGAGCATCGGGGACTTTGCTGGGAGAGCTGAGGGTGGTAGTAAGACCATCTCTCAGTCAGGAGGGAGCGAGGGAAGGGGTCCCGTGGTTGTTTCACAGCAGCAGAGGGGAAGGGGTCCACTGGTGGAGGTAGGAAAACAAACTCTACGAGGAGAAGCTGCCGCAGTTAAGGCCCCTCATAGAGACCTGGTAGGGTTCAGAGGACGATCTGTGTGGCTTAGGAGCTGGTGGTGGATTGAGCTACCCTCCTGGGACCCCGTCATTCGTCGGTGAGTGAAGCCAAGGGTTTTCTGCCCACCCTCAGAGATAACGTCATGCTGCCGGAGTTCGTGATCCAACAGAGGGAGGGCACTTCCTCCTTAGGGCTGCCTGGACCCACGAAGCCCGTGGGCATCCAACCCATTTGTACAGCCTCAGTCAAGGTGGCCTTGGCCGCAGTGACAGGGTGAGGGAATGGGGAAGAGCCACACTGCAGGATGAGCCTCCCACCACCCTGCCAGGAAGGACAGAGGAGCAACGGGCAATATAATGGGGTGACTCTCAGGTGCGTATGGGGAATATAAACACTGCATGATTCTTCATCGAGGCCAAGCATGGGATGTGAAAAGCTAGTCTCTCCTGGGATGTGACTTCCTCTTGTCAATCTCAAGTCATGACACATCATTGGGCACGTGTCTGACTCAGCTCAGGCCATCATAACCAAAGGCCATACATAGACCAGGAGCTTAAACAAGAGAAACTCATTCTTACAGTTCTGGAGGCTGGCAGTCCGAGATCAGGGTGCCAGTACAGTTGGGCGCTGGGGAGAGCCTTCTCCTGGTTCATACTGCTGTGTACAGGGCAGAGAGAGAGGGAGAGAAAGAGAGAGAAAGATCACTCTGGTGTCTCTTCTTTTAATGGCATGAATCCCATCCTGGACTTCACCCTCGTGACCTCATCAAAGCCTAATCACCTCCCACAGGCGCATCTCCAAACACGATCACTGCAAGGGTTAGGGCTTCGACATATGAATGGGGGCAGGGGACTCAGTCATAGCAGCATGTTGCCACAAGTCCAATCCCTCTCTAGCATCGGTCTTCATTAAAAAGTGACACTATTTGATTATGTCAGCCTTAATATTAGCATATTAAGTGATTGTGATAAAGGGACCAGATAAAATAAATGCTCACCAAGTATTTGTTCTTTACTCTGAACTCTTCCCCCTTTTCTTCCCTGTGCTCTGACTCTAACCCTCAAATGCCCTATTCCATTGGCAAAAATGCAAGCCAGAAAGCAGCAAAGCAACATCTTTAACTAACTAAAAGAAAAATTTGTCAACCTAAAGTTCTATACCAGCAAAACTATCTTTAAAAACCAAAGGCAGAACAATGAGTTCTGAGACATACAAAAATAGAAAGAATCCATCACCAGCAACCCCGGAGGACCAGAAACGGTAAAGAAAGTCGTACAGACAGAAGGAAAGCGATCCCAGCTGGAGACGTGCAGCCACAGAGAGGAATGAGGAGGCCGGATGCAGCTGATATGCAGGCAAATATATTAGATTTGCTTCTCGTCATCTGAACAGCTTTGAAAGATGACTTGTTGCACACAAATAAATACAGTGCAGCATGGGCTTTAGAGCAGAAGTGGAAGTGAGAGGTGCAGCAATGACAGCACAGGATGCTGGGAAGGAAATGGGAGTACAGTGCTATTAGGTTCATACATGCTACACACATGTGACATACACACACCACTTATGGTGGACTAAGTTGAATCTGTATATTATAAACCCCAAAGCATTACCCAAATCAGGAATGGAAGAGAAAACATCACTACAGATTCTGAAGATATTAAAAGGATAATAATTAAATATTATTAAAAATAGTATGCCGATAAGCTAGACAGCTTAAATGAAATGGATGTATTTCTTAAAACACACAAACTGTCAATGTTCAGTCAAGAAGAAATTGATAGAACCTCGAATAGCCTTATATCTATAAACTTGAATTACCTTATATCTATTAAAGAAATTTCTTCCCAGAAAATTTCTAGGCCCAGATGTTTTCACTGGCAACTCTTACCAAAATTTTAAGGAAGAAATAATATCAATTCTATGCAAACTCTCCCAGAAACTTGGAGAGGAGGGTTACTGCCCAACTCATTCCCTGGGGTTAGGGTTGGCGACACCAGAACCAACACCAGAACCCTACTGAGACATTCCTGTCACACTACGGACCGACACCCCAACAAGTGGATGTACACATGCAAAAAGTACAGCTCAGTACCCATGTTGGCCCGGTGCACAAAATTATCTTAAAAGATCTCGTGGACCTAAATATAAGCCTAAAACTTCTAGAAGAAAATTTTTGACCCTAAGTTAGGCAAAGACTTTTTTTTATATCCAATACCAAAAGCATAATCCATAAAGGAACAAATTGGAAAATTGAACTTCATCAAAATTTAAAGCTTCTGATCTTTGAAAGACACTGTTAAGAAAACGAAACGATGTGCCATAGGCTGGGAGAAAATTATACAATTAAGCACTTGTATCCAGAGTGTAAAAAGAACTCTCATAATTCAATAATAAAAATAAATAACCCAATAAAATAATTGGTGGACACATCCTAGGGTGATCCCCAGTGAGGCATGGTCTTGTTCCCTTTGAGTGCAGAACCTATGGCTTACTTTTAACCTATAGGTATGTATGGCTAAGGTGATAAGATGTCACTCCCTTAATGATCTAATGTTATATGAGACTTCATCTAGCAGACTGGGAGGAGGAACAGATTCACTTGCTAATCTTGAAGACGAGCAAGAGGGGCCTCCAGATGAGACAGCCAGTAAACGTCTGGGCCCTTCATAGAACCACCGGGAAGGGAAACCTGCCAACAAACTGATCCACTTGAATGTGGATTCTTCCCTAGTCAGGCCACCAGTTGAGAAATCAGCTGGGCTGGCCTCATGACTGCAGCCTGGGGACCCTGGACTGGGGACCCTGGCAGAGGACCCGACCGAGCTGTGCCCAGGCTTCTTTTCCCTTCTTGTTTCTTTTTCAATTGCAGTTGACATACAATATTACATTAGTTTCAGGTGTTGAACATAGTAAGTAGACATTTACATAAATCACAGAGTGATCACCCCAATAAATCTATACCCTCCTGATGTCCTACTGAGTTACTACAATATTATTGACTATGTTCCTTATGCTGTAGTTTTTATCTCCATGACTATTTTATAACTGCCAATTTGTATTTCTTAACCTCTTCCCCTTTTTCACCCAGCGTCCCTACACCCCTCATATTTACAATGGAATATTACTCAGCCATGAAAAAGAATGAACTATTGCTATATGTGACAACACAGATGGACCTAGAGGGCATTAGGTTAAGGGGAATGTCCAACAGAGAAAGAGAAATACCATATGATTTCACTTACACGTGGAATCTAAAACCAAAATAAATGAATGAACAAAACAGTAACAAACTCAGAGCTACATGCCCAGGCTCCTGACCCACAGAAACCACAAGATAATAGACATGTGTTGTTTTAAGCCGTTAAGTTTCTGCTCATCTGTTATGGAGCACCAGAAACTAACAAAATGGACAAAAGCTTTGAACAGATACTTCAGCAAGTAACACATACGGGTGGCAAATAAGCACATAAAAAAAATGCTACACGTCATTAGTAATGAGGGATATTCAAAATAAAGCCACAATAAGCTACCACTGAACACCTTTTAGAACTAATGAAAGTGTTATCAAGAATGTAGAGGAACTGGAATTTGCATATACTGCTGGCTGATCTGTAAAATGGTAAAGCCTACTCAGAAAATAGTTGGACAGTTTCTTGAAAATTAACCATACACCTACTGTTTAACCCAGTGATTATTGTCAGAGGTATTGTCCCAAGAGAAAGGAAATCACGTTCACCCAAAGCCTTGTACATGAATGTTCATAATACCTTTACTTGTAAGAGTCAAAAGCTAGAAATACCCCATGCCACAGGAGGTGAATGGATCAACACACAATAAACTACTACCAGGCAGTAAAAAGAAATAAACTATTGATACTCATTACAACATGGATGAATCTCAAAATAATTCTGCTGAGTGAAAGAAGCCACACAATAAGTTGGGACTTCCAGCCAAGATGGAGGCATAGATAGATACACTTTGCTTCCTCACACAACCAAAAGAAGGACAACAACTTTTAAAATCAAAAAATAATCAGAACTGCCAGAAAATTGAACTGCATGGAAGTCCAACAACCAAGGAGTTAAAAAAGAAACATTCATCCAGACTGGTAGGAGGGGCAGAGATGGGCAGCCAGGGTGGAGAGGACGCAAGGCAGTGGCTGGAGGGTCAGGGTGGGCGAGGGGGCAGCTAATGGAGCAGGTGGTCCCACATTTGTGTGTGGATAAACCAGAGGAACAATGGGGGAGCAAGACAGACTGCACAACCCAGGGTTCCAGTGCAAGGAAATAAAGCCTCAAAACCTCTGACTGAAAAGACCTGTGGAGGTTGAGGTGGCAGCAGAAACTCCCAGCCACACAGGAGAGTTCGTGGAGAGACTCACAGGGTCCTAAAACATACACAACCCCCCCCCCCCCCGCCAGGAATCAGCACCAGAAGGCCCAATTTGCTTATGAGTAACAGAGGAAGTGACTAAAAGCCAGCTGAGAACTTGACAAGCAACATTGTTCCCTCTCGGACCCCTCCCCCACATACAGCACTGCAACACAGTGACATGGGTTGCCCCACCCTGGCAAGTACCTAAGGCGCCATCCCTTACTATGTAACAAGCAGGCCAAACAAAAAAAAATATGGCCCGAATGAAAGAATAGATCAAAGCTCCAGAAAAAAATACAACTAAGCAATGAAGAGATAGCCAACCTATCAGATGCAGAGTTCAAAACACTGATAATCAGGATGCTCACAAATGGTTGAGTATGGTTGCAAAATGAAGAAAAAGTGAAGGCTATGAAAAGTGAAATAAAGGAAAATGTACAGGGAACCAACCAACAGTGAAGGGGAGGAAACTGGGACTCAAATCAATGATTTAGACCAGAAGGAAGAAAGAAACATTCAACCAAAACAGAATCAAGAAACAAGAATTCAAAAAACTGAAGAGAGGCTTAGGAACCTCCAGGACACCTTTAAATGTCCCAACATCCTAATCATAGGGGTGCCAGAAGGAGAAGAGGAAGGGCAAGAAATCTAAAATGTATTTGAAAATATAATGAAAGAGAACTTCCAAGAAGCTCAGAGACTCCCAAAGAAGTTGGACCCAAGGAAGCACACACCAAGGCACATCATAATTACATTACCCAAGATTAAAGATAAGGAGAGAATCTTAAAAGCAGCAAGAGAAAAGGAGACAGTTACCTACAAAGGAGTTCCCATAAGACTGTCAGCTGGTTTCTCCAAAGAAACCTTGCAGGCACAAAGGGGCTGGAAAGATGTATTCAAAGTCATAAAAGGCAAGGACCTACATCCAAGATTATTCTAATCAGCAAAGCTATCATTTAGAATGGAAGGGCAGATAAAAAGCTTCCCAGATAAGATCAGGTTAAAGAAGTTCATCAACACCAAGCCCTTATTATATGAAATGTTAAAGGGACTTATCTAAGAAAAAGAAGATGATCAAAAATGTGAACAGTAAAATGACAACAAACTCACAACTATCAATAACCAAACCTAAAAAAAACAAAAACGAACTAAGCAAACAACTAGAATAGGAACAGAATCACAGAAATGGAGATCACATGGAGGGTTGTCAGCAGCAAGGGGGGGTGGGGAGAGAGGGGGAAAAGGTACAGGGAATAAGAAGCATAAATGGTAGGTAGAAGATAGACAGGGGGAGGTTGAGAATAGTATGGGAAATGGAGGAGCCAAAGAACTTTTATATATGACCCATGGACATGAACTAAGGTGGGGGAATGATGGTGGAATGGGGATACAGGGTGGAGGGGAATAAAGGGGAGGAAAAAATGAGATAACTGTAATAGTATAATCAATAGAATAGATTTTTTTTAATTTTTTAAAAAAGAAAGAAGCCAGACAAAAAGAATATCTACTGTTTGATTCCACTCATATTAAATTCTATAAAGTGCAAACTAATCCATGGGGACGGAAGGCAGTGGGGGGCCAGGGGGAGAAGCAGGAAGAGATTACAAAGCAGCATGGGTAGACATTTGAAAGTAATGAATGGGTTCCTTATCTTGATTTTGCTGAAGGTTTCACTGGTAGATAACATACGTCAAAACTTATCAAAATAGTGCACTTTAAATATGCCTGGTTTATCATATGCCAAATATACCTCAGTAAAGCTATACATTTTTTAGAGGAAAATGAAGAATTAAGGAAGAATGACAAAGGTGTTTTTAGATAGGATGTGCACGGAAGGTTCTCTGCGGAGGGGCCACCTATCTCTGCTCAGACCTGAATAGGGAGTAAACAATATGGCTCTCTGGGGAGATGAGCAGTCCAGACAGAAGGAACAGCAGCTGCCAAGGCTCTGGAGTGGGACCGTGGTTGGCAATCAGAGTGTACACATGGCTGGAACAGAGCGAGCAAAGGGCACAGGAGAGGTCAGAGAAGAAGACCTGGATCATGTAGAACTTGTTCTGAGAGAGCTGAGAATGTACTGGATTGTTTGACACTGAGCTGTGACATGATCTGACTTATGTTGTAAAATTATCATTCTGCCCTGGCTAAGGTGGCTCAGTCGGTTGGAACATCTTCCTGTACAGCAAAAGGTTGCAGGTTCAGTTCCCAGTCAGGGCACCTACTAGGTTGTGGATTTGATCCCCAGTGGGGGAGCCTATAAGAGGCAACTGATCAATGTTTCTCCCTCACACTGATGTTTCTCTCTCCCCACCCCAGCTTCCTCTGTCTATAAAAGCAATGAAAAAATGTCCTCAGGTGACAATATACATACATACATACATACATACATACATACAATTATCATTCTAAACCATGACTATCGCTTTAACCTACTAGGAGGGAGGGCGGGAGCACAGAGACACGTTAGTGGACTGCTGCAACACTTCAGCAAGAGACATGGTCACTTGCTCTGGGATAGTTTTGGGGCAAATGGGAAAAGTGATGAGAGGTGGGATTATTTCAAAGATTATTATTCCAGCTACTTTGTTCTGTCGATACGTGGGATGTAGACAATGAAAGGAAGAGAGAAGTCATAGATGATTCTAAGATTGGCTCTAAATGTCTGAAAAAAATAATTTGCCCATTACTAAAAGAGGGAAGTTCAAGTTGCCAGTTTCTAAGATATGTTTAGCACAGGATATACTAAGGTCAAGGTGCCTGCTAGACAGCAGAACAGCATATTGAGCAAGCTGGCTATATGAGTCTGCAATTAGGGGAGAGAGGTCAGAGCTGGGGCCAGAGGCAGAAATGTGAGAAGGAGCAGAGAGGAGAAGTCTGGGAACCAGGCACTGGGGACCTCCAACAGTAAGAAGTCTGGAAAAAGAGGGAAAAACAGCAAAGATGGCTGCGAAACAGCAGTGAGCATGAACCAAGGGAAGAAGGTGTTCCAAGAAATATGGTGATCGGTTGTAACAAATGCTACTGACAAGTTGAAGTGAGCACTCTGCATTGACCCCTGAATTTATCAATAAGCCACCTTGGGTTGGGATGGGCTGGTGGAACAATTGGAGGTGAGGAAGTGAAAACAGGAAGTTACCAGTGAGTTTTGCTGTCAAAGCAAGCAGAGAAATTGAGCAGTAGCTGAAGGGGGTGTGGGGGTCAAGGGAGATTTTTTTTCTAAGATTGAAGATATTATAGCATGTTTGTATTCTGATGGGAACACTCTAGTAGAGAGCAGAGAAGTAAAAATTAATGATGCAGGACAGCGAAAGAGAAAGGACAATTGCAGGGGGAAAAGTCCTTGAGCAGTGGGAGCAATAAGAGATGAAGATGAAGAGGTGAAAAGAATCTAGCTATGGAAGCTCCCTCCACATCTCCAGATCCAAGGCCAGAAACCTAAAATTGAGAGTGCCCGTGATATCCAAAGCACTTTCTGGCTGCTCCTCTCAGCCACCATGGGGGACTTATTTTTGGCTTCACCCCTACAGATGAGGCAACAGAGGCTCAGAGAAGCATGACCACCCTCTGTGTCGCCCACAGTCAGTCCCAGCTATGCCTAGCCTGCAGCAGGTTACCCTGAGCACAAGAGGGCTGCGTCCCCACCCTCCACACCTCCCCAGCTGCTCACCACATGACCTCCAAACACTGAGCCTGGAGCTGAGACCCAGACTGTGCAAAGTGCACTTTTACTCTTGCCGTTTGAGCTGCTGTTCGGCTACAGAGTGCAATGCACTCCATCGGGATTCTTTATCGCCTTCCTGCCCCACAGATATAAAACCACAGAACAGTAAAGCTGAAAGAGACCTCAGAGATCAGCCAGTCCACCCCCATTTCTATAAAAGAAACTGAGGCACAAGGTTAAGTAGGCCCATGCTCAAAGACAAGCAGAGCAAACTGTCATCTCATTGCCCATG
The DNA here is from genome assembly GCA_007922815.1 of Macrotus californicus. Classification (NCBI taxonomy): domain Eukaryota; kingdom Metazoa; phylum Chordata; class Mammalia; order Chiroptera; family Phyllostomidae; genus Macrotus; species Macrotus californicus. The sequence goes on from VMDR010000599.1 coordinate 55,790, forward strand.
GGCTGTCAAACACCACCTCGCTTGTCCCCAGAGGTGTGAATGCACACACCCATGTGTGCAAAATCGATTTGAAGATGCAAATTGGGACATCCAATTTCATCCACTGTCCTCAAAATTTAAAAGCTCTGCTGACATGCACAGAGCAAAGAGTAAATTGTCCCCCCGAGAGTCATTCGAAACAGACTCACGTGGCCCTGTCCGAGGTGCTAGGCGGGTGGAGGTGGTGAGGAAGAAGCCTGTGACTGGTGGGGGACCAAATGTATCCTCCTGTGAAAGGAGAGGGGAAGAGATGTTGGGTCTGGAGCAGAGGCAGGGAAGTGACTCCCTGAAATCCATCTTAGTTGGAAATGGATGGACACCTTCATCCAGGCCTCCCAGCAGGGTTGTCTTCCAAGGTAAATACGTGTCCTTCGGGAGATACAGGATGACTACTGCTCTGGGTTTAGAGAGAGGATGGAAGAAACAAAAAATTTAAATGGCCCTATTACTCTCAAGGAGACTCAGGACATCCCCTGTGGGTCAGGACCTCCAGTACAGGACACCAGTTGGCCCCAGGCCTGACCCTCTGACATGGCAAATGGAGTCACCCAAAAGTAGGTAAATCAGAGTTCCACAGCTTGATTACAGGAGTGGTTTTCAAGCTCTTTCAGAAGCAGAAACAGTGTTTCAGACAAAATCTGATTCAGAAGAGGGTGAATGCAAAGCTACTGTGCCTGGAGCAGGACGGGGGGCCTGGCAGCCCACCCTTGGCTGATCCCAGACCTCGGAGGCACCGCTGTTGTGCAGTAGGGTTTTCAGAAAGTTAAAATCCACTAGATCACAAAAGGTCTGTGGATCTCTGCCCCACCTCACTCTCTGGCAGGTAAATAGCCCTGCCCAATCTCAGTCTTTAATGAATCACATGTCGCCCATCCCAAAACCTAAATAGCAAGACTCCTGCCCCCAGTTGCAAAAAGCTTTGGTCACTGAGAGATCTGGACTATACCACATTTTCTTTCCTGGAAGAAACCATAGTCTTCCCTGCACCCTGTTTGCAGCTTCTCGGTGCCCGACATGGGTGGCTCCCCTTGGTGGTCTTCACCCATCCCAGGGCCATGCCTGGGGGCAACCTCATGCCTCTGCCTCTGGCACCTCTCTGGAACAGATGCTGCCAATGACTGCCACATCCCTATTTCAGTGGCACCCTACAGCAAGCATTTATCCCTCTCAGCCTGAGGGCTTTCTTTCAGTCTGCAAGTCCACAGAGCTGCCCAGAAACACTGAGTCAGTGTGCCAGTAGAAGCCCCCAGCCAATAATCCTCGGATGAGATAACTCAGAGGAACGCCCTAATCTGTTCCCAGGTCTCCTAGTAGAACCAAGCCCAGGTTCCCACAGTCGTAACTTCCACAGGAACACACCCTCTTCAGCTTTCTTCCCTTCCTTGTGCCAGTGCTTCCCAAGGTCAGCTTCCAGAGAAGCTCCATGCATGCAAATCTTTGGTTTGGGCAAGGCTTCTGGAGGGACCCAATGGAAGCATCTGGTGCCAGAATGAGGGTAGGAAGCAGACCTTGAGCATGAGGTCCTAGACTAAGATCACACATCAATCAGAGCAAGGAGGACCGCACTGCTGCTGCTAAGTGGAGTGGTGTCAGCCCTGACATGCTCTAGCACCACAATTGCTGGTACTCTCACCTGTGATGAGATCACAGCTGAAGAGAATGGACTGACGTATACAATGGGCAGTTATCAAAGTACGATCCACGGGCCAGCCCCAGCCCATGACCTGTCTGACCCCAGTCTCTGGCAAGATAAGTACAGAAATTGAGAGGAACCATATGGAAACTCCCATAGCAATTTAGCAGAGTAAGTTTATGTCTGTTGGGTCTAATGATATAAAAGTTAGATTATATCATGTACATCTTTTTTATTTTTCTAATAATTCATCATGCCACAAAAGTTTTCTTAAACACGATTTCATCACCATAGATCAGGGGTGTCAAACTCATTTTCACCAGGGACCACATTAGCCTCGTGGTTGGGGGGGCCGACTGTAATTTTATGACTGTATAAATGTAACTACTTCTCAACTAGGGGCAAGGAGCTCAGCACTGCCACTGGGTAGAAACAAGGTGCCAGGCCAGACTAAAGATGGAGGGCCAGATTCGGCCCACGGGCCTTGTGTTTGCCACCTGTGCAATAGATAGTCTGAGAAGCACTAGCCAAGACTTAAAAACTTTGGAGGTGGTATTAATGATGACAATTATGGAGCTAGTTAACTCTTGTCAGCTGCCACCCAGGCTCTGAACGGAAAGTCTGGCATGCTCAGATCAGGCGAGTGGTCAACCAGAAAACCAGAAGGACTCCAGGCTCTTGTCTCCTGAGAATGAGAGGCAGGCTGAGCCAGACATCAGGCTCAAAGTCTGGTTATATGAGTGGCAGAGTTATGAAGGTGGCTGGATTCACAGCCCCCGCAAGCCTTTAGTATCGATGGCCGGGCCCTGGTAAGGAATGAAGGGGACCCTAAGACCCATGACAAGGACATTTGGGTTGGTACCCTTGAGAACCTTGAAGTTATAGATTCGCTGAATCCTCTGGGCCAGCAGAAGCGTCCTGTTGCCAAGGAGAGGGTCAGGTCTTTATTTGTCTGGGTCTATGCAAAAGTCTCTCCAAAGTCTACTGGGCCACAGATGATTCTTGTTCTCCACATGGGAAATCCTCAAGGGATGCATGCCTACCCCTACCCTGTTTGTTTCTAGACCAACACCTTGGACCAATTTTCAGCATGACTTGACTAGGAAAGTATGCCACTCCTTATGGAAGGAAACAGATCATTCAGCAAAAAGCTATTGCAAGGAGTTTAGAGAATATGTCTAGAGTGGGTATTGAGAAGGACTGTGTGGGGTGAATTGATATTAGATTGGGTTGAGCACAGTTCATTGATAGCAGAGCACTTTCCCATGACTCAGGACATGGTGCCTTGGCACGGACACCCAAGGCCATTTCTAATACACCATTGGCGTGGCTTCTCAAAGGCTAGAAACAATACTGTACTATGTTTCTGGCATATGAGGTGGAAATGCCAGAACTGCCTTGGCAGAGTATTGACAGAGAGAACAAAAGATTCAGAGAGGTATCCTTGTTGGAATGAATCTACTGCTTGACCAGAGAACACGCTCACTGACCATGTGCCCCAGGAAGGTCTGGAGAACATTCCCTACACTAGTATGGGGCACTGTGACCAGAAGGTCAGTTGTAGGTATTGTCTGAGGCCCAAGAAAACAGTGGATGATGCTCCCAAATGTCAATAGGGTTAAGATTCTGTAATAAATGGGACCAAGTCAAAAGCAAAGTGAACGCAATTATGGGATGGGCATCAAGGCTAGAATGATAACCTTGACCTGCTGGGATCTGTTGCAATGACTAACAACCCATGTGGTTACCAGAGGTGAGATAGATGCTCTCTGCTAACAAAGTTATTGCTTGACTTATCTAACCAAAAATGATCAAGAGGGGGTGAGTAGAGGTCTGTTGTTGGCCTCCACAATAGAAAATTGTAGGTCCTACAACTAAGAATATAAAGAAGAAGCCACATTGAGACTGGTAGGATGGGCAGAGACCAAAACAGCCTAGGCCCACACTCACGTGTGGCAGATAATAATTGGGAGGAATATCTCAGATGCAGAGGTCCCCCCTGAGGGGCGCAGGGGTCCCAGCCCCACACCAAGCCTCCTGGCTCAGGGTTCCAGGGCCAGGAAGAGAAGTGTCCATAACTTCTGGTTGTAAAAACCAGTGGGGATTGTGGCTGAGTGAGACGGAGGGCAGCTGGAGTCCCAGGCAGTTCCTCTTAAAGGGCCCACGCACTGAATTACTCAGACTCACTCAGACTTATTCACTCTAAGTTCCAGCACTGGGACAGCAGGGATGTACAGGGAGGAACTAAGTTGTCTGACATCAGGGTGAGAGCTGAAGGGGCAGCTTTCTCCCAGACAGAATTGCTGGCAGAGGCCATTGTTCCTTCTCTGGGTCCTCCCACCACAGAGCCTACACGTGGGAGCCAAATCTGATTCTCCATCAACCTGGCTAACACTTTTCGCCCAGCCCTGGTGATTCCCTGAAACCCCACCCCATCCAACTTGTGGGCCCACCAAAGCCATTTCCAGTGGCTTTTCTATACAAATGGGCTGTCTTGGCTCATGCTTCAGACTTTCCTAAAATGTCTCAAACAAGCAGCATCTGGCCTCATTGTGTCTCATCTCTCTCATAAGTGGCCCCTGGGCTGGCACTAGCAACAGCTGACCTTGATTTGCACCTGGGCCTCTCCTGAGCACCTCCAAGCCCATCACACATAGCAGCCATCTGCAGAACTCTTTGTGGCTCATTCTGGGTGGCCCTGGGCAGGCAGGGCACAAGTGGTAGATGGCTTTGGCCTGCACCTCCCAGGTGGCCTCAGAGCCAGTGCATCCAGTGGACAGCTTCAGACCACAACAAAGCACAACCCAAACTCCTCTGCAAGGGATACACTCAAGGGATGGACTCTGCAGGCACCAGAGCCCTGCTGAAGTAACTCCTGCTCCATGGGGTGGGTCCCTGCACAGCTGATTCTCCATGGTGGCCGCAACCAGTCTTCAAAGCCAATCGGCCTGGGGGTAAATCTCTTCCATTAAGGTGCCAAAGGCAATTAAGGCTCAACTATGACAGGAGGTTTTACACAGTCCACACGGGGGGTGCAACTGGAATGCCAGTTTGGGTGATTGGGGAGGCCATGCCACTGGACCCTATAGGACACCTACTATGTAAGGCCACTCTACAAGCCCAGGAAATGTAACAGCTCTACTAATACATAGAAACAAACACAGGGAGACAGTCAAAGTAAGGAAACAAATAAATGTGCCCCAAATGAAAGAACAAAACAAAACTCCAGAAAAAGAACTAAATAAAATGGAGACAAGCAATCTATTAGACACAGAGTTCACTGATTATAAGATGCTCAATGAACTTAGAAGAAGAGTTGATGAACTTAGCAAGAACTTCAACAAAGAGATAGAAAACATAAAGACAGAGATGGAAAATGAAAAAGTCAGAAATAAAGAATATAGTAACTGAAATGATGACTACATTACAGAGAATCAACAGTGGAGTAGATGAAGCAGAGGATCAAATCAGAGATTTGGAAAATGAGGACGCAGAAAACACCCAATCAGAACAGCAAAAAGAAAAAGGAATCCAAAAATGAGGATAGTAAAAGAAGCCTCTGGGACAACTTCAAGTATACCAACATTCATATCCTGGGGGTGACAGAAAAAGAAGAGAGGGAATGAGGAATTGAAAACCTATGTGAAAAAATAATGATGGAAAACTTCTCTAACCTGATGGAGGAAATAGACATACAAGTCCAGGAAGTACAAAGAGTCCCAAACAAGATGAACCCAAAGAAGCTAACACCAAGATACATCATAATTAAAATACCAAAGGTTAAAGACAAAGAATCCTAAAAGCAGCAAAAGAAAAGTAGTTAGTTACCTACAAGGTAGCTCCCATAAGATTGTCAGCTGATTTTTCAACAGAAAATTTGCAGGCCAGAAGGGACTGGCAAGAAATATTCAGTGATAGAAAGCAAGGACCTACAGCCAAGTTTACTCCACTGAGCAAACCTATCATTTAGAAGAACAGATAAAGAGCTTCCCAGACAAGAAAAAGCTAAAGGAGTTCATCACCACCAAACCAGTATTACAAGAAATATTAAAGGGTCTTCTTTAAGAAGAAGAAAGAGACTAAAAAAAATATGAATAATAAAATGGCTACAATACACATCTATCAACAATTACTTTAAATGCAAATAAACTAAATACTCCAATCAAAAGACAAATGGAGGCTGAATGGATAACAAAACAAGACCCTTACTCATGCTGTCTACAGCAGACTCACTTCAGATTGAAAAACACACACAGGCTGAAAGTAAAGGGACAGGAAAGACATTTCATAGAAATGGAAACAAACAAACAAAAGTTGTGGTAGCAATACTTATAACGGACAAAATAGGCTTTAAGACAAAGGCTATGTAATAAGAGACAAAGAAGGGCCCAGAAATTCCAGTGCAAAGAAACCCAAAACATTAAATAGAAAAGATATATACATCCATATGTTCATTGCAGCATTATTTACAATAGCCAAGATATGGGAGCAACCTAACTGTCCATCAGGAGATGATTGGATAAAGAAGTAGAGCATATATACTATGGAATATGACTCAGCCATAAAAAAGAATGAAATCTTGCCCTCTGCAACAACATGGGTGGTCCTAGAGGGTAATGTGGTCAGTGAAATGAGGCAGACAGAGGAAGACAAATACCAGATGATTTCACTTACATGTGGAATTTTAAAAACAAAATAAACAAATGAGCAGAACAGAAATGGATTCATAGATACAGAGAACATTTTGACAGTTGTCAAATGGGAAGGAAGTTGGGGACGTGTGAAAAAGGTGAAGGGAGTAAAAAATACAAATTGGCAGTCACAGAATAGCCACAGGAATGTGAAGTACAGCATGGGGAATAGAGTCAATAATGTTGTAATGACTAGATATGCTGTCAGATGGGTACGAGATTTTTCAGGGTGATCACTCAGTAAGTTATGTAATGTCTAATCACTGTGTTGCACACCAGGTTGTACAACAATATTGTATGCTAACTGTATTTGAAAAAGAAATTATTTAAAGTCAAAAAAAGAAAATTGTAAAGGGAAACCCATCCGGTTTGCAGACCTGAGCTAGTCCTTAGACCCAGAGACCAGCGAAGGAAGAAGAGACCATGTCCCCTTGACAAAGGACCCTCAGAAAAATCTCAGAAAATATACACAGTAGCAGTGCTCCCATCTTTTCCCCTAAAAGAAGTCTGGGCCATTTACCAAATAACTGTATACCAGGGACAAGGGAATGCCCAGAAAGTTCCAAGGCTGTTAGATATAGGGTCTGAGCATATTAACACTGACATCAAAAGACACTGTTAGAGTAGGAGCACAGAGAGGCCATGTAGTAAGTAGACCCCTGGCTGATGGCCATTTCACAGTGAGTCCAGGGGGCACAGCCCCACTCTGTGGTCATTTCCGAGGTCACTGAGTGCACAATCCAGATGGATGCACCTAGGAGTTGGCAGAACTCTCCCTGACCTGTGTATCGGAGTCATTAGGGTAGGAATGGCCAAGTGTAAGTCTTCTCCTGCCACACACACATCACACACACATACTTATACCCATCCTCACACACACACCCAAACACAGCACACAGACACACAGACACACAGACACACACAGACACTAGGCCAAGAGAGTAAACCTGGAGCAATACTGCATCTTCAATGGAAAGAGAGCACCTTCAAAGGCTTAGAGGACACAAGTCTGTGGTCCCCATCATACCCCCATTTCATTCATCAACAAATTCAGGTTCAGATGGGTCACAGAGCATGACAATGGACTGCTGTAATTTAACCATCAGTGGCCTCTTCTGCAACTTTTTCCAGATATCTCTAGCAGAACAGATGGACACAGCCCCAGTATCTGTGTGTGTGGTTCCCAAGCTGGTGAGTGCATTTTTCTCAATCCCCTTCAAGGAAGATGGGAAAAAGTATGCATTCCCTTGGAATGCACAGCTTACATCTGAATGGTCTGTCCCAAATCAATTTAGCTCTTGTGCTCTCTGTCCCAAATCAATTTAGCTCTTGTGCTCTCTGTCCCAAATCAAAGGCACCTTGATTTTCTGAACATTCGACAGAATATTGTTCGTGCCCGTTATACTGACAACAGGTCGGGTGAGCAGGAAGTGGCCAGCACTCAGATGCCCTGCTAAGGTATGTGCACCAGGGGTAAGAGATAAGCCTCACAAAGACATGGAGAGGGCTCTGCCATGTCAGTAAACTTGCAGAGGTCCAGTGGTCTGGGTGCATTGAGTTTTCTCCTCCAAAGGAAAGGAGAAATCATTGGACCTTGAACGTCCATCTTTAAGAGAGAGACCCTTGCTTAGCACCCAAAGACCTGGCAGATCCCATGACGTTTGCAATTTCTGGGGGAGATAACCATGTTGTTTGGGGTCTCTGGCAAGCTTAGGCAGGGGAATCACAGAACAAAACCCTAGGATTCTAGAGCAAGGCTATGCCACCTGCAGCAAAGCATCAGTCCAAGCACACTACCGGGCCCGCATGGGGACAGAGTGCCTGACTGTGGGACATCAGAGAACCATGATACAAGCTGTCCATGGTGATCTGGTGTCTTTAGGCCCACCAAGTCATAAGTCATGTGGACACTGAAACATTCTGTCATTGACTGGAAATGGCACGTTCAGGACCAGGCCCACGCAAGTCCAGAGGGTGCACACAGGTAACCCACGTCCCTGGTCACCTCCTGTTGCTGCGCAATATGCTCCCATCACCTCATGCCTCCAGGGAGCCCCCCCTCACCAGCTGGTGAGGAAGAAAACCCTGGGCCTGGTTCACATAGGAGTTAACTCCATATTCTGGTGTGAACCAGAAATAGGCCTCTGTCTCCCTACAGCCTGACTCAGAGGTGGCCCTGATGTCAGGAGTGAGGGGAAGCGTCCCGGTGGAGAGAGCCTCAGACACTTCAGTGTTCCCCAGCCTGGTGTGGTGGGTGAAGGGACCCGCAGCTGTGTGTATATGCTCTTGGGCAGCGGTGAATGGCTTACAGCTAGTTACGGTCAGGAGCCTGGAAGGATGAGCATGATTGGACGATGGGGATGATGTATGTGGATCCTTCTCAATGTCCATTAGAGAGCAAATCCACAGAGTAGGCATTGACCAACGAAATGGACAGGATCCTGAATAGGTCAGCCAGTTTCTGCTTTTGACCTCCCCAGTGAACGGAGCCATGGTAACAGTGAAGAAGGCTGTCTGTGAACCCAGAAGCATGGACTCCCTTGTGCAAACCTGATGGAGTTACTTCCAGAGACTAATATGAAGCCTCATGACAGATGCTGAGCCCTCAACACAGTGCCATCCCTCAAGGACACCAGGCAGACGATTTGAGGAAGGTCAATTATGCAGATCCACCTGCCCCAGAAGCTGTGTTTCACTCTTGTTGATCTTCTAGGAATGGCTTTGCCTTTTTGACCCACACTGTCTTGGTCAGAACCACTGCACGAAAGATCACAGAATATCTAACCCACTCTCATGGGATCCTGCGTGATATTGCCTTGGGTAAGGCTCGATTGGTAGCAGGAGAGGAGTGCATGACCACGGGACCCCGAGGTCCTGCCACGTGCCCACCGCTCTGAAGCTGCCAATCTGACAGCGCCCTGGAATGGCCCCACAAGGTCTTGACTGCCTGCAAGATGCAGTCCCCGTCCTGAAACTAAAATACATGAGTCTGAAAACCGACAACTGGCAGGAGAAATGGCCCCTCTCACCATCACACCCAGAAACCCACCTGGAGACTTCACACATCCTATCCCTGGAACTGTAGGATCTGATTAACGTGATTGCAGGTGAGCAAAGCCTCCAGCAGGACAAAGTAAGGGATCCTCTCACCCTAAAGTAAGGGCTGCTGCCTGGTCCTCTGGGCCCCTCATGCCAGCAAGCCAGCAGGCAAAGAGAGAAGTTATCACGGTGGCGGGGGTACTGCCACCCCACGATTATTATGAGGAGTCAGGGTTTCTGCCCCACGAGGGGGAAGAAAAAGTAGGTCAACTAAAGTGACTCCCTAGAGCATCTCTTGATAACCACGAATGGGCAATTATGGCACCAGTGGTCTGACAAAGTCACCGGGCCCAGAGGTCCAACCTCATGAGGACAATGGCTTGGTCCATCCTACCGGGCAGGCAAAGAACAGCAGAAACGCTGGCTGCCAGTGAGAAGTTAGAATAAGTGGGAGAAAAGCAATATGATGAAAATCACATGCAGCCTCAGAACCAACTGCAGCAGCGAACTTCAGTTTGTCTCATTAACACTCCAGTTGTCTAAAAAAAAAAGAAAGAAAAGAAATCATAATTAGTCCTCACTTGGAGGAAGCAGCCGCAAACACAGTAAACTTAACCGGGCATGAGTGAGCTGAGCCATGCGAGGGTGGACCCCAGCAGGTGCGGTCAGCTCTCTGCCCGCAGCCCTGGAGCCCTCTGGTTCCAGGCCAGGCCAGCAGCATCCCCAGCACCTGTGACTGTCCCTCCAACTCACCAGAAGGCCTGGGAATCACTGTGTGGAAGCAGCGACCAGCAGCCAACACTGGAGCCCTGGAGGTGCCGGGTCCACACCACTCCCTCCCCCTGTGAGTGTGATTCCCTCAGAGTGCTCTATGTTCTCCCATATCCCTCAGAGGGGCAAGTCTGTTTCCCACAGATGTCACCTGCTTCACAGCATACCCTTTCCTGGCTTTCTTCCCTGCCCTACCTCTTCTCCCCTCCCATTGATGCTACCTGGGATCACCTTCTGTTCGATAAACTTCTTACACTCAGATTATTGGCTTAGGACGTGTTTGGGAGGAGCTCACCCTAAAACATTCCCTGTGACTGCACTTCCAGCATCCCTTCTGGGGCCACCCTTAGGGACTCCCCATGGTGGGCTCACATGCCAGGCTCCCTTGTGGACAACCTCTGCTGCCCTGGTAGAAGCAGCTTCTAGGCTCCTCTGCTTTTAGGGTCCTTTCCAGACCCCTACAGCCAGGTCCCCCTGCTCACAGAAGCCCCCCACCCCATGGAAGCATCCTGTGTCACCCAAGTGTCAGGGCAACCTGGCCCTAGGGGCCCAGAAATTCAGGACAGCCACCATCCCACACCCAGACCCCCAGGTTGCTTGAGTTTCAGGCACAGGCCAAAGAGGGAGACTCCTTCTGGACAACCACCTGTTGGAGGGGCAGCGTGACCTTAGATACACCCCCTGCTGGCACTCTCTCCCTGCACTTCTCTGTCCCCTGCCGGGTCCTCCCCAAACCAGCAGCACCCATTGGGCCGTTCCTTTAGGAGAGGGGAACAGGGTTACAAATTCTTAGTGGGGACATTTCAGGCACTGTGACAGCTGGTTTAGGGTTGTATTTGAGGTTTCCAGGCCCTTCTCAGTGTCCCTGAAGTCACGTCACATAGAGAGCCATGTATCCCCTACTGCCAGAGTACCCGAGAGAACCTTCGAGAAGCCTTGGCTCACGGGTTCCAGCAGTGGATGAAGATACTTCCACCCTAAACCCCAACAGTGAGGGAAGGAGACAGAGGGACACTGGAAGGAAATGGAAGACGGAAGATGGGCGTGAAGAGAAGGAGGTGCCATAGAAGGCACCAAGGCAGGGCGCAGGGAAGAGGAGGATGGGCAGAGAACCTACACTCTCACTCAGAAAACACACATACACACAAACAAAGAGAAAACATCAGCAGAGGCCACAGATGAAATTTAAAGTTGTTATGGCAACCGGGACAGGTGGGTGGGTACTTGTGTGTGCCTACTGAATTTACAAAATTAAAGTAAGCATTGCATTTGCTAAGTAATTAAGTAATGCCTTCTAAGTATTTCTAATCTCCCAGCCCTCAGGCCCCAGGAGGATAGGGAATGCGGAGAGCGGAGGGGTGGGGGTGGGGGCTCCTATTTATTTGCCTGGGGGTCTAGAGAATTGCTCACAGGTGGTTCTAGATGAGGTCAGCCCTCCCTAACACAGCCAAAGCTAGCTCAGGCAGAAAACAAAGTAACAAAGTCACTGAATTCTCAATGAGAGCCTCCCCGAAGCCACAGGAAGCAGGGCCAGCCCAGCTCTCCTCCCACTCCTCTCCCCACTCCATACGTAATCCGTAATCCCCTCCCGCCCACCCCCACCCAAGACAGCAACAGAAAGAGGCTGAGTGATGGTGAGGCCCCAGGGGATTTGCAGAGACCAGTGGCCAAACCCTCTGCAGAGACATCCTGAAGTTCAAAGGCACCAGCCAAATAAGGCAGCGGGCTGCAGGAGACAATTTTCTTTTCGGTGTGGGGGTTAGATTTGTTTCTTTGAAAAAAAAAAAAAAAGGAAAGAAAGAAACCTCTACTAAGACTCAGATGCAGCATCTTTGCCGATCCTCCCTGGGGAAATAAATTGCACAGAACGCTGTATGCAAACACGGCTCCAAACACAGACCCCGCGGGCAGCACGGTGGCACTTCCGTCCTCGGGGAAATAAATCCCAATGTCTATATATCTCTATCTATAGATACACACATGGAAAAGGTCACACCATGTCTCCTCCGGTGCTCCTTTCACTTGAAATTAAACAATAATTGTTTCAGTGTTTAGTCTCCAGCAAAGACGAGAACTGGTGGATCAGAAATGGCTGTGAAGTGGCTCACTGACAGTCACACAGGCCTTGTCACTATGCCCAGGGGCAAAGCAAGAGGGGCTGCGGGACACCACCACGCGGGGATGTGTGTGGTGTGAGCGTCGCGGAGGCCCCGCCTGACACGGTAACCCAACAGGGCCTGGCGACCGTGGGTGGCCCCACGGGCTGCTGGGGCCAGGTCGTCCTAGTTCGGCAGTGGTGGTGTGTGTCCCCAAGACGGACAGGTCCTCTGCTTCCCTTCCACAACCACAACCAGCCCAGCTGACAACTCTAAGTCCCACTGCATTCGAAAGCGTTGGCAGCAAAAACAGTCTCGTTTTACAGATGAAGAACTGAAGCCTGGACCTGGTGACAAAGACTGATGTGCGCTCTGTGATGGGCAGTAGTTTTCTGCCTTATGGTCGCTGCGTGAACAGTGCTTCGCACATCCAGGAGGGAGGGAGGGGCTGGGCATCCTGTCTCCCTGCCCACTGCGCTCACTCCAACAGGGTGGGCACCAGCGTGTGGCAGCACTGTGCCAGGTTCTGTGGCAATACCAAGGTCATGATCAGACCAGAGCTGGCGGCATGGCACGATTCCATCCAATCTGGGGGCTCTGGTCTCCTGTTCACAGAACCGCACCCTTCCAGACCCCTCCACCGGACCCACCCCCAGCACACCAGTCCCTGGACCCCTCCCTTCTGTGACTTCTCCCAGTGTCACCAGCCTGCCCAGGCAACACTTTGCATGATCATCCTGCTCTGTCCCACACCTCACTGCGGACGGCCAGGTCCCTATTGGTTGGTGTGCAAATGCACCCACACACCCTGTCTCTCCAGCTAAAGTGTAAGTGTATACCTGGGGTGCTGCGAGCCCAGCAGGTCATCACAAGTGCTCAATGGGCTGATGGACTGACAGGTGAACCCACAGAAGCAGTGGGGTTTCCTAAAGGACAGGAGTCAGAGCCCAGGACAGCCGGTGGGAGCACCGACTCCGGTTCTGTGATGGGTGTTGGCTCCGATTTGACGCCTTCCACAGCTTCTGGCACATCCGGTTAGCAGTGTGGTTTGAAAACCCTCCCAGTCATTTCCACTTCAGCTCAGGAGCCCCCACTTTCTCTGTGTATGTCTGCCCTCTCTGACGTGTCCCCACCTGACTATACCTCCTGGTTTCTGCTCTTGCACAGCCCCTATCTGGCTTCAGATGGTGCAACTGGCTGGCAGCCTGAAATCCCCAGGATAAGGCCTCCAGAGGTTGCTCCCGTGGCCCCCAAAGCCTATGATTAGGGCACAAGCATCAAAGGTCAGTCTGGGACCCCAGCACCCCCAGCTCCTATGAACTCAGGGGGCAAAGAGAGAAGACCACCAGGACAAGGCCCCTAAGAACTGGGAAATTGGAGAGGCAGCCCAGGCCTCAGCACCCAGGTCCAAATGGAGAGGCCTCTGCAGGCCCCATCAGACACCCCAAGGCCCGAGACCCTAGCCCTCTGCATCAGCACAACCTGATGGGCAGGGTCACCCTGCATCCTGGTGGAGAGAGGCTGCTGGTGCATGTCTGCTCCAGCAGGACTAGGTCTGTCCTTCCCAATCAGCTTCTGGGCTCTGAGTCCCCAGGGAAGAGGGAACAGAGTGGTCAAGATACAAGAGGAGATGTCACTTCCCATCAAGGTCTAGCACCGCGAGCCAAGAAAGGGGCTGCCCATGACACGCTCCTAACCATGTCGCCACTGCCTACCTTCTCTCCCAGGCTCCTTGGGCAACAGGGGTTGGCAGCCAGGCATGGGCCAAGTCCAAGGCTGCACCTCGAGACAGAGCCGGACAAGACCCAGGGGGTCCACTAATTCCATCGATAGGGGCATCTGCTGAGTGCCGGGCACCGCACCAGGCTCTGGGGTTACAACAGAGGACAAGAGCGACTCAGGCCCTGCCCTCATGGAGCTGGCACTCTAGAAACTTCTCTGCATCTCTACTTCCTTCTGTGGAATGGAGATGGGAAAGATAAAAGTCCCCGTCTCGCAGGGTTGCTGAGGGAATCACGTGAAAGCACAGGGAGGCTCTCAGCAAATGCAGCTTTACCCTTGTTTCTGTCAACAGCGCTGATGCCATCATGGCTGCGGTAACACCAACAGCGACAGCGATGGCAGCTCTTGCTACTGTCACTGTCATAACTGTCGGCATCTGCAGTCTCCCGGCAGCCACCTGGCTACCGCAGGCCAGGCAGCCTGGGCAGGGTGGCAGGGGGAGGTGAGGGAGGTAGCCAGTCGCCCTATTCGAGGGCTCCTGGGGCACTAGAGAAGGTCCCCGACAGGCGGCACAAGGAGCAACACGGGACACGGGATCAGAGTTCAGTTAGCCCTGGCAAAGATCTGGAACTACTTAAATCACTGCTACCCCAGTCGGGGTCAGTCTGGGGACCCGGAGACCCACCTTGCAAGGGGAGCTGGAGGCCTGACTGTAAGAGGAGGGGTGCAGAAGCAGGGCTTCTGAGGACTGGGGCCTTAGCAGATTTGACCCTGAGACGGGCAGTGGAAGGCTCCCAGACACCAGCTATGGACCATGGTCTTGGCAGGGACCATCCATTCTAAGGCTCCTAACCTGTTCCAACATCAGACTAATGTCCTGGATCTTCGACCCTAGGAAAACGCGTGTTATCTCTTGTGTAAAAGCTCAGGGGTTGAAGGACCCCCACGAGCTCGTGAGCACTAGGGGAGAATCCCCCTAGCACAGCCCAGCAGCAGCTGGAGGTCACCCACAGAAATGCTCACCTGTGGCATCAGTAATGAGAATGGAAGTGGGCACTGGGTCCCCACACTTTACACCTCCTGTTTTCTCAGGGAACACCAAGACAGCAGACATTGCCCAGAGTTCCCCTGAGATGCAAAAGACCCCCTGGAGATGGGGCACATGCAAACGGCCAGCAGTTCAGTGTTCTGCACGAGAAGGAGCCCCTGCAGGGTGCCTGGCCCACAGTGGACACGGAGGAGAATGAGAGATAAGGCTACTCTTCAGGATCTCATGAGGGAGGAGGCAAACAAGGACCCCTCAAGCAATGGTGCAGAATAGAGGGTGCTGCAGGGGGACAGGCAGAGAAAGGGACAATTCCATTTGGGGGACCCCAGGGGCAGGAGGAGAGAAGACTTCCTGGAGGAGGCCTTGACATTCAAACCAGACTCCGAAAGGCAGAGAAAACGTGCTGTTGAAGCATGGCCAGAATCTCCCTAGGATTCTGCAGAGACGAGAGATGATAACCACATTTTCTAGTTTCTGTCTTTGATGCTCTGTCATCTCGGGGTCTCACTGATCCTGGACGGACGGCCCCTCCCAGGGCTAGTTAATTCCCAGAGAGAGCAAACCAAGCAGGCCAGGGCGCATGGCCCTAACCTCCCCCTTTCTTGGGCTGTGAGACTCTACTTCAAGCCACTCTGCCCCCTAATCACCCCGGGGCTGGGCACCAGATGACTCGGGAGAGCCCCTTTGCCCCGTGGCCCATGACATCACTCAGACCAGCCAGTCTTAACCCTGCCAGCCCCACCTTGCCTCCTTCCCTGGGAATCCACAGCAAAGTCTCCCTTCCTTGTTTCCCCCCCACCTCAACCCCACCCCACCCCGTCTCTCTGCCCCCTCACCAACCCTGGTGCCTCCGTGGGTGGGCCTGGGTGGCCGTCATGCCTCCCGCTTTTAGGGACACGTGAGTGTGTAAACTGCTTCCTTTGTGACGGTTATTTCTGGGTCTGCATGCCTGACATACACAGTTCAGACAAACCCTGGGCCCCTCAGAACACAGGGAGCCTGCCTGAGGAGAGGGCAGGCTGGCCAGGCTCTGGGAACTGACGAGCGATGGAAAGCTCCAGAAAGGTTCTCATGGGGCAGCTGGGGAACCAAGAAGAGGCTCTGAAAGATGGGCTGGCTGGCCTCCATTTCCGGACGGGCAGAACAGTGCGCAGAGCTACCAGACACCTCTTCAAGCTTGCAAGTCCCCACGTTCCTGGGCCCTCATACAGAGAGAGAGAGCGCCAAAGAACCAGCGCTCAGGTCCATTTAAGGGCAGCCGAGAAAGACCAAGGGTCTCATGTGGGCAGCTCCCGAGGAGGAAACACCACCTCTCCCTTAGGGCGAGGACTGACCCGTCCCTCAGCACCAGCGGTGATGTCTGATGTCAGGGCTACCTGTCTGTGTCCGTTAAGTGAGTGTGTGAAGTGGAGTGGGGGTCCAGCCTCAGGACAAGTGGCGGCCACAGGAGAATAGAACGGAAGGGGTCACCACTTTGCCTGGCAGCGGGCCCAGCGTGTCCTCCTGAAACCCCTGTGGGCCCCATGAGAAGTGGAGGGGAAGACCGGCAGAGGAAGGGGTCCTGGGGCAGACGGGAGGCAGTGGGAAAGGTGCAGGCCACCAGTGCCTACCACCCGACCAGCAGATGTTGCAGTGAGGGAAGAAAAGGCCCCGTCTCCTTGGCCTGGCACAGTGGTCCAGACAGACTTGAAGGACAATCCCATGAGGTCAGCAGATGCAACCGAAAGAGCCTCAGGGCAGAGACCCAAACACTGGGGCAGGCCTGTTTCCCTGGGGTCAAAGCCACAGCGCCCTTCCTGCCCACCCCCTGCACCCCCCACCCCCCACCCCCAGCCAGGAAGAATGGTCCCTTTGAGCTCCCGGCTTAGGGGTCTCAGAGGCACGGCTTCCAAGGCTCTGTTCATGGGTGGGGCTCGGACCAGGGCTTCCTGCTGCCCAGGAACAGCTGGCTCAACAGGGCCCATTGTTCGGGGGCGGGGGGCGGGGCAGGGCTCTCGAGGGCCAGGCCAGGGACAGTGGCCTCACTGGGCAGCACTCGTGGATTCCCTCATGGGAGTGCAAACAGCAGGCGTCCCTCCATTGGCAGCCAGGGACCAGCCCTGGGAGACAGACGTCCGGCAACAGGGTGGCCCGCTCCGGGATCCAGGCTAGCACCCCGTCACTACTAGCACTCCTGCTTCTGCCTGAGTCAGTGCTCTCCCAAAACTCCCCTTTGCTGTGACCGCTAGCTAACCTTAACCCCCCCGTCTCCTGTCCTCCAACCTCTCGTGCATGCCATTTCCCGCCTCTGACCTCCCAAGCCGGAGGCCTTAGTCTGAGCTGTGCCATCTGGCCTCTCTCCCAGTGGAGCGCCCTGTGCCCACACAGAGCCATCTTCTCTCCATCTCTTTTCACCCCTTACCAGCACCCCTTCCACCCCAGGATCATTCCCTTTCAGGAGATACATTATATGACCAGCCTCCCTCACAGGCACCCTTCAGCTGCTTGCACCCAGTTCCTACCCATAGGGTCCTGAAATCTCCCCTGGGTGTCACCCCTTCCCAGCTGTGTGCAGTGCTCCCAACAGACCCTGCCAGGCCCGAGAGCGGGAGCCAGCTGGCAGGTGTCGTCCCGTTGAGCAAAAGAGGCCAACAAGGGCAGACAGAGTGTGACCTGCCCCACCCCCTGGATTCAGTCGCAGCAGAGCTCAGACCAGGCTTTCTCCGGACAGAGCTGTCCTCACGACCACAGCGCCCAGCGCGCTTCAGCTGCGATCTGGGCTACCCACCTGGGTCTTTGACCTTTGCTCTGTGCCATTGTTCTTGAGTTGTTTCACATAGAGCGGGTTATCTTGTGACCGCAAGTCACAGAGCCCAGGAACTGTGGCTTCTCCTTTCCCTGGCCCAGGTACAGAGGACACGCTCAAGAAATCCTCGCAGAATCCATTCAAATGGTGCCAAGTTCTTTATCTTTAGGGGGCTCCCCTAGATGACTGGTGAGCCTTGTTCAAAAGCGATGTGACAGTGGTGGCTACTGGGGAGAGCTTTCTCTAAAGTGCCTATCACCCCTTTTGTCCCGTCCAGCCTTTGCTGCCTGAGCCAAGGCTGTGTGGGGGGAGGACCCCTCCTGCCCCACAACACTGAGGGCCCCCACAGAGACCTTCCTCCGAGGATGGGCTCCGTGTGCAGCGGCATGCCACTGGACAGAAAGAAAGGTCCTTGGTCTCTGTTGCAATTTTAGGCAGAGCCCCAAGCCCACGCCAAGACCAGTCTCAGCTCCTGGAACTAGGCCACTGTGACCAGGCCTGTCTCACCACCCAACCACGGTCTGTGCAAAAATAACAGGTGCATGAAGCTGTGAGCCTTCCAGCAGCCCCCGCCAAACCCCACCGGGTACACAGCCTTGGAAACTCTTCTTCTCTGGGCCTCAGTCTCCCCATCTGTAAATGAGAGGGTTGGACTAAACCAGAGCTGCCTAATAGAAATACCAGGTGGCCTCTAGATAATTTCAGATTTCCTAGTGGCCACATTTAAAACATAAAAAGAAATGCATGAGATTCATTTTAATAGTGTATCTCATTGAATGTAATATGTACAATATATTATCATTTCAACATACAATGAATAGAAAAGTTTTTAATGAGACCATTTTACATTTTTTTTCATATTGTTCGAAACCTGGTTTGTACTTTACACCTGCAGCACACATCAGCTCGGACCAGCTGCTTCTCACGTGCTCCGTAGCCACATACGTCAGGTGGCCGCCATATTGGAGAATGATGGTCCTAGTCCCTTCTCATTCGGGTGACTTCTGATTCCGTGATTGTGCCTCCACTCTTTACATGACGCCAGAGCCTCTTCCCCCAGACCCTGCTTTCCAGGACATGTACCTCCCCCTCCTGCTCTGCCCTGCCAAGCTCCCCAGACTGAACTCTATCCCCAGGTCTGTCCCCAGTACCCTGAAGGTGAGGTTTGGCCTGCCTGACTCCCAAGCATGGGGGGTATTACCTTGGTGCCATTCTCAGGCCAAAGCATGAGTTTGGTTTCCAAGCCCAAGTTCCCCCACGGCCCACCCCACTCAGGACTTCTCTTCTCAGGCAGCCACCAGGCCCACCAACCTGGGGCGGAGACAGCCTTCCCTCAGGCAATTCTGCGGGCATTTGCTTTATGCCGAGCATGAGGCCAGCACTATGCCAAGCTGGGGACACCAAAAGTGGCTAGAGGATAGTCATGTCTTCCTTTAAGTCCTCAACCTTGAATTACATGAGGTAAACAACTGAAGGATGGCATAAAGCAATATACATACTAAAGTGTTAAATTGGATACTGCACCATCAGAAACCTATCAGCAGGGGTCTCAGCAGGAAACAGATGGTGCACCCGAGCTGATGATTAAGAAGAGTTTAATAAAGGTAGCTTTTTAAAATATGTGGGAAAGGGCTTAGGGAAAGCCACAAGGGATAATGGGCACCCCTGCCCTCGGCCTGAGGAGGCAGGGGAAGGAGACATCAGAGAAGCAGAGAGGACAGTCGTGAGGGAAGGCAAACTTGAACAAGAGCTGTAGCAACCGCACACAGCCCCACAGGGAAGGAGAGCCAGGAACATGGTCCCCCAGCTCACTCTCCTCCCACCCTCAGCTCTCCTGTTGGTTCATCCCTTTGGCTAAACCCAACCTGAAACCAAAGAGAGCCCACGGGGTCACCTTCCCAGCAGAGTGTGGGGGGAAGCAGGGAGGGGAGGCTGGAGGTAGAGGGGCTAAGGGAAGTCACCCAGCCCAGGGACCAGCACTTAAGCATCACGGATGGTCAGTGTGAAGGAGATCAAGGCACTTGGGGCTGGCAGGGCTAGACTTGTGTCCTGGAGGCTGAGTGCACTTTGGGAAGGTAAAGAAGGAGGAGGACCCTTCGGACTGGAAGCAGAGTTAAGGGCAGAGGGCCCAAATAACTCAAACCATTGAAGCTGAGCTGGCCTCCAGGGTGGGTGGCCATGGTAAATCTCTGCAGGGACCCAACAGCCTTCTTTCCCTCACCAGCTCCAAGATCACATCTCATCCTTCCTTTCTGGAAAGGTGGGACTTAACAGAGGCCCTTGGAGAAGGCAAGGCCTCGAAAAGGCAGGAGGGACTGAGAAGAGCTGGTGTCTGCTACTCCCACAGTGAGGCCTGAGAGGCAACAAAGCAGGAGAGGTGTGTCAAGGCCTAATTCAGAAGAGGGAATGGTTCCAGGCTGCAGATACAGCCCGAGAGAAAGAAAGACTGACAGGAATCAGAATAATAAGTAGAACAGTTCTGGCTATGAGTATGGCACTTTGCATTAGGTCTTCATACACAGTACATGAGCTCATATGACCATCCCATATGAAGGGAGCTGGGAGAGAGGTGGCAAACACAGCAAGTACCAGTGATGTGCCAGGCAGTATCTGCAACTTCACACACCTCAGTCCCATCACTCAAACATACACAAAAGGAAACCGAGGATGAAAGGAGGTAAGTGATCTGCCCAAGGTCAGAGAGCCATGAAATGGAATGGGACAGAGACCCAATCTCTGATTCTAAATCTCTACATGCTTCTCCCACTCATAACATAATGAGAGGAGAATGCAAGCCAGCATCACGAGACCTGGACACCTACTGCTCTGAGCAAGGGCAGAGCTCTGGGTGGTGAGGGTATTATTGTCACAGGGTCGGGCAGGGCTTGGGCTGCAGACAATAGGTGTGGACTCAGAGAGTGGCAGTCTGGAAGAGCAAATGCGAGGAAGGCTCATGGCAGAAGCGAGACCCGAGCCGAGATCTTTGGGCACCCAAATCGTGTTTCCATGGAGACCAAACTGCCTCTTCCAGGAGCCGCGATCCAGCCTTTGTTACAGGCTGTAACAGACAGCCCCCTCCGCCCCCCAGTCTGGCACTCACAATCCGAATCTCCGCCCGTGCAGTGAGACAATCCGAAAACAAAAACTTCAAGTGCACAGGAAAACATGTTAGGTTTAAATATAGTGCCTATGTGTCCTGCCAGCCAAGCCCAGCTGGCCAGCAAGTGAAATGATAAGTCACCACCAGGTGACTAGCCCCAGCCATGGAGTGGGCAGAGGGGCAGAGAGATGCATGTTCTACCCAAGTTCATCACAACCTCGTTACCTTGGTTATTGGAAAAATGCTCGTGCCTATTTGTAGCACCGTCTGTTTGAAAATGCAGGTCGTCTCTTACCTGGGGGGCTTCTGAAAGAGAAAAGCGCTGGCTGGGCAAGGTCGGCCTGCCTTCCTGACAGAGTCAGGGCTCTGTCGGCCAATACAGTTTGTTTGGGCCTGTCTGGTGTGGCATTAGCTGGGGAGACGGGCGGTGATGGCAACAAGAGGGTAAACAGACCCAGGGGCAGCTCTGACGGGCACTGGGAAGGGCCAGTCCAGCCGCAGCACTGGGTGGGCTGGGGAAGGCAGTCCTCTGTGCCTTTTGCCTCACTCCCCACGCTCATAGGAACCGCCCGGGCAGCCCTGACACGGCACCGATGCCCAGACCCACCCTCGGAGAGTCCCAGTTAGTGGTGTGAGACGGGGCCAGAAATTAATATTATTTAAAAGCACTTCAAGTGTCACCAGAGTTGTAAAGCAGAGATATAAATCCAATTCCACTCTCCCTGAAGCCCTCAACTCCTTTCCCTTCCCCACACCCAATCGCTGGGGCCACCCATCCACACGAGGCAGTGTGTGATAAAGCAGTGCCCAGGACAGGCACTCTCAGACTAATGAGGAGACCAACTGCCCTAGTTTTAAAACCAGAAGTCCAGCAAACATGGAGGTTGGTCAGCCTAATTCTGGAGTTGCCAGCTCAGCTGACCTGACAACTGCCCACCCACCTACCCAGAGCTGCCTGCCTTCCTCCTTGATCTCCACTGCTCACCCTGGCCTCACAGACTGTCGTGAAGGCCCCAGGGCCCATCTGTCCCCACTGACCTCCAGTTCTGGTCCTGGACCCTGGGAGTGGCCCGTCCCTCCTGCTGTCCCAGCCAGGGGTGCCCCACCAGGGCTGAGGGCCACAGTCAGTGCTCCCGGGCTGATTTGCCCCACATCTAAAATTGCCCTGCCGGTGCTAATGTGTTCCTTCCCGTGGTCCAGGGCTCGAAACCCAGGGGCCGTTTACTAAGCCACGTCCGCATTTATTTGTGAAATTATAGGGACCTTTATAGCTTGCTTACAAAGACGAATAAATCCCTGCTCGGGTGGCCCAATTTGTTGTTCTAACCTGACACTTTTGTGTCATAATCACCTTTCTTTCAGCTGGTTATAGCCGAGGTTGTTAAGGATTTATTAGAAGCATTTTATAATGTGCTTTACAAGATGTTGTTTGAGGCAGTGGCTTTGTTTACGGGAGAGGGAGGGGAAGGGATGGAGGGAAGGAGGTGCAGAGAGGGAAGCGAATGAGAGACAGGAGAGCAGGTAACAAGAAGCTCTGGTGCATCTGGAAGCATCGTCCAGGGATGAGTTTAATGAGAGCGCTCTTTCCACCCCATCCCTACCCCCAGCCCCTGCCCCTGCTCACTCACCACCTGCTCACACGCTGACTTTGATCTCTTACTTGTGCAATATTATTGATCTTCAGAGATGGAGCAAAAATAAAGACACAGACATCAAGGAGATTTTAAAATAAGACTGGGGATGACGGGACCCCTTTATAGCCCGTGAAATACCAGCAAGCTCTGCTAGAAGTGACCTCTCCACCCTCCAGCTCTTTCCACTACAGAAGGGGCGAGAAGAAGCCAGTGAGAGGCCATCTTTGCCCTATTCCTCCAAGTCCTTTCTGAGGGTTGGAAAGGTCCCCCTGGTGACTTGCTCGTCCTTTCTCAGGCAGCTTATGGAACCCCAATGAAGAGCCCCAGACTTCATTTAACAAACACTTACTGAGAGCCTTGAACTGAGGAGTCAAGATGGGCAACTCATGGCTGGCGCCCTCAGGGAGCTCACCCTGTGAGCAAGAAGGGGGCATTTGCGAGCTACCTGTGGCTCCTCGTGCCAGGTGCTCTCCTGGAGACATGCCCCAAACACTTCAAGAGCAAGAGAGGGAAGAACGGTGTTGTGGCTCCCAGGGGTCATGGGGCTTCATGCACCTTTAAGCAGAGTCTTGCAAGAAGAATCAAGTTTTCCAGGGAGGGACTGGCTCTCCATCTGAGGCGACCACGTGCAGAATGGAGTGCCGGGCCTCGTTGTTCAGCACGTCCAGGTACCAGAGGTCCTCCCGGGGCTGGAAGACCGCTGAAGGCAAGGCAGGGAAGGGCCCTGCGCTCGCACCCCCGTGCAGGTGGAGGCCAGCACCATTTCAAAGCCCTGTCTGAAGAGCAGGAGAGAAGCCATCACCGCTGCACAGTGGCTCAAAACAAGACTGAAAAGGTGGCCAGGGGCCAAGTGAGCACGGCACAGAGTGTGCACTTTGTTCTAAGTGAAAAAGGAAGAATCTCGTTTTGTGGTTGTAAAACATCCTTGGCACAGTGCCAGGGAGCACACCCTCCCCTCAGACCTTCATTTCTACTGCAACTCCCCATTGAGAGGACTCAGGGCTCCGGGAAACGGCGGACTTGCAGGCTGGCTCAGGGAGCACAGCACACGAGCACCAGCACCTTGTAGTGCCAGGAAGCCAGGAGCTGTTCAAACGAAAACAAGAGATGGGGTGTGTGAAATGGACAGAGAAGCCAACCCGGGGGAGCTCCCCAATGCCAAAGGTGGAACAATTTGAGCAGCAAATAAATAACACAGTGTTGAGGTGTAACCCGAAGCGCAAAATAAATGCCTATGGTCCCATACTGACATAAATGAATGATGAATGAGTTCATTCATCGGAATGAGAGTGGAGAGAAAAACCTCCCACAAAGAACTCCAAATCACTGATGTTGACACTGACCCCTCCAGGAGAGGGGTCCAACTCCCCCTCCCCCTTTCCCTGAATGTGAGCTCCTCTTGGTGACTTGTGCCCAAAGATCAGAATATGGAAAATGAGGAGAAAAACATCACTGTGCAATGGACAAACCTGGCAATCTCTACCTCAGCTTGAACAACATGCAGAAGTGAGCTACATGGATACCTGGGGAACAGCATTTCAGGCTGAGGGAACAGCTAAAGCAAAGGCCCAGCCATGAGGAAGGTGATGGAAATAGGAGCTGTGTGACTTCCTACTAGACTTAGTGATCAGGTCATAAGGAATATAACGTCACATTACTGAACTGTACTGTACACCTGAAACTAATATAATATTATATACCAACAGTACTTTAATATAAAAAAATAAGTGCTGAGAGAGCAAGGAGCTAATGATTCAGAAAGTGGCCACCCAGAGCAGCCACGGACAGCCTGCCTTTGAGAGGAGCAGGGACGCCCCCCTCTCCCACTAGAGAGAGGGAAGTCAGAGAGTTGGGGTGCACAGGCTGACAGCCTTGTAGATTTGGTGGTGGGAGGCAGTGACCATTTCTGGGTCAGGAGGGTATAATCTTTGCTTTAAAAAGATGAAGTATAAATTCTTTTTTTTCCTTTACTTTGTTTTACATTTTTATTTTGCAATTACAGTTGACATTCAATATTATATTAGTTTCAGGTGTGCAGCATAGTGGACATTTATATTTCTTACAAAGTGTTCCCCCTGATAAGTCTTGCACACACCTGACACCAAGTATGGGCCCTTTGGAAGGAAGATGAACAGGTGGAGGCCACAGTTCAAGAGAGAGGTGAGGTCAGGACTAGAGGCTGCGGGTCTGTATGAGTTTCCTGCAGCTGCTATAACAAGTAGCCATAGACCTAGCGCTGAAAACAACACACATTCCTTCTCTTACAGTACTGGAGGTCAGATATCCGAAACAGGTCTCCCTGGGCTGCATTGAAGGTATTTGCAGGGTTGTGTTCCCTCTGGAGGTTCTAGGGGAGAATCTGGTTAGGGGTTGCCTTTTCCGATTTCTAGAGACACCCACATTTCATCTCTTGGCCCCTTCTATCATCAAAGTCAGCAGCTCAGCATCTTCACATCTCTCTGACTCTGCCCCTCCTGCCTCCCTCCTCCACATTTCAGGAGCCCTTGTGATTATGAGACTCACCTCAATAATCCAGGACCATCTCAGCTGATTAGCGACCTTACTTCCATCCGCAACCTTAACTCCCCCTTGCCCTGTAACCAATTACCACAGGCTCCTGGAATTAGGACACAGACATCTGGTGGTAGGGTGACATTATTCTATCTGCCATAGGTCTGGGTCAGAAGCCTGTGTGGAGAAGTACAATTAACTGGCTTTGTGGGGTTAGCAAGGAGGGTGGCACCCTGGAAGAGCAGCGAAGAGCAGGCGTTCAGGGGTCAGACAAATGTGGGCGCATATCCCATCTCTGCAGCCCGCTAGCAAGAAGGCTATGGGCACGGTCCTCACCTCTCCAGGGCACAGGTTCCTTGTGTGTTGAAGGAAGGGGAGGGTCACAGCTTCTGCCTTACAGAATGGCTGCCTGGATTACAGCTCAAATACATGGAGTTCTAGCACAACAGCCACTACCCAGAGGAGACCCATCAACAGCAACTGGTGTTGCTGCTGGCAACTGGGATACAGTGGGCAGCTGGGAGGAGGAGAAAGGAAGCAAAACACTCAGGTGGGGACAGAAAGTGACAGCAAGCACTGGAGGAGAAGCCAGTCAGGAAGGGTAAGCAGAAAGTAAGCGCAATGCCCCACATCTGGGTCTAGGCACCAGGGGAACCACCAAGCGCCATGTGCTCTGAGGCCACGTTGGGCAAGTGGCCAGGCGCGCTGCTCCCACACCTGGGCGCCCAGCCTCACAAGATAGTGAAGGTCACGAGCAAGGTCCCTGCTGTCACAGACAGCAGTGCCTGGGGCATCAACAAATATCGATCACACGCAGTATTATCCAAGAAGCAGTGAAATATCCACTCACAGTGGAGCACAGGAAAGCATCTGAGCTGGAGACAAGGAACTTGGGAAGCAGAAGACCACCGACTACAGGGGGACAGTCATGGCCAAAGCAGTCACAACCGCACTGGCTACGCAAGCCCTCCCTCGTGGTCTATCCCTGTGGCACTGACACTGATCTCCATGGGGAACAGCAGGACATCAGAATGGGCAGGGACAGGGCCTTTGGGAACCTTTGGGGACTCAGCTCAGGGGCCACCTCCTCCAGGAAGCCAGGTGGGTTAAGTGTCCCTTTCTTGAATTCACACAGCCAGGAGGCATCTTCCCCGGAACCTGTGAGAGGGGCAGGAATTCATTAGCAGCCTTGGGTTTTATCAGATGATGAGATGCTTCCAATCAGATCAAAGGAAGCTCCATTTTTTCTTCACATCAGTGGTTTTTAGTAATTCCCTACAGACTTAGTCATCCTAGAAAACTCCTCAAGGGCAAAGGCTGGGCCTCATTCACCTCCCTGCACCAAGAATTTAGTCCTGGGTACATTATTAGGGGCTCAAATGGGGGCAGGGAAAGAGGGAAGAAGCAGGAGAAGATGGTGGGAGGGAAAGGGTAAACGAGGAGGAGACAGAAAGAGAGGGAAGAAGACAGGAAGAGAAAGAAGGGGTGAGGAAAAAGTTTCTGTGGACTTTTCTGAGCCCGAAGGAAGCATTTCAAGCCCCCTGACTGTATAAATACACTGCCGAGTGCCTGTTTCCTCTTCTAGGGGCCCATGAGTGGGCAGCTGAGCACCACAGAACTATGCCCAGGCCAGGGCCACATTGGACATTTTCATCAGAAAGACCAAAGACTGCGTCCCCCACCCACATGTAAACTCTGAGGACTAAAAAGGGCTCCTGGTGGCTACCTGAGCTCAAATAAATAAAATTTAAAAGAAAAAAAAATTGCCTAGCAGCCATTTCTGCACAGGGGCCTCTTACTCAAACTGCACTTTGCGGAGAAGGCTCTGTGATATGCGCCTCAGCTCTGAACTGCCTGCCTGCACTGTGTCTGTCCGCTGAGCCAGCCTTTATAAAGGAGTTCCTGGAGTCCTATTTTAACCAGTATGACTGAGGCTTTCCCCATCCAATTGGAGCTACACAGCTCTGACCAATCAGAGCAGCTCTATTCTGACCAATCAGGACAGTGCTCTTGGACCTATCAAACTGTGAAGATTTGGCATCCTCATTTGCATGAGGACAGACCAATGAGGGACCAGGGGCGGGGACTTCTGTCTACATAAGCCAACTCCTCGGTAACTCAGAGAGCATACTCCCTACCAGGGACTGCTCTTCCGAAGTTGAGGTGGAGCTGTGAAGACAGCTCCCTGGGGCAGATTGGCTGACCGTCGTGGAGCAGAACTGCCCAGCTGAAAAGGGGCAGGCCCCAGGGCTGCCCTGTTTTCACAGCCGCGGCTGTGTTACTGTTGAGCTGTCCACACCAAATAAAGTTTCATTCTTCACCACACCCCAAACTAGGGATTCCTGTTGGCATTGAATTGGTGCCAGCGACCATCACCCAACGAGCCCAGCCCTGCACCATGCTGCAGCCTGAGAGGTCTCCAGACTCTCGGGCGGAACCGTGTAAGTGCAGAGAACAGAAGCCACAGGGAAATCTCTCTGCCACTTTCCCGCCTGCGTTGGCACCTTCCTGCAGCCAACACATCTGGGTCCTGGAGCCAGCCTGGAGCATCCTGACTGCTGTTTGCACAAACTACCGAAGTTTATTCTCTCGCTTATTTATGTTGTGTTTATCTTTATTACCACGACTGCAATTTTTTAAATTCCTCATTCTTTCCTTGGAAATGATGCCACAGGGAAGCAGTTCTATTAATCAGATGGCCGTGTCTGTGGAGAACCAGAGCAGCCACTGAACTGTTACAAAGACAGATTATCCGTCAAACTGACAGGAGGGTTCCTGCCACCTCCCATTCCCCAAGGCAGTCCCTGACCCTCCCCAAATGTGCCTGTCCTGATTGGGACCATTTTCTATGCCTTTCTGAAGCCTCTACGTTAATTCTCAGAGTCACTTGCCTCAAATTCTGTGACATCAGGAGGCAGATGCTCTGAGCCCCAATGAAGAACAAAACAGGCACCAGACAAGGCATCTGCTTGCTGGGGCCATGGCAGGGCCACACTCTGTTCTGCTCCCTCACTCCCACGCACTGAGTCACCCTCCTCCCTTTGTCCCCCACCCAAAGAGATATCCAGGTCACCACTATTTCTGCCCTGGGAGGTTCTCACCTGGGGGCTCCAAACCTTTTGAAAAATACATGCAAAGTACAGGTGTGCAGACATGACTTTCCAAATAAACTAAAAAAGGTAATATAACCCATCACCTCACCCTTACTCAGAAGATGTACCATCAGTTCACAGTGACAGTCCCAGTCAGCCATCCCCAGTGGTGACAAGCACCATTAGGGTCCCAGGCAGGGCTCCTTCGGGGACCAGGAAGCAGGGCAATCCCTGGTGGTGCTAGTATTAAAACATCAGTTCATGGAGGTGCTGGGCAATGACACAGGAGGATAACGCCATTGAAAGGTTTTGTCGCTGTTCACCGATCCTCCAGAGATGAAGGGCACAGCACATGCGACCACATGGCAGGCACCAGGACCAGGCAGGAGGCAGGGGTGGGAGCAGGGAGGACACTGCAGCCTTTGCTGTGTTTTCCAGGACGAGGCAGGCAGGGAAGCCGCCGAGGGCTGGCTGGTTTGAAGAGCATCAGTGTGTTCTGGGCTATAGAGTGCTCTCTGGTCCTGGGGCAGTGAGGACCAGGATTACTGACCTGGTGTGTGAGAGCCCCACAGAGAAGGGAGCTGAGGGTGTGGACCTGAGCTTGGTTTGTCTATGGAAGGTATGTTCACCGACACCTTCTTCACTATCTCTAGGAACTGTAGCCCTGGGAGGGACAGTCTCTCCCCAGCCAGCAAGGCCCCCAAGATGTCAAGCCATCAGAAAACATAGAAAATGAAAAACACGATTCATATAGTGATGGAGGGGAGGTGTGGGGCACAGGAAAGCCTGGATGCTCACGGGCACACGACCTCCACCAGCGTTGCGACTCGAAGCTCTACACCAGGGTCCCGCGGGCAGACCAGGACAGCCCTCCTCCAGCTCCCCGGGGCAGAAAGCTGCCCTTTCACACTGGTTTTCATTGTCCTTAGTCGAGCCTATCTTTTATTATCACTATACCTTCGCTTCACCTGAATTAGGGCAGGTGGGGGCATGCAAAGCAAGAGAAAGGGAGATATGTACAGTGTGACTTCTTCATGGTCCTATACTTCCCCCATTGGCCTTCCAAAAGCCAGAAGCCATCAGTAAAGGGTGCTGCCCACCCCACACATGCGTGCAAGGAGACAGCCCAGCCTGGCTTCTCTGAAAGCCAAAGTCTTTGTGACTGTGTGACTGAGGTCCCAGAGGCCCCACTGCCTGAATGTGTTTGTCTCCCCATTCCCTGAAGCTAATGTATGAACCCCTTTTTTAATTCTTCTTCCCTTAGCATTGAGTTTTGTTCAATGCCCATCTTCCTGTATTCTTGACAAAATGAGATTCCTTTCTTTACGCTGAGAAGGTATTGGCCTCAAAGTGAAGCAAGTTGAGGTTCAAATCTCCTCTCCACAATTCCTGAGAAAGTTTCTATTATAAATCTCTCTGAGCCTCAACTTTCTCATCTGTAAAATTGGAGTCATACCTAACATTGTTGACGATCAAATGCAACTGCAGATGTGATGAGCCTGGCATGTGGCAGATACCAAAAGGAAAGTAATGGCACCTTTGTGTTCCTAAGCCAGTTGAAGCAAGTGCTGATGACCTGTGGGATCAGAGCAGAAGGCAGCCGGACCCCTGAGGGCAGTAAGGGACCCGCCCATGGGGGCAAAGACCTGAAGGGGAGGGCTGGAGGCTGTGTTCTTCTTCCTAGTTTGAAGTCGGTGAAGATGCTCTGACTGCTGGTCTAGTCCACGGAGACCTGCCCCTAACAAGTGGTCCACCCATGCTCACTGAATGGTCCTCCAACAGTCCAGCTCGCCCAGACCCAAGCTGGGAGCCCCAAGCCCGGGCCAACCACACAGCATCGGGACCAATGGTGCATCGTGTCTGTGCGCAGCACAATCCAATGGGGTAATAATTAATAGTCATCTTTGGCTGGTAGGTTGCACATCAATAATGCAGAATGGATGATATAATTGCACAGTGTGTCTAATTATAGACCACAGTGACAATAATAGGATTAATTAACCTGGAAAACACTGAACACAGAGGGATCTGTGACAGCTGGACAACCACCAGGGAACCTGGGGCCTCGAGGAGAGGGAAACTGCTGGCCTGTGTCACCGACACGGAGTCTCTTCATGGTGGACTGCGGTTGCCCTGGTAGGATGGCATGCTGCTAACAGTCCCTGCAGGAGCTGTTCTGGCCTCTTGGCTGAAAATGCCAAGAGCCCCGGGTCGCTGTCATGGAGTCTGTCTCATAACGGACCCAGTGGAAATGATGGCAGAAGTGAAAACGTGCCCAGAAATGAGCATCCCTTTGTGGCGTTGTTCTTGGTGCCTCAGCAAAGGCCAGAGGCCATGTTCCACACTTTGGTGATGAAAGAGCCAGCTGCCCGCTGAACACTGTTAAATCACCCCTCAGACGCCAGAATGAGGCTGCTCCCCTGTCCCGGTGAAGGGCTCACTGATCTGACTACGGTGGTGATACCCCTCACGGCACACGCTTTCCCTGGCCCCTGTGGGGTGGCAGGCAGTCAGAGCACCATGACCTGCTCTTGGCCTGGCATGCAGGACATGCTCAAGTGCATAGCTTTCAGCCTGGCCATCCGGCCATCCGTTACCTCCAACCTCCTCTGATCTCTGCAACACTCCAGTCTCCCAGCAACAGGTAACAAAAGGGACCAGAAGTGCAGCTCAGGGGGCCGTCCTGAGCAGCCACCTCCACCTCCCTTCTCCTTCAGCGCCCATGGCATGCCCTCCTCCGTGTCCTCCTTAAGAAAGGCTCCCTCTGGCCAAGATAGCTTCTCAGGACAGCTCCATGTGTGTCCCACTTTTCCAGCACGTGTCCCATGCCACCCGGAGATGGCGCTCAACCATCTTATGTGTGTCAAGCACACTTCCCAACTAGAGGGCTGTGTTCTGAGGACAGGCACTGTGTCTTCTGCTCCTCACGCAGTTTGGAGTGCATCATAGGTTTTCATTAAATTTCATATGATCCAAATGAATGAATTATAAATAAAAGCTGCCATCAGTGGATTGTCCATTATATGCC
The DNA here is from genome assembly GCA_007922815.1 of Macrotus californicus. Classification (NCBI taxonomy): domain Eukaryota; kingdom Metazoa; phylum Chordata; class Mammalia; order Chiroptera; family Phyllostomidae; genus Macrotus; species Macrotus californicus. The sequence goes on from VMDR010000599.1 coordinate 86,979, forward strand.
AAGCACTATTGCTTTCATTTATTCCTACAACAACCCTCCTAGGTAGATATTATTACACCTCTTTAGAAACTTATTATTAAGGGAACTAATTTAAGGAATGGATAAGCAGGGAGTTAATCCATTTGTTTAAGGCACTGCGGCCTAACAACCGCCGGGCCGGAATAGGAGCTGAGCGCTTCCAGATCCCAAAGCACCTGTTCTCCCCACATCCTGCCATAACAAACACGGTTTTACCAGCAATTTCAGCTTCAATAATCCGGGAACATGATGTCTGACAAGATACATATTGGAACACATCCTACAACGCCACTGATGCGGTGAGCCCCGTTATTATCAGAGGGTTTGCAGGTAGTCACTCTCCAACACGTTCAAAGAGGTCCCCAGTGTGGATGTGAGTCAAGGTCATGCTGACTGCTGTCACAGGTAAACCCCAACATCTCGGGGTTTTCGTTCCTTTTCTCTTAAACTTTAGTTGTCAGGTGGGATGGGGGACTCTGCACTGCCCAGTCACTTAGGGACTCAGATGGACAGAGAGGCCTTCATCTTCAACCTACGGCCCCAATCATTCCAGCCAGAGAGAGGAAGGGAGAGAGTTGAGGGGGAGGCATTCACAGAGGAGGCTTCCGGGAGCCATGAGTGGGCTGTCAGGATTGCCACACCTGGGTGAACAGGTGCTGGGAAATGTGATCCCTGGCTGGAAACCTCAACAACACCAGACCACAGAAGGGAAGGATGTATCAATGGTAGACACCCAACCACTTCTGCCACACTGAACTTGGCCTTGTTGTCTATAAAGATGCAGGAGACTCAGCCCTGCTCTCCCAGGATAGGGGGTTAGGGCAGGGATTTGAGAGTAGAAGGTGCATCCACCCGGCACTTATGCATGTTTGTGCATTTTATGGGGCATCTACCATGTGACTGGGATGGTCACATCGAAGGGAGTCCTTCCTGAAGACCAAGGATGTGGGTGCAGGAGCCAAGGCCTGGGGTTGCACCCCAGCTCTGCTGGCAACAGTGAGGCTTCACTCCCTGGGCCTCAGTTTCTTCTGCTGTAACTTGGGGTCAGTAGCACTGAGCTCACTGGGCTTTGCCAAAATGAAATGAAGTAAAGCTACTTAAAGCTCTGTCTGGTTTACAGCGAGCGTTCCACAAAGTTAGTTATGTGATTAACTTAATCCCACGACGGTCCTGTGTGATAGGCTGAAAGAAGCTAAGTGGGCTGGCCAAGGTCACACCCTGTTAAGTGACGGAGATGGGAATCCATTCCGTATCTGTGTGACTTACAAAAACCATGACACTCTGGGTGTGTGGGGAGAAAGGTGTGCAGGGACCTCGACGAGGAGCCTGGGTAGAGGCAGGGATGAAGCAGAGGCTAGAAGAAGTGTTGCCTGTGAGGGCCCAAAAGTCTGCACGAGAACAAAAGGGAGATCAGGAAGCACTGGCCCAAGCCTGCACCCACGACAAGCTAAAAGCCTGGAGAAGAGGACAGCCAAAGCAGCCTGTCCTGGCGTCCCCAGGGCAAGGGGACAGGGCCAGGTGCTCCCTCAGTCCCTCCACTGATGGGGACCCATAGCCCATGGGGCGCCGGCAATCACTGGGCAGCTCCCAGCACACCTGGGCCCCTCCCCGGCAGTGAATCACCTCCTTACCTGGAGTCTGTTGCCAATTGTGTTTACCACTATTGATTATGCAACCAGATTAAATAGTATGTGAGGTAATAAATTCTAAGTGCAAAAAGGCAGTTGAAGATTCAAGGGCAGCCTATCGGACCCTTGGGGGAAACTCGCTAAGGCAGGTGTGACAAATGTTCCATAAGGCTTGGGTGGCACCACTCATAACCCTGGGATTTGGGGAGCGGCATGGGGAAGCGGTGAGAGTGACCCTAAAACCCTAGAATTCTGCCTTTCTGAGGTTTCACATGAGCCTGGAAGCTCTTGCTCCACTTGAAAGAAACCCAGACTAGACTTCTTGGTGCCCGTCAGGGATGGCTGCGGCCAGAAAGAGGAAGGGGAGTTAGCAGGCCCGTGTCCAGTGGACGGGCCTTGACCCACCGTCAAAGGATTGCCAAGGAAGTGCACTTTTATATACTTCAATTGAAAATACAACACTTAAGATGTCTATGTTTCCTCTGATTTTCTCTTTCTTTTTTTTACAATACCCGGCCTCAGCAAGCGTTTGGGACTCTCCAACCCCTAGTACATGTCATGTCAAATAGGAGAGCGAACACAGTCCTCGGAAGGGTGGGCTCCAAGGGACACATGGGCCCAGAGGAGCCTGTCCCATCTTCTCCCATCTGTGATCCTTCTGCACTGTTGGCACTGCCAGGGAGCCTGGTGACCGCGCACAAGGCCTGGCCTACGCAGACAACCAGAGAGCTTGACATGTGACCTTCCTATTTTCAAAATATGGTCTCACGTCAAACAATGAATACACTAATCGAAAACCTTGTCCACTACTTAAGACCACTTAATGCCCTTCAGGTCCTGCCTGACACAGCCCAGGGCAGCCGCAGTGCCTTCTTCCATGTGACCTGTGACCCCAGGCCAGGGTCTGTGCCCAGGAGCACCCAAGCCCTCGCCCTCCCCTCACTCGTCTGTCCCACAGCGTTCTCTGAAAGCCATTGCATTAGGGGATTCCCTCTGAAGTGATGAAGACGGTCTCCGCCCACAGAAAAGTTTACAAATACAGAGTGAGTAGAGCTGGAACAGATGCTGAGTGAGCAGAGAGGAGAGAACAACTCAGGTATGGACTGGTTAACGCCAGGTTCACAGCACTACAGGGTCATGCACACACACACCATTCCTCCAGCCTCGCAGCAGCTCCCAACAGCCCACAGTAAGCTCAGGGGCAGAGAGCTCTGAACCTCCAAAAGAAAATGGACTTGAAAGCTCAGCTGCAGCTTCTCCCCTCAGCGCTGCATTCCTAAGATGCCAACAGAGTGGCTGGCGACACACACACACACACACACACACACACACACACACACACACACACACGAGGGAGCAGCAAGTCCCAGGAATCCCTCCAGGATGCCCCGTGCACAGCCAGAGCCCAGAAAACAGCAATCCGGCCACGTCCCTCCTCACGTGAAACATTTCTGTCACGTCTGCGGGGCTAATGAAGCAAGTCTGCGTCCCTTAACGCGCACAGACAGCTCTCCGTGGCTTGTTGTCCACTTCCCAGCGTTTCGACCTCTAATCCAGTCCACATGCCTTGCTTCACTCAGCAATGATTTTGTTTATACTTTTCCCTCTGCCAGGATTGGTTGGCAGTTTTCATTCCTCTGTTTAGTTTTCTTTGGTCCTGGCTAACTCTGACTCAGTCTTCAAGAGCCAGCTCCAGCACCGTTTCCCCTTGGAGGCCTTCCCAAAGCCCCAGCCACACCCCCCCCCAAGTGCTCCCATAAACACAGCACCCATCCCCACCTGCAACTCAGCATGTGTAGTAATACCTGGGTCAGTCTCCCTGGCCCCCACCAGCACCCAGCTCACGAGCAACGCTCAATAAATACTGATCATCTGAGACAGGCAACCTAAGGAGAGACCACGCCCTCTATGTCATGAAACCTACTACCTAGGGAAGGACTGGTTGTAGCGGATCCCATTGGGTTGTGACCCCACTGGTTTGAAGAGCAAGAGTGTGAGTGTGAGCATCCCCGGGGAGGAGGGCATCCGGACCTACTGAGCTGAATGCACTGGCTACGAGGTAGGCAGAGCTTAGAGAGATGATCGGGTCGGGTCACTGCAGCTTGATAATGAACCCTCACAAGCACTCCATCACTTGGTCTCTTTCAGTGTTGACTAACCTTCAGGCCTAAATCTGTTCTCAAAGGGTGAGAAGAGCAGGCCACAATGGCTCAGGCTTCTTGGCAACTGTATCTCATTATATATTAATAAGCCAGTGTTCAGGTTTATCAGTAAGACTTTCACGAATTGAGTGTAAATTTTTTGCCAAGGCCCAATAGCCCCCACGGAGAAATGAAGACACAGAGCATTTCTGACATCAAAACAGAGGAGCCAGGCCGCCCACGGTTACTCTCGAGGCAGGCACCCAGCACCGAGCTGCTCCCATGCAACATCCCCCCATGTCACCCACCACCTCTGGGACCACCACGGACCTGACTCAAAGTAGACCAGTGCGTCAGTCAAATGGGGATCCCTCACCATGGAATGTTAGAACCAAGGGGGCGTCTCATTGCAGAGAACTAACGGCAAGGGGCGTCGGCAACAAATTTAATCGATCTGGGAAGTGAGAAGTCTGTTCATCCAAGGAGCTTGCAAGCAAGCTTGAGGGCTGTGTGGTTTGCAGAGAGGAAATAAACTTTGGAGCAAAAACAGACAGAGGTTCGAGTCCCGCTTCTACCACCTACTCGCTGTTTGGCCCCGAGCAAGTTCCAGAACATCTTCCAGGCATCTACTTCCTCACCTGTAAAATCAGATTAGTAATATCTATTTTAAAAAGTCATGGCTAATTGTGATATTATGTATTTCACACGCCTCGTGTATATAGTAGGTGCTCAATAAAGCTGCTTTATATGAACCAAAGAATAATTACAAAGATATAATTAAGGGCTAAGCTGTGAGACCCGCTCCATATGCTGTTTCGGTTTTTAGAAGGGTAGATTGGTGAGTTTAAGGATTGGTTCAACCTAGAACACTCCAGAGTTATTTCACACCGATCAAAAAAAAATTAAAGCCCCCACTGGGCCCTACAGGCACACCAGCCATCCCAACCAGTGTGACTGGTGTCCTTTAGAAAGAACTTTGAACTCACTCACACAGAAGGAATGCCACATGAAGGTGGGAGTGGCGCTGCCACAAGCCAAGAAGCCCTCCGCAGCAGGTCGCTCCCGGTGCTTCCAGAGGGAGGGCGGCCCTGCCGACACCTGACCTCAGACGTCCGGCCTCCAGAAGAGCAGACAATAAATCTCTGTTGTTTAAGCCACTCGGTCTGTGGTGCTTCGTTATGGCGGTCACAGCAAACTGACCCACGCCCAAACCCTCGCCCCCACTGCCACCCTGCCTTGGGAGGCACTGGGCCAATGCAGCACCCGAGGGAACCTACACTTCCTTTCTCGGCTCAGGGACCATGAGCTAAGCAAGCTCCCAGGTTCCCCCAAGGTCTGTGGTCTTCTCTTCCCACCTGCCGGAAGGAAGAAAGTCTGCATTTCAGATCCACAGCCTGTAGACAGAGGAGGGGGAGCCGTGGCATAAAAGCTCGATAGGTAACCCATCCAAGGGCTCCAGGCCTGCCTGGTTCTACAGCCCATCACAGCCGCCCTGTCCAGCGCTGTCCAGCCTCTGCTTAAGCACAGATCGTTGTAGGGAGTTCATTACCTCTTTAAGTTGAGGGTTCCATTTGAAAGAAAAACTTTGATCGATGCCAAGTTCTTCCTATAAATGAGTCAAGTGCAATTCTTTCTTCCTATAACTCCTGCTCCTTAGTCTAATATTTCTGCCCTCGGGGACCACGGGGAAAAGAAAAGGAAAAATCCAATCCCACATCTTTTTGGCAGTTCCTCCAGGACTTGAAGACTAACCAGGCCCCTCCTAGTCCTCTCTTCGCAGCAAAACACCCCTCTCTGCTCCTCTCCCGCCTGAGAGGGAGGTGGCCGGTGTTAACATAATGGAAGACTTGCACTGAGTCCCTGTGTCTTGATCACTGTTAGTTCTGGTGTGGGCCTAGAGTTGGATTTGTCAGATCCAGGGGCCATTCCTGTCCCCTTTTCCTAGCTGTGATACATCTGATGAGCCCACGGCACGCCCAGTGCTGGACCAGGGGCCAGGAGAACTGGGAGAATTAAGACACGGTGTCGTCAGACGACAAGCTCTGTGCAGGCACGGTGACCCTGACTACTGGCACAAGGAGGAAAAAACACTTTACTCAAACAGGCAGTAACTCAGCATTGGAGAGAGCGGAAAATAAGATGCCCTCCAAGGGCTGTCAGACTCCCACAAAGCTCAGCTAAGCGGAAGATTGTCGTCTCCAAAAGGGGAAGGAGAAAAAGCAAAATCGACCTGCAAACAACCCCTGACCTCATCGAAAGACTCCTGTTTTATTTAATCCAATACCCAGGGCCCCTTTTGGGGTGTAAATTCCCTGAAAAGCCAAATATCTTGTCAAGACATGAAACTCTTGGCTGCCCTTTTGAGGGCTGCCAGCAAAGAGCTCCGAAATGTATGTGTTACATTAAGCCAGAGGCCTCGCTATCCAACTAGGTTAAATTCCTTTCTATATTTAAATTGCCTGCTAGCTGGTTCAACGTGAGAGCCACAGCTGTGAAATGGATCATTCCAGCCAGTAAATAGAAAGGCATCAACCCGAATGGATTAATCTGTTATAATTAGACAATCCTGTGTGACTTTGACACAGAGCCCAACTCTCCAGAGAAACAGAAGAGAGGTGAGGGGTGCCCCTCAGGTGTGGGGGACACACGGCAGGAAAAGAGCGAGGAGATGGCAGGTGAGGTATGAGGACCTGAGGGAGGTGGCCAGGGCTCAAGTCAGCAGTGCCGGGGAAGGGTTGCAGTGGGCGGACAGAGTGTTGTGAGTAAAGAAGTTCACCTTAAACTTCTGAAAGCAGAAGTTTAAATGATAGATAAGAAAGGAACTAAACAGCAGTGGACACCTCCTTCCCCTGCCCTTCCCTCTCTTTCCCTGGAGAAGCTCTTTCCCCCTCCTGCTCCAAGGGGCGAACCCTTTGAAGAAGCTGTCTTCGGACAAACAGAGCCCTCGAGAAGCTGACCTGCTGCACCGCCTCCTCCAGCTCTTCCCTCTTGCCAAGACCAGGTAACCCCGGGTGGACTGAACACCCAGCACTGAGGGTCATCCCAACTGCCATCCCAGAGTGGCCTTGGGGGCAAGGGTTGAGGTCAGGTCACGGCAGGCTGCAGGATGGAGCTGGCAGGGGAACAAGGGCCTTTTCTCCTGGCCTGGAGAAAATCCTGGGAAATCCCTCTGAACCCTTGATCAGGATGATGAGGGTGCCTGGAGCAGAGGAGTTTGGCTGTCTGGGTCTCATCTAAGTTAAGGCCTTGCCAGTGTGGAATCCCAGGACAGTTTTGAGCGCCTGTCTGCTTCCCAGGACCGGCCTCTGTCTCAAGACAGCCTCCAGGACCAGAATGGTCTCTGCCCAGATCGTGTCCAACCTACTGTGGCTCCATGAGACTGAGCAGTGCCCTCAAAGAGAAAAGAGCTTACAAGGAGCCAAAGGATGCTGCCAATCAAGGATGGGGATCAGAGCCTACCTAGGCTCCAGTGTTGGGCTGTCTAGACAGGATTTTCCTATGCAGTGCTCACAGCCCCACACGCCAAAAAATACAGCTCTGGCTTGATCTGGAGACTGAAAGAAAGAGAGGAAGAAGAAAGCCCAGACATTTAGATGGCAAGCAGGGCCCAGGGAAGAAGCTGGGTTCCCGACTCACCGGGGGAACCGGAGCCAGGATGGTACATACAGTGCGGCTCTCGGGCCATCAGACCCTGTGTTTTGCCGTCTTGGACACAACATGCCTCAGGCCAAGCCTCACACCTACAACAATGTGCTTCCGCACTGAAGAGAGCAAGAATCTGCTAATCGCCCGTCTGCCCAGAACTATGCAAAACTATAGCTCCAGAGCCACGCAATCAATCAGAAACAAAGAGAGTGGAAATGAGACAACCAAAGATCTAGGCATAGCGGCCTGCCTGCTGTGTACGTTTCCGGGTCAGGTGTGAGTGGCCCTGACCTCTAGGCAAGCCCTAGTGCCCCGCACTGAAGGCACCCTATGGGTCCCCTGGAGAGGATGTGGGTTCAAAGCTGGGAGTGGACGGTGCTGATCTGCATCCAGCGTCTCTGCCCCTCTGTCTCCTGCTCCCATCATCCTGGTGATGAGCCGGGAGGGCCACCCTAACCCTGTAAGAACAAATCAACGCTTTAGTGAAAGAGAACTTGAATAGGGTTCACACATCCTTGGATGGGAGAGCCGAATGTTGTAAAGAACACTCAGTTCTTCACAGGTTAACTTATAAACTTAGTGCAATTCCGATCAAAATCCCAAAGGGATCTTTTTCCTTAAAGCTTAACGAAGTGATTTCAGTGGTCATCTGTAAGAATAAACACAGGTTAATTCTCAAAAACATAAGAGTGACAAAGGGAACTCGCTGGGACGGGCATGAGCTGACTGTAACCACAGGGAGAAATGGCTCTGGAGCCAATGGAAGGGTGGACACAGAGTTCGCCGAAAACTCACGTGTGAAAATGAAGGCGCACACACATATGTGAGTTTATTCTAAAAGCAGGTGTGATCATCAGTCCTGCCAAAACAGGGTTACTCGAGACCTGTGGTTAATTATTTGGTTGGTAATTGAAAAAGAAAAATTTTTCATCAAAATTAATTCCAGCCGGATGAATTTTATAACACATAGATCATAACAAAATTATCAAGGGAGTAGGGAAAGTACAGGTGGAAACGTAATTCATCTTGGGTGGGAAACACCATCTCACCATGAAGAGGAAGACTGAGAAACGCCGCACAAGGAAAATTCAAGTTTCCACATGTCAAAATCCCTATCCCAGACAAACAGGCAAGTAACGCACTGAAATGGAATAAAATAAGGTTATAATTAAACAATCCTTTGTACGTTATTAATAGAGCTCACATTTAAAGAGAAAAATAAAATCCCGCCAGTTAAAAATAGGCAAAGGATATAGATTACTGCATAAAAACACAAATGGCCATTAAACATTTTTAACAATCACATCTAGTGCCATAAAATGATCATCCTCAATCATTGCTGATAGGAGTATAAATTGATTTAAAAAAAAAAAAAACACACGAATGTTCTGGAAAGGAATTTGACAATGTGCAACAAGAATCTTACTTCTGGGAATGTGTCCTAGATAATCAGAGATCGAGGCAAAGATTTCTGAACAATGTTTTCTATTGTGACATCATTTACAAGAACAAACAAATTAGAAATACGCCTAATGTCCACTGATCGGGGACTGGCTACAAACACCACAGTGTGTCCCCCAGGTACATGACTGCAGCCGTCTAAGGTCAACGGCACAGGAAAGACTCAAAATACCATCTTACCTTTTAGAAACCTCAGCGCAATCTGCTGAAGCACTAAGTAAGGGACCCGGGGGTGGAAGTGCATTCACGTGTGGAAAAGGGACTGGAAGGAGTGGTTTAAAACATTAACAGTGCTTACCTCTGGGTGGTAGAATCACAGCATTTTGACGTTTGTCTTGATACCTTTCTGTATATTTCACTTTTCTTATTAGAAATTATGAACACATAATTTTATGTGTTTATGCAAAAGTGAAACGTATTTCACTTTCATAATTAGAAATTTAAAACAATCGGGCTTATTTATAAAAAATTAGTCCTCCAATATTCCAGAAAGGGAAAAGGGGAGAGGTCCCTCTCTCCAAGATCATTCTGGAGTAACCCCCTTCCTCCCCCAGCACTAAACAGCAACCCAGGCCGAGCTCAGGCTGACGCAGGCTTATTTATACAGCTGGCCACCTGCCGCTCACTCACCCACCAAGGGGGGGTTCCTGCCCCACCCCCGCCTGCCCTAAAGAGATCAGACCCACGAGCCAAGCCTCACTGGCTGCACTAATCCATGCAAATTAGCTTGATCTGATGTTCATAATTGCTGTCCTCACCTGCCACTCACAAACACACCCACACCTGCTGCCTCCTCAGACGAGACCAGCACTCCCTGAGCTGTCACCATCCCTGACTTTCCCAACTCAAACCCTCAGCCCGGCCCCTCTGAGGCCCCCACAGCACATCCTACCTCCATCACTGCACTGCTGGGTGACTGCTCTGCCTGGAAAGCCATTCCTCCTCCTATCTGTCAATCCAGATCCTACCTTGTAGTTTCCAGCCAGCACTGTGCCAGCATTTCGTACCAGGGACAGAAATGGACAAGGCATCGCTGCCCATGAGGAGCTCAGCATCTGCTGTAGCAGTCACAGAGATAAAGAGATCATTTAAACCCAGTAAGGGAAATGCTATGAAGGAAATAGACACTGGATGCTAAATAATTCTGGAGGACTTCCTGGAGGAGGTGGTGCCTCAGTCTAAAAGGCTATGTAGGAATCAGTCAAGCAGAGGTAGTGGGACAGAGTCTAGGAGAGAAAACAGACTAAATGAAAGCTCAGATGTGTGAAGAAACTGAAGCAATAGGACCCCTCAAATTAAAAGTTCAACATTCAAAGAACAAGGAGAGCAACAAAGGAGGAGATGAGGCAGAACAGCCAAAGACCAAGTCCTAGGAAGGGACCTCCGCAAAGCTGTCTTCCCCTTCCCCACCCACACTGATCCCCCACGAGCACTCCTGGGGCCTGTAGGCAGCTAAGAACACAGCTCTGGGGGCTGGCAGCCTTAACTGGCTCACCCCTGGGTCTGCCGCCCTGACTTCCAGGTGCCACCCTTGCTTCTAGATTACTGAACAGCCTGTTCCCAAATGTCCTGGCCACCCATGGGAGCTGCCCATGGTGTTCTTCTGCTTGATCCAGGTCACTCATCTCCCAATCCCCTTCAGTCAGGCTTTAATCCCCACCCTCCTCTGACGTGTGCTCGACATCAGTGCCAACGACCTTCGTTGTTGCTAAATCCAAGATTCACTTTCCAAGCTTCATCCCACGTGACCTGTCAGCAGCAGGTCACCATGCCCTGATCTCCTTCTCCATAGCCAGCCCTCCAGGACAGCCCCCCACTCCCCACTCCCCCAGCCAGTTTTCCTCGAACCTTTCCAGGTTCCTCCTCACCCAGAAGTCTCCATGCGGTCATGCCTGGGGCTCTGCTCTCTTTTCTAAGGCTCTAACACCATCTTCCTGACCGCCAACCCCGAACTCCTGCTCACATGTCCAAACGCACGAGGGCCTCTGTGAGACTGCGCTTGGGTGTCTAACCCACAGCTCAGACTCAGCAAACCCAAAGCTGCACTCCGCTGCCTCGAAGTGTGGTCCTCCCCATCTCGGACAGAAGCAGCTCCATGCTTCCCGTTGCTTGGCATGTGCTAATCATAAAGGAAATGCTGGTAACATTACAAGTAAGAACTTCTTTCTTAAAAATCAATGAAGGAAGTGAAGTGTGATCTGAGAGGGAAGTGATGTTTGCCTTGTATGTAACCAACAAAGGACTTCTGTCCAGAGCACTTCAAGAATGCCCAAAAGTCAAGTAGAGAAAGGCAGGCTGCCTGTTTTATTTAATGAGCAAAAGACATGAACAGGCATCTCACAAAAAAACATACACATCCAAATGGCCAAATAAACACAGGAAAGGCTGCTCCATCTTATCAGCCATTAGGGAAATGCAGACTAAAACCACAATGAGACACCGCTCTACACCAGCGGAATGGCTGAACAAGACAGACAATTCCAAACGTGACTAATGATGTGGAATAAGACAGAACAGCCATACATTGTTGGCAGGGAGTAAATTGGCACACACACTGTGCACAACTGTTTAGCAGGACCTATTAAAACTCAACATATTTGGGTACCCCATGACCTAGAAATTCCATACGTTCATATAAATCTGACAAAAATGCCTACATATGCAACAAAACTATCGCATACAAGACTCTCCATAGCATCATTTTTTGTCATAGCCAAATCCTGGAAAGAATTCAAAATGCCCATCAACACTAGACTGGAGAGGACGTGTGGTAGGTTCACACTGTGCCGCGCAGCGTGAAGCAGCATGAATTCCTCTCCACGCGCCGTGAATAAATGCCATAATTTCAAGAGAGGAAATCAGACGAGAAAGGACTTTCCATAGGATGGCACGTATACAAAGTTTTAAATCAGACGAGACGTACCCATGGTGCTCTAATTCGGGTTCAAGGCAGCCTTTGGGAAGGGGGCCTGACCTAGTCGGCTTCTGGATGGGGATGGAGATTACACAAACGAGCCGACCTTGTCAGAGTTGGCCGCTTCATTCGGGCTCCTCAGAAGTAAAGCCAGAGATGGGGTTCCTGTGTGCTGGCCACGGAGGGGCGTGCCAAGGGCAGCTGTCTGGGAAAGGAGACAGCTGTGGCCTGGAGCACCAGCAGCTGGCAGCCAGGGCGCCGGGCCCCGGAGGGGCTCTGGGAGGCACCAGCAGCACCCACTGCAGCCACTGATGCCCACACTGGCACCTCACACACCTTTCCTCAGGTAGGGTATATTTCAGCCCCGAATGCTCTCAGGGTGGGTGAGGCAGAGCTCTGTAGCCTTTCACCCACTCCACACGTTACAATTCAAAGATAGACCCAGAATCTAACCACTTCTCCCAGTCTGCACGGCCACACGCAGGGCTCCCTGCCCTGTCTGACCTCCTAGCGGAGCTCCTGGCCTGCATCCAGGCCCACAGTTAGTCTCCATGCAGTAGGCAGAAGGATACCTTGAGAACGTCATCCAAGTTATTCTCCTTCAGGGTCAGCACTGGACCACAGTTCTGCATTTTATTCAGAGAGGGCTGCAAGTCCTTCCACTGGCCTGCAAAACTAAACTGTGGTCCAGGCCCATTCAGCCCCAGTCCCATCCCTTCTCTCCACCCAGCCCTTCCCTCGGCTCCAGCCACAGGGCCTCTCTGCTGCTCCGGGACCGTGCCAAGCCCTCGCCTGCCTTGGGGCCTGGAGCCTGGCTGTCCCTTTGCCTGCAAAGACTTCTTCCCAGAGAGTCATAAAACTAAGTCTCCCACTTCCTTCCTGGAAACCTTATTCAGCTGTTACTGTCCCAGTGTGCCCAGATGCCCAGGCCGGTGTGGCTCAGTTGATTGCATCCTTCCTCCGTAAAACAAAAGGCCGCACATTCCACTCCTTGTCGGGGCACATGCCTGGGTTGTGGATTTGGTCCCCAGCTGGGGCACATATGACAGGCAACCAATCGATGTTTCTCTCTCACATCATGTTTCTCTCCCTCTCTGCCCCATCCCTGCCTTCCTCTCTCTAAAATCATTGAAAAATGTCCCCAGGTGAGGATTTAAATAAATACATACATACATACATACATACATAAATAAAAGAAACTGTGCCCCAGCCCCTCCTGTCCACACTTCCATCCCTCTTACCTCACTGTGTTTCTTTCCCCACACCACTTCTGTTCTAACATACTACATAATTTACTCACTAAGCATTTATTGATTACAGTCACCTCTCTTGCCCTGCCACACACACACACACACACACACACACACACACACACACACACACTAACGACTCACACAAGGCTCGGGGTCTCCGGCACCACAACCGCACCGCATTCCCTGGGCCCCAGGCAGACCTAACGCAGTGTTTGCAGAATGAGAGAGCCCACTGTTCCTCTGGCCAGGACGCTCCAGCCCTGAGCACACCACCCTGCAGGCTGTTCGCTCCCTCAGGCACCGCCTGTGTCAGCCGTGCAGCCCGGCAGTTCCCCTGCCCTGGCAGGGGCTATCGCTGCGCTGCTTCCCGGGCCGTCCCTGGCATTCCGGCCCTGGGCGAGGGTGAAGAAGATTTTAGACATCCCTCCCCTCCCACGTGCCCAGCCAGGCTTGGTGTGGAGCGGGAGCCCGAGGAAGCAGCACCACTGAAACTGAATTTAGAAGGCAGCCTCTCTGATGACTTTAAAAGAGCTAATGAAGCTGTCATCGTCATCCCCCACGGAGAACCCAGGGGAGTCCGACAAAATTTCCCCTTTGACTAACAAGCAGGTGACAGGCGGGAAGTAACGGCTATAAACTGCCCGCAGCTCATCCTGGCTTTAAATGTCCCTCTGCTGCCGACACGACACCGGCCAGAGAGAGGTGACGGCGTGGAGCAGGGGTCAGAGGCAGCCCAGCCGTCGGTGCGGGCAGAGACGGCAGCCCCGTGCCGTGATGGATGGCAGCAACCTTCAGCTCCTAATTGCTCCCCCAAAATTCACATAGGATTCGAGCCCAAAATCACACACACAGGAAGAGGAAGGACCAAAGCCAAGGCGAGGGGTTCAGTCAGCAAAACCGGAGCCACTTGAAAAACGGAGCAGGAAGACTCCCCGGTCTCGGCCTGCCCTATAACAAGTGATGAATTTTCTCCCTCGGGTTGCCTTTTCTTTTAACTACCTCTTATAAGTCATTAATAACTCATTTCACAATCGCTGCATCATGTGACAGTCATAAAATATCGCCTGCACTTTTCCCAGCAAATTTTAGTATTGAGCCAATAATTGAATCCAAATGATCTATTAAGTTAATTCTTTAGTAGACAATATTTCACACTTGAAATCATTTTTCGCAAGTTCTCCGGAATTAAGTAATTGTGGAATTAGCAACGACTCTCTTCCCCTCCTGAACACGTAAAAACAAAATCACTGGGTTCAGCCTGGAAGGTGTCAAGCTGTTATGAATTCTTCTCTTTTACGTCTTCTCTTCCTAGTTAGAGCCAGCTCCGTGTCCTCGGAAATCACCTGCAGACCTCCGAACGTTGCCTCTGTCTCCATTGGAGCCATCCTAGGGTCCACTCCCATGTGCAGTCCCACATCACCTTCTTTAGCCTGACTCCGACTTTTAAGATTTTGTTCTTTTTGTGTTTCGAGACTGGTATACAGTGAACTTGGGTCTGAGACCCAAACTCCCACCTGTCGGGATGAGCCCCTGTAGCCGTGTTTGTGCCAGGGACCTGTTCCACCCCCTCTCACTGACGCTCACTGGCCACACAGGTTGGAGCAGGGAAGACACCCGACCCTGGCTGGGGCGATCAGCGTCCTTCTTACAAAAACCTGAACTTGGGTCAAAGCAGCACCAGCCAGTCTGTCTTGGTCCCTGGAATTAAGGAAATGAAGTTTTCATGCACTGTGCACAGGATTGTTGCCTCGCAGCTCCCAGGTTGTCATGGACCTGGAGGGAGTGGAGGGAGAGAGGAACGAGAGTGAAAAGCGGGCACAGCGCCAGGGGCTAGGGAGCGCACAGAGGAGAGGACCTGGGGTCCCGGTGGGGGAGGGGCAGGAAGCGGAGCGGACCTGCTCTGGAACCAGGCTCTGCCTCCTGCCCTGGGTTCCCTGAGAACCTGAATCCTTACGTGGCCCGAATACAGTTTGGCATTTCAACTCCTGTTTTATTATGAGGGCACATTGAAAAGAGAAGTCACACATTTACCACTGAAAGACCCAAAGATAAGCAATAGCATGTAACTGAGGTCTTTTGGGGATTGCAAGGGTGTCCAACTGTTTGATGTCTCTGGAAGAAGAAGAGTTGTCTTGGGCCCCACATTAAATATGCTATGACATGTAATCACCAAAAAGCCTCATAATGTTTCAGGTGAGTCTACGATTTTGTGTGGACCGCATTCACAGCCATCCTGGGCTGCATGCAGCCCATGGGCCACGGGTTGGACACCCCTAACAGTACCAGCAAAAATTTCTAAAAATACTCAAGGATCTCTCCTCTCAGAGCCTGGCACAGCAGGATGCCATCCCAGAGGTCACCTGCAGAGGACCACGCCCTTCTCTCGTGGAACCCACCACCATCTCTCCCTCACCACCACTCTCATGCAAGGCACACTCCTCCCTTCACTCCTCCCCAGCACTGAGCGAGTGCCGCTGGGAGCCAGTGGCAGGACAGACGGGCCTCTGCCCACAGGCAAGGCACGTGACGGTCTGAGGCTTATAATTTGACACTTGTGTCCCTGTCATACCTGTGATCAAGTGCCCACCTTTAGCAGAACTGAGTTTCCGTTCTAATCATCCAAAAGGACCACCGAGTGTTCTTCAGAGCCTCTCCATGCCTGAGCCTTAGCCCCACACACGGGAAACAGCATGAGATGTGGAGCCAGACAGCCTGGTGCGTGGGTCAGCTGCTTCTTTAAACAAATGAAAAAGCAAAAAATGTTCCTGTCGCCCCATTCAGTGGGATGCTGCTGTAAGTGTGGGGCGGCAGCTTCTCCAGAGCCAGGGAAGATTCTTCTACTCCTAGTTTCCTAAAAAATATGTATCATATGGATGGCTATTGTTGTTAAAGGATATTGAACTCCATCTTTGTTATTATCACCCTTATAAATACGTATTGAACATCATCAAATACTTCTTGGCAACTCTGGGGCTACTCACATGATTTATTTTCTCCTCTGGTCCGTCAGTGTGGTGAATTGCCATGCTTTCTGCCCTTACACCGCCCCTGCATTTCCACATAAACCCCATGTGATCTGGGTGATTTTTTTTTAATACACTCAATTCAGTGAGCTAATGTTTGTTTAGTGTTGTTTTCTCCTATTTTGGCAAGAGAAATATGCCTAATTTTTCCCTTGTCCTTGTCTAGTTTCAAAGTAACAATTAAACTTCAACCACCTCCATTAAATGAGTGAGACAGGGCTGGGTTGTTTCCTGTTTTCTGGAACAGCTTCCACGAGCCGGGACGGGAGCTGTTTCTCCAGAAGTGTGTGGGTAGCGCTGGGCTGGAGGCCGTGTGGGCCCGGGGCTGTACAGGGAGGTGTTGGCTGTGGTTCTCGTGTCTTTGCTCCTCGCTGGTCTGTTTCGAGTTTGCTTTTTATTCTTTGCCAATTCTGGCATTTCTCACTGTCCCAGAAAGCTCTCCAACCCATCTAATTTTTCAAATGTATTGGTGGTTTATAAAATTGGTTCACAATACTATTTTATTATTTTTTCGAAAATCTGTTGTGCCTGTCATTTTCCTTTTTCATTCAGCTTTATTTTATTATATCTCTCTTTTTTTTTTCAAGCAATCTTGCCAGAGCTTTCCCTATTTTATTCATCTTTCCAGAAGACCTACATTCAGCTTGGCTAAGCCTCTGTGATTTTTAATTGTAATTTGCTATTCATTTATTTCTGCCTTTATGGCTATTATTTCCTTCTTTTTCTTTAAGCTTCCTCTGCCACTGCTTTTTTAGCCTCTTGAGATAAGTGCGTTGCTCATTTGTTTTCCGTCTCGTGATGAATGGGTTTAAGGCTGCACTTTTCTCCAAAGCTCTGCTTCATCTGTGCCCCCAAAAGCTGGCATGTGGCTCAGTCATTCATTTACTTCTGGATATTCTACACCTGCCATTTTTATTTCTGCTCTAATCCAAAGACTATTTACTTCACGGCGCCATTTTTGGTGTGTTGTTGGGTTTTTATTGTTTTTTACTGGTTTCAGATTTCATCATCTATGGCAAGAGAGCATCTGTAGAATGTCAGTCCTTTGGGATTTACTGAGGTTGCCTTTTTGCCCTGTTTTTTGGCCATTTTTGTGAATGTTCTCCTTGTTATCAAATGAATGTGCTTTTTCTGTTAGGTATAAAATCAGGTATATGTGTGTAACTATATACATACATTTAAGCTCATTGAGCAAATTTTTCAAATCTGTATACTTAAATTTTGTCTGCTTGCTCTATCAACTTATAAGAGAAATATGTTAAAATATTCAACTAAAATTTCTCCCTATGTAGCTACAGCTATTTTTATATGTGTGCTTGGATATAAGTACACACATATATATTTGATGGCATATTGTTAGGTGTGTATATATTTTCATGATTATTATAGGATTGTGGTCTCATCCCTCTTAATGGAGCATTCCTTTTTTCTTATAAATCTCTTTCATTCGTATTTTCTGGGTGTGTCTTCTACTACCCTTTGTCTTCATTCTCCTGTTGTGTCACTCGTAAAAAGTCCATTCCTAAATCTCGTGCTGTTAATTCAATTTAAAATTCTCTTTATTTTGAATTATGAATGTAATCCACTCATATCATTGTAAATTGATGTTGTGTTAAGAATTACGTTTGCTGTTTTATTTCACATTTGTCATTTTCCATGCTCTTTCTCCTTTCTTCCTCCCCACTGGACAGATAAAATTTCCCTCTGCTGGTTTGAAAACCCTACATTCCATTTTTATGATTCTGGAGCTGATTTCCTCTGGTTATTCAGGCCATAAATGTCGACGTCACCCTTGAGTCTTGTCTTTCTGTCAGCAGTCCATCAGGATATCCTGTTGCTTCTACTTTCCAAATGCATCTGGAGCCTGACCTCTTACTGCTCACCACCTCCACTGACACCAGGCTGTTCCAAGCCACCACATCCTTCATCCGAATTAATACCATTGCTTCCCAACTCATCCCCAGCCTCCCTTCTTAGCCGCCTAGAATCATTCTCAACCAGAACCAGACTGATCTTTTTAAAACCTCACTGCCCTCCTCAAGCCCTCCAAAGTCTCCTCCTGTCACTCAGAGCAATAACTGAGTCTTTCCGACCGCCTGCAGGCCCGCCCAGCTCAGAGACCCTCCCGCCCAGCTCCCTGCACTCCAGACAGAGCACTTTCCTTGCCGCTCTTCACACACACGCACAAGCTCTGACTCGGGGCCTGTTCCCTCAGAAGAGCCCTCCGTCTGGGTTGACCTGATGTTTTTCTCCTGTTTACGTGGGACTCTCACTTCGGGGCTGGGAGACCACGGAGGCGAGTGCCCTTCTCATCACGTCATGTCAAGGGCACATGAGATCAAGGACATTTATCACCATTGAGATTGACCGTGGTCACCTGGCAGAGGTAGGGTTTGCCCATTGTACGGTGACGTTTTTCTCCCCACTTTCCATACTCTGATTGTTGGAAACAAGTCACTGAGAGGAGCCCACACTCAAGGAAAGGGGGAGAGGGAATCGGACCCCTCTCCTGGAGGGGTCAGTGTCAACATCAATGATTTGGAGTGCCTTGTGGGAGATTTGTCTCTCCATACTCATTCATTCATTCCTGTATTCATCCATTCATTCATTCATACTTTTTATGTCACTTGGGAATCGTGGCATTTGTTTTGTGCTTTGGGTTATACTTCAATGCCATGCAATTATTTTGCTGCTCAAACTGCTCCCCCTTTGACGTTTGGGAGCCCCCTCAGGTTGTCCTGTGAGGTGTCAAAAGGTTGGGCCCTCAAGCACCAAGAGGACTTTGGGTTTGCCTAAACGACTAGAGGCTGGGGGCCATCCTTCCTCCTCTCTAAACAGCATTCACTAGCTGAGGGGAGTGGAGAGGGACACCTGTGACAGGGCCGACGGCGGGAGCAGGGGGACCCACAGCAAGCTCATAGATGGGAGCCTAGGGGCAGCCGGGGATGGCGACAGCTCAGTGGACACCTGCCTGAAGGGTTGTGTCAGGACCAGACGGACTGCCCCTCCCCCACCCACACCCCACAGTCCCACATAACATTTCAGGAGCCTGAGACACGGAACATGAGGGGGTTCCTAAAATCCCATGGGGTGGAAGGGCCGGGAGGGAGAGGGTAGCTGACACACCTACATCCTTCTTGCCTCGGAAGAGACTGGTTCAGCACCTGGGGCTGTGGGTGGGATACAGCCCCACTGGGCCAGCCTGAAAAGAGCTGAGGAGTGGAACATGCCAGAAAATATCTCCCAGAGTAACCCTCACCAGCCAGTGCGCCCCCTGAAAAGTTCTTTCTGAGGCAGCCGCAGCCTGACAGGACTCAGCCTGGGTTCTATGCACAAACTCCTCTCGACCCCCCCACCACCATGTTCCTCACCTTAAGTGCCCCCCACGTCCACCTGGCCTCACTCGTCCAGGCTCAACCCTGTGTCTTGGCAGCCCCAGTGACCACCTTCTGTTTCTGCCAGCCACAGCCACACCTGCCAACAGCCTGCCAGCCCGCAGGCACCAGGTTCCCCACCTCATCCCAGTGATGAGTCTGGTTTTCCAGATGCCCCTGCCCCTGCCCTGGCTGCCTCTCCCTCCACCAACCCCAACTTCCGCTCACCATCCCAGCCCCAACTTTGCCCAAAGGATGTTGGGGAACCCATGTTCTGTCCAGAAAGCCCAACCAAGCTGCCCAGGGCTGCCCTTGACCTCACAGTATAACTCTGACTACCTAACCACTGCATGTAATCACACCCCCTCCAAGCGCCTGCCCAGCAGCTCCCAAGGAACTGTGTACCACTTAGGGGAAAGTGCTGCTAATAGAAAACATAGATGAACAAGAGCTGTTGCAGGCACCTCGCTTCCTTCCCTTAATTTACAACAATTCTCTATTTATTGAGCCAGTAACATATTTGAACACTGACTCATAAGAGACCCTTCTTGCAGACACCGTATATCTGGCAAATAACTCCCCTTCCACTGAGGTGTGTGCAGAATTCCGCCCAGGCAATTTACAGGACTGTGCGGGAGGAGCCTGCAGGGCCTGCACAGCAGCGAGGGGCCCTGTGCTGTGGAGTACCCGCCCCCAAAGCAGGGATCGAAGCCCTGCCCCCTCGGTAGGCCCTTCCCCACGTCCCCATGTCCTGCTGGAAAGTGGAGGTGCAGATGGAGCCCCTGGCCATCCTGTGGGCCAGCTCCCCGCCGAGGCTTCTGTGCCTGCCTTGTCATCCTATTCAGCCAGCTCCACGAGGAAAGCCAGGCAGGTGCAGTCACGTCCATTGTACAGATGGACCAACAGGCCCAGGATGCAGAGAGTGACTCAAGGTCGGAGCGTTGTGCTCCTCATTTGTTCTGGGCCCCAGGAGGACATGCGCACTGCCTTTATTTTAACAGGGAGAGAAAATAGAAGGTAACACCTGTCTCTCTTCCACGCTCTGCCGCTGGCAGGCGACGTAGCAGTGTGGTGGCGGGATGAGAGTAAGAGGTCACCGTTAATAGGGAAGAGAGAGAGACAAAGGCATCTGATTGGCGTTGGAGTGGGTTATGACAGACACTCAGAAACCGACTTCTCTGCCCGGCTTACTGCCTTCGAAGCCCTTGAAAGGCAGCTGGTGATTAAACCTCATTCCTGGGGTGGAAGGACACCCTCCTCCCCAGCCCCGACACGTACTCATCACACAATGCACACACGTGTGCACACATGGACACACACAAACTGCTCTCCAGGAGAGAAACAAAAGGCTCCCGAGGTTGTCCCAAGTGCCAGGACATGACGATGAGGTGCTGCTCTCAGGCCCGTGGAGGTGCCTTGCTCACAGGCAACCCCCAAAGCCAGCCCAGGCACCCCAGAACTACAGCACACCAAGCTGAGGCAGAAAAAGTGGGGGCCCTGAGTTCGCATGTTGCTCGCTAACTTCATTGCCTGAGTGGGCTCTTTAACCTCCCTGGGCTCCAGCTCCCTCAGCCATAAAATGCAAAGGGGAGCAATAACACAGACTGCTGTTTGGGGGTGAGGTGAAACGTTAGACATTGAGTGCGGTGGTGCCCAGCACACTAGAGGTGCTTAATAATTGCTCAATAGCATCTCCTTTTCACTCTTTTTTCCTTGCTAAAATGCGATGGCCTGTTATCTTATTATCTCCAGAAAGCTCCTCGCCCACCCCCACCACCCGAGGCCAAGTTCCCCAGACCAGGCCCCGGCTGTGCTGAGCCAGGACACACACGAGGGAGTGACTGACTGAGGAAGTGCCCCAGGAGGAACATGGAAGGAAGAGGGGACAACCCCAGCAGCACAGCTGAGACCAAGTCCCAGGAAGGTGACCTTGGAGGATACCTTGGGGTCAGTTCCACACATGAGACACCCTGACAAGTGCAACCAGGGAGTTGGGCCTGACATTCCTGTCACGGACGAAGGGAAGGAGGGGGCAGGGGACAGGTGGTTCCCTGGCCCCTAGAACTTTGAGAAGCAGCTCCCAGACCCACAGGACTGCCCTCCTCAGGCACAGGCACTGGGGGCAAAGCTCACCTGGGCCAGGAAAGGTTGTTCAGAAGCATTCTCAGAAGGGGCCTCTGAGGGAACGGCAGCTCCTCATTGGCTCCAACTTGCCAAGTGGCAGGAGCCCCATGACCCCGAGCACAGAGGGAAAGCCAATGTGATCCCCCACGTTCAGAGGGGACCTTGTCAAACGCTGGTGCCATTCCGACACAAATACATCTAACCCTCTCCCAGTGGCTTTTGCCTGAAGCAGACAGGCCAGATAGCGTTACCATCCTTTATGAAGAAAGTGAGGTCCAGAGAGGTGGGCTGAGCTGCCGCAGGTCACAAAACTAATTAACGGCCATCTGAATCCACGTTTCTGGACTCCCAGTGTCAGCCTCCTTCCAAAAATAGTGTTCCGTTGGGCACACCATATGCTGATCATCTAGATGACTGCATGGCCACGCTTCAGACCTGGGCTGCAGGTGGATGATGTGGAGAGGCACAGCGGTCAGGTCCTCCCTCCAGGATGTGCCGTCCTCTGGTCGGGGTGACAAGCTCCCCTGTGAGCTGGACGTCACCCCAGGAGCAGCAAGGAGGACTTTACCTCTCAGCGTGAATACTTCCACTCGCTCTCTCTCCTGCAAACACGAGGACACTGTAGGAAGGGGAGCGTGACGGAAAGGGAAGGCGGGGGCCGTCGCCGAACCCCAGGGACTTTGGTCACCATTGCCGGTGAATCACATGTTCATCCCAGCACCCTCAGCCCCTCAGAGGCAGGGCTGGCCACTCGCTCCCTGCTATGTCCCTGGTGTGCCCCAGCACTCCAAACAAGTCCACAGAAGGAACAAATGAGCACAGGACACTGGACGTCGCTCTCTGTGGCAGGGACCTCAGGAAACAGCTTGGGTCAGCAAGTGGGAGAGGTAAAGAAGGGTCAGAAAGAGAGGAGACCCTAAAGGCTCAGGAGAGGGTCACAAAAGAAGGTGGGCATGTTCCAAAGACATCCTTGGCTGCCCTGAAATCATCCCTGTGGACAGCAGTTCTCCCTAAACACCTTCCCGACCTGCTGGTCCACTGGCTTATCTCAGAGCCCTCTGGGCAGCAGCGAGTGTAAGGACTTTCCTCCCTCACTGCCTGCCCCCCAGGGCGCTAAAAGGGTGGACATGGCAGGCACCCCCTACCACGGGACCCCTGGAGAACCTTGTCCACCTGGATTTTACCCCCCCTCCCAGGGCGTGGCTCCAGGACCTTAGTGAACAGGCTGCTCCTTATCCAGCTGAGAGAGTGAGGGGGTGGCAGGAACCGGGGCCTGAACTCCTGCAAACCTTAAAGACAATAGTGAGAAGGCAAACATCTGTTGCCAGATGGGGTTGGAGGTTTGACCCACTGTTTATTCTCCAAGGGAGCAAAGCCAAGCTGAGAACAGACCAGTGAGTGGTGTAGGGGCATGGCAGTGCCTCCCCACAGGCATCCGGTGTCAGCCCCACACAGCTGGCCCATCCGCCCACTCCCTCTCGCTCTAGAGGAGCCTCTGATTTGGGCCCCTGTTATCCAGGCTTTGCTCTGACAATGCAAGGTAAACTGCCTGGCCCTGGCATGCTAGGAAGTCCAACACTATCTGCTCTCTCCTCCAGGGCACAGGGGCCAAGAGGTGCTGTCTCAGAGGGGCTTCCCTTCACCCAAGTGTCTGCTGCAGGAAGGTCCCAGTGCAGGGCAGGTGCCAGGCAGGAATGTGAGTTCCAGCGGGAAGGGCTCTGGAGGTGGCCTAGAATAGCCCCCTATTTCACGGGGGAAATTGAGGCTGCCTAGGAGAAGGGGCAGCACCCGCCTCACGGTTCCTTCTTTCGCCTCCAGGAGGCCCAGCAGGGTGTGGGATGACAGGCGGATGCACCCAGAGCAGGGCACTGCTCTTGCTGATGCCTCCCACACAACGCCCGCCCCAGCTGGGCTTGGCGGGTCTCACGTGGCTCACAATTCCTCATCGTCAGCAGCAAACCTAAAACCCCAAGCTTTTCCAAGACATTAGTCCTTGGAACTGCAAGGAGAAACGGAAGAGGGGCCCTGGCCAGGTACCTCATTGGTTAGAGCGTCGTCCTGATGCGCCCAAGTTGCAGCTCCCGTCTCTCATCAGGGCCTGTACAAGAATCAACCAGTGAATGCATAGATAAGTGGAACAACAAATTGACATTTCTCCCTCTCTCTCTCTCTCTCTAAAAATCAATCAATAATGTTTTAATAAAAGGAGAAACAAGAAAGAAATGGACATTCTTTTCCCTCATCCCAGAAAAAAAGGGAAGAAAAGCTGGAAAAGAGGGGCCAGGAAAGTGCAGGGCAAGGGGCCAGGCTGCCGAGGACCGCGGACCAAGGACCGAGGACCGAGGACCACTGCTATCCTTGTGGGCGGCCAGCCTCCACGCTCCAAGCTCAGCCCTCAGTGCCTTGTCACTTTGGCTGCAGGCCCACAGAGAGCCCTCGCTGGAAAGCCTCTCAGCCAGAGCCCCCTAACTTCCAGACAGCACCTCAGAAAAGGCCTCCAAACTGTCTGTGGAGGACCAAGACCACGACCCCTTTCCCCGGCCTCTACCTCCCACATGGTCACTATTCAGGTGGCTCCCTGCTGCTCCCTCAAGAAGATTAGCTGTAAAACCCTTAAAACAAAAAAGGTGTCATATGTGCCCAGCTCCAGGGTCAGTGAGGAAGGGAGGCAGCAGAGATGACTTGCATATGTGACACACAGCCCCTGGGACACAGAGCCCATGGCACACATTACCCATGGCACACACAGCCCCTGGGACACACAGCCCGTGGGACATATAGCCCATAGGACACACAGCCCCTGGGACACACAGCCAATAGGACACACAGCCCCTGGGACACATAGCCCATAGGACATACAAATCATGACACACACAGCCTGTTGGACACAGCCACAGGACACAGAGGAGAGCTCCAGAAGGAGGGAAAGGGAAGATGGCCTGGAGCCAAGAAACTCCTTGGGCAACCCTGAGCCCACCTGTCAGCACGGGGGTCTCCTTCTGCATCATCTCCTCTGTGGAAGCTGAGGGAAGCTTCCTGGGGGGAGGGCAGTTATGCCTCATGAATGAGGGTTAGGAGTGGTAGAGGGTCTCTCTGTCTGAGTTGGTAGACAGAGATTTCCACCAGCATTTCCTGGGGAACAGGTCAGAGCAGAGGGTGGTATGAAAAGGTATATTTAGGAGTAAAACATTTTATTCTTAAATACAAAACAAGTTTATGTCATTTTCATAAGGCAAATTGTGGAAAATAAAATCCAACGACATGCTTCTGGTGGCTGAACCCAGGCGTCAAATTGTGTGCTGGTCCTGTGCAAGATGGAACGACAGCCCCGGGTGGTGGGGGATAGGGGAGCAGCGCAGGAGACTGGGGAGGCAGTGGGCCTTTGATACCCAGCACAGGACCTGGGCTTTTAGAACCTCGGTTCTGACTCTAACAGGACCCTCATGGGGACGGTCTCATCTGATAGACTCCTTGTGGACAAGAATGGGCTTCGGCACTTCCCCAAACGTCCCCCTCACAGGACAACCTAAAGACACACACGTGCGTACCGGGGACAGGCCTGGGATGTGGGTTAACTGGAACAAGTAGCCCAAGCACGACTCTTCTGATCAGGCTGGATCGGGACCGATGGGCTTCCAGGGCAAGTCAGTAAATACATCTGTATTCGTCAAAAGTCCATTCGAAATGAAAGATACACCCAGAGAAGCCCGGCAAAGGGTCTACCCCACGCCCCACCACACACAACCCTTTACCCATTTCTCGTCTGTCTCTCCAAGGTTTCTTTATGTAAATATAAGCACAAATGAACATGGATCTTATATGTTCCCATCCTTTCACAGAAGATGTGGTACTGTTTACGGGTCCTGCACCTAGCTTTCCTCGCTGAACAGAATTATCCTGGAGATCTCTACGTATCTGTAGGTGACAGAGAGTTTGCTCTATCTCACCACTGCACTGCCGCTCGGTCGATGTGGATGCTCTATTCATCCAGCCTCCTTTTCCAGGCACTGAGTTCCGTCCACAAGCAATGCCGCAGTGGCCGACTGTGCATGTGTGACTTTCACCTGTTCAGGTGTACCTGCAGGACAGACTTCCAGAGGAGGGCTGGCTGATGGAAGGGAACACCTTTTTTGTTGGCCGATACCCCCAGGGTCACTTCCACGGAATTATGGCGCCTTGTACCCCTCCAGCGCCGGCAGAGACTGCGTGCTTCCCCACTACTTCGCCAACACTGTGTTTTGTCAAGATTTTGGATTTCTGCCAAATCCGAGCTGCGAGAACCCGTGTCTCTCTGTGTTGTGCTAATTTGCATCTCTCATGAGGAACAGGTTGTGCATCTACTCAAAGGGCTCGGAGCATTTGCATTTATTTTTTGTGAACTCCATATTCATATCTCATGCCCACTTTTCTAGCGGGTTACGGATCTTCCTGATTTCAGGTTCTCGTTACCTCCGAGGAATCAGCTCTGTGAGATGCACGCTGCACTTTCTTCCCCTGTGGGTCATCTCCCTTCTCGCTCTGCTTCACGGTGGTGTGGACATACAGGAACTTTTTTATTTTACAGAGTCAAATTTACCCGCCTTTTCTTTGGCTTCCAGATTTTGAATTACAGTTAGAAAGGCCGTGCCCAGCAAAGGGATCCGCACGTTTCCTTACAGACCTCTATGGTTGTATTTAGCATTTAAGTCTGTGGTCTCCTAGAGATGGTCCCAACACACGGTGCTGTCAATAACCAGCGGTTGTAGGCACCAGTTCAAATGCCAACAGGAATCCTCAGTTTGGGGTGCAGTGAAAAAGGAAACTACTTAGTACCTACAACTTGATAATACGTCACAGCTGAAAACAGCACATGCATGAGGTGCCCCAGCGCAGTCCCCTGTTCAGCGAGGCAGCTCAGCTCCGCCCCACTCTGCTGGCCTACACCGGCCTCCTCCACGGTCCTACTCTGCACCGGCCAGCTCCATGGTTCCACTCCTGCAAGAGAGAAGTCTGGTGTTTCAGGGCCAGCCCAGGAAATGAATGCAGTCTTCATTTTTCCCTGGAAAGTGTACTCTTTGAACCAGAGGGAAGCTGGCTTTTATAGATTAAAGTTCCCCACCAGGGTCTCTGATTGGTCGAAAGAGAGCCACTCTGACTGGTCAGAGCTACACAGCTCCTTGGGGAAAGCTCAGTCCTACTGGCTGAAACAGGACTCGGGGACCTCCTTTGTAAGGGCTGGCTCAGCGGGCAGACACAGTGCAGGCCGGCGGTCTGGTGCAGAGGCTTCTCCACAAAGTGCAGGTTGCGTGAGAGGCCCTGTGCAGAAGTGGCTGCTAGGCCTGGTTTTTGTCTGTTTTTGTTTTAGTTTAAGCCCAGTTAGCCACCAGGACCTTCTCTCAGTGGGTGTCTGTTTTTCCTCAGGGTCCCCACTCCTCAGACACCCTCTTTTCCTCTCCTCATTCTATCCTCTGTTGTCCAGACAGGGCTGTGGCCTTGGACACCTATGTCATTGCTGAGCCAGCCCAGAGCCACCCCTCAGGTGACAGGTGTGGGTTCTGGGCATGGCTCAGGCAGTGTGTACGGATGAGCTGCGGCCCAAAGGCCATGTTCTGTTAGGACTTCAGCTTGGCACAGTCTAGGGATCACAGTCACTCTGTTCCCAGAACTCTCTTCCCTGCTCCTCCTCTCCAATTTTCTCTGGCTGGCTGGTTTTCTCCAGTGTCACCTTCTGGCGCAGGCATTTTGTTCAGCATTTGTCAGCCCTGGAGGAGTAAGACCTTTCTTCCTGCGAGTCCCCTGCTGCTTCAGGTCCTGCTCTGCCTCCTCTCTGTGGCTGGACCTAACTGAGCAGCATCCCGGGTACCTGTAAACACAAAGTCCCTAAACCAGCTGCTATCGAGTTCTGTTGTCATCATTCCATCCGCACTCCCCACACCGTCTGGTCCGCCCCTTCACGGGTCCTGCCCCTCCACAGGGAGCAGGACTGGGGGCAGGAACCTAGGGGGTGCACATCAGTGGGTCAGACAGCCTCGTCCCACTCACGTGGTTGCCCAAGTATCACAACTCCCCCGAAGTACTGGCCTTTCAGATTTCCTTGTGCATTTTCTCTCATCTCTCCATCATCAGTCTGGGGCAAAACTCCTCTCATTTGACTTAACTAGGAAATCAAGGGAGACTCATCTAAATGAATAAAAAAAGTCTGAACTGTAGAAGCTTGCTGAACAAATGTAGTGTAATCTCTTGAAGGCAAGTGGACACCTGGTAATGGCCTGTAAGGCCTCCAGGGTCTGGCCCGGCTGCCCCTCCCGCCTCCTCTCTACTGGCTCTCTCTCCCCCGCCCACCCTGCTCCAGCCACACTGGTCTCCTCGAGAGCGCCCCTTTTCAGCACCCCCAGCTGGCTCCCACCTCAGGGTCTTTGCAGTGGCTGTTCCATCTGTCCAGGACACTCTTCTTCTAGTCACCCTAGCTATCCCCTTCCTTCAGGTCCCTGCTCAAACATCAGCTAATTAAAGGGACCTCTGTCCAGGAACGCCGCCCCTACTTCAGGACCCCCATTCCCTGACCCTTTTCCAAAGCACTCATCACGTTCACACAGACCATACGTACACCTATATGTTCGTTGGCGGTGGGAGGGGGAGTTTGTGTGCTGGGTACTTGGTTATGATGCACCTCCTTTCAGCAGAATGTAAGCTCCAAGAGGGTAAGATCTTCACCTTGTTCTTTTCACTGCTGCCTCCTCAGCACCTAGAACAGTGCCTGGCAGAGGGGGGTGACCTTGTTGATTGACTGAAAGAAAGTAGGCATGGAGTTGCACTGGGTCCCAGGAGACAGGTGGCACCCTGAGGGAATGTGGAGTAGGGGGAGGAACAGAGAGAATCTTGAATTGGCACAGCAAAGCAGAAGCCCTGAGAGTCTGGCCTGGGACAGCTTTCCCTCATCACCGAGGAAGTCCAGAGGCCACTCCTCATCCCAGCCACGAGCCCGTCCTCCACATCAGGGCTGACGCTAGCGCCTTACTCCAGTCCCCCTTTTCCACCCTGGAAGATGACTTCTTCTCTTAGGTGGTTACATACATACCCTGCAGTCGCATTTAAAAGAATTAGTTTGCTTAGCGAACTCTCTTCTGGTGGGTAGAACAGAGGGAACTTTCAGTCGTATCTGACGCAGATGTTTGAGGAGAGCCCCGTGGAGGGGACGTCTGGGTGTGAGCGGAGACTCGGACATCCATGGAGTCCCTCTGCAGGAAGCTCATCTCACCATCCGGCTGACAGTCATCTGGACTCTGCATCCCCCCTCCTCCAGATAACTGCTGTCCTCCTTCACCCAGGCTTCCCTCACTAGGTAAAAAAAAATGACGTCCCAGCACAAAAAGCCAGGCACCCACAAGTCTTCCTGAATTTGCACCAAGAGCGTGTGCTTGCTCTGCACCGCAGCTGGATGTCTGGTAAATAAACCAGGGAGTTAGTAAGGAAAAACCTATCCATGTACAAGCCTGAGCTGGGAAGGGTTACAGAGGGGCCTGGACAGAGGGGGAAGGAGGGGGAAGGGCTTATGTACAAAGTGGGTCCATGGATAATAATTGGGGACAATCAAGTCTTGTTTGTTCGGGTATGTGACTGAGAAAGGCCATTCAGCAGAGGAGCGAGGAGCTTGTAGAAGTCACCAGGCCATTATAACCAAGATCAACAGTTGCCTCTCAAAATGGAGAGGAAATAGATATCTCTCAGGAGGATGATAAAATCGAAAGATTCCACTGTGCCCTGGTGCACAGACACAGCTTCATGGGAAGTGTGTTTGGGTGAGCAGCCTTTCCACGATAATTGTTCCCACCACCCGTGATGGACAGTGGGGGGACAGTGGTCGGGCCAGGGCTGGGGGGCAGAGGCTAAGGCCCCTCCCCCTAGAGTCAAGGGCCCCAAAGCTGCTGACTATTAGAGACAAGAGAGAAGGGAGGGACCAGGACAGCAAGCCCTTGGTCTTACATGTCCTAAGTCAATGACAATCTTCTACTTTTAAAAAAATGCCAGGTGGCTCAGTTGGCTGGAGCATCATCCCATGCACCAAAAGGTTGCAGGTTCAATCCCTGGTTGGGGCATGTATGGGAGGCAACCAATCAATGTTTCTCTTTCTGTCTCTCTCTCTCAAATCAATAAACATGTCCTCGGATGAAGGGTTTTTTTTAAGTGCTTAGTGTGCACAGGACACTGCTCTCCTCTCTTGGGAGGCCGAGTCTAAGAGGTCTGCACACGACACTGCCTGCTGGAGCGCTTTGGATTGGAGCAGCTGGTGTCAAGACTGAAGGCCACGCCCATTTTCCCTCCCTGTGCTCCCACTCCCCAGGGAGGGGTGATAGGGTGCCGGCGCACTGGTGGATTTATCTACACGCACGCAGGTAGAAGTTTCTGTTCACAGAACACAGACAGGATGGAATTGTTTCCTCTTCCACAGGTCTCTGAACCAAACCCTGAGTCCCTGTGTGGGAAGCCGACTGACTAACAAATAGAAGGGAAGTAGACTGAGAAATGACCATAGAAATGGCCTCCTTGGCCCTGCCCTGCACCCATCCAGCTCTTGTGGTCTCAGGTGACCACGGGGCCACAGCTGGGCCTGGCAGTGGCCTGGGGGAAGCCCACCGTGCAGGTGGGTCCTGCCGCCTGTCCGCCTGACTTCCTGTCTCAGACTCCCTCTGAGCCTGTCGAGCCAGGGCTGCGTCTTTCCGTGGCCCCATTTGGGCGCTCTTCCTGTGATCATTTGCAACTGGTGACGATTTTTACTAAGCCCCTCATTTGGCTTGTAAAAATGCCATTAACTATTTGCACACAAGCTCCAAGAAACCGAAGGCAGAGAGAGTGGATGGAAAGAGAAGCATCCACAGAGGGGTCTGGAGGAAGGATTTCCCTGCTCACTTTCTTGGGCGTCTCCGTGTACAGTGGAGCTACTATAATTAAAGGGCGGTGGCTCTGGACCCACATTCCTGAGGATGAGGTCCCGGATGTGAGCCGCCTTTGGGGAACTCTGTGCATGGCCCTCTGGGCAGGACTGCGGTGGCCATGTCCTTGAGGAGGTCTAACAAACTCCCCACCTCTGGGCAGGGGTGGACCGAGGAGCTCTCGGCTGACTGCCCCATCAGAACGAACAAGGCCTTCTGCTGGGCCTGGAGGGAAAGGTGTGAGGCAGAAGGTGCCTATCTGCTGGGAGTCAGGGAGGCAAGACTGTGGTCCCTGTCCCAGTCTAGGTCACTGGCCTCATGCCTGCCTCAGTGTCCCGTTTCATCAAATGAGTGGTTTGGACCAGGCAATCGGGCAGCATAGAACGAGTGGGATTGGGGAGAGTTGTGGGTGGCCAAGTTGAGCAGATGGGCCACTTGGATGTGGCCAGCTCAGTTTCT
Organism: Macrotus californicus; assembly: GCA_007922815.1. Lineage (NCBI taxonomy): Eukaryota > Metazoa > Chordata > Mammalia > Chiroptera > Phyllostomidae > Macrotus > Macrotus californicus. The sequence continues at coordinate 117,928 of VMDR010000599.1, forward strand.
AGATCTTTCGACAATAAGCTCCAGCCATGGGACCTTGGGAAGTCACTTGACCTCTGTTAGTCTCAGTTTGTCACCTGTAAAGGAGGTTAAGTGACACTTTGAAGAGTTGGAAGTATGGAATGAGCTAGTGCACAGGAAGTGCGCAATGCGGAGCCTAGGGCATGGTAGCTCCTAATAAAATAGGTTTCCTTCTCATCCCATTACTTGCTCACTGTCCAACCCCACACTCTTCTCGCTCAATTGCTTCACCAGGTTTGAGAATTGGGAAGCCACATGGGGCTGCATTGCTGTGACCCCCGCATAGGTTTGCACCGGGAGACATCCTAGCGACTACTCCCAGCTCTCTCAGGAGATTGCTAGAAGTTACAGACACTGATGAAGGGTCACACTGTCCGCCCATCCCGTCTGGCCGACACTGCCCATTACAGACAGCATCCCTGAGATATGGGTGTGTATGGTCTGAGATCTCCGGACAGGAGAAATGAAGGCTTCTGGATGTTAGACCACAGTGGGAGAGATCTTAGTTCTCTGTTTGCCTCGCTTGCCGGGAGTTACAATGTCTGAAATGTGGTATTACCCGCCCCCTCCCTCCATCCTTCAAGGAGACCTCTGACTCTCCTCGTCTGGAAAAGGGGCCCACTGCAGTGGTCCTGGCCTCCACGCTTTCCTCCCACAGGACAGTGTCTCATTCCCTTCTCTCCACAAGCACACACATGCACATGCACACACACACTCCCTGGAGGCCAGGGAGTGGGATCAGCTCAGTAGACCCCAAATAGAATACCCGGCGTCTGGAACTTCAGACAGACTCAGCAACTGCCTGCTGAATGGAGGGATGAATGAATGAACAAACAGTTAACACAGCACTTCCGTTCGGGTGTCAAGTGTAATCATCTTCCCCTTCTGCTCTGTGGGTTTTGATCTTTCACACTTTGATCTTTTACCGTTATTGCACACCTTTTATTATTATAAGACAACCTTCACACTTTCGGAAATCACGTGGGTGGGGGTGTAAAAGTGACAAATAACTAACCCTCTCCTCCCCGAAGCCTTCTTCGCCAGCTCCAGGCAGTGAGCACCTCGTACTCCAGAACACGGACTTGGGAACCAAGCCGGGCACGCGTTTGCCTGGCTCTGTCACTTGGCGGCTGTATGAACTTGGGCACATCACTTTGCCTCTCTGACATTCTGCTGCCTTATTTATAAAACGGAAGTGATGCCAAAGAACACGCACGGATGACCCATGGACACGGACAATGGAGAGGGTACTGATTGTGGGAGAGAGGGGTGCGCTGGGTGGAGGAGGGCGAAAGAGAAAAAAGGGAACAACTGTGATAGAATAAACAATAAAAAAAGCATAAAAAAACCCAAAGGTAATGAATCCCCCCTCGGAGGACAGTGGAATATTAAACGAGACCTGGGAAGAGAGGCGAGTAAGCAGGCCCTTGGCCCATAGGAAGCGCTCAGCGAACACTGAGGCCTGAGAAAGTCCCGGCAGAGTGAGGTCCGACTTCCCCTGCAGCTCCTCGAGGCCAGGCCCCTGGCCTGAGGCTCCATTTGCGTGCCTGACCACTGGCTCACTGCTGGGCACCTGGGCTCTGCAGATCTCTGAATGAACTTCCTAGCATCAGCGAAGAGAGTGTCCAGGCACACATCGGACAGCACTCCCGGCATGTGGACGTGGGATGGGCCTCTGAGGTCAGGTGGTCCGACTCCCGTCACAGTAGGAGAAATTGGGGTGGCCAGGCTGGCTGGGGGCTGGGGCTCCTGACACCAGGCGGGCACACCATCCCCTCAGTCATGTTGCTATCCCCGACTCTTGGTGGAGGTGCTCATGGGGAGAGGCAGCGTGGCCCAGGATATCCTCCCTCTGAGCACACAGCTCTGGGCGCTATCTTGAATCTGTGGGACTCGGCCGCGATGCAGGTGTGGAGCGTTAGGTTTCCCAAGCGCTGTTCACAGCCACAATCTCACTGCGCCCTCGCCAGGCCCATGGGAAGCAGGTGGCACGTGTTTTCATCTGGACGCTCTGTGAGGGTCAGAGAGGTTAAGGGCTGGATGGAGCTCCCTGGTCCCCTCCTTGTCTTTTCAAGTTAGAAGCTTTGGGACCCCTGCCTGGAAGTGAGGAACTTCTGATCTTGCCCCTGGCCTTGGCCCGACCAGTGCCCCCACTCTTCATCCTGGTGGCCCAGCGGGGCTAGGAACAGGGTTTTTGGCCCTGTGCCTGGCGACAATGCCACCAGGGCGGCGTCTAGCACTTGCCACCATCTCTCAAGTTTGCTCTGGAGAAGGTCAGAGCCTGAATCCCACTGGGTCCACCTGTGGGAGCTAAGAGGGCCTGGCCTTTTGGTGAGCTCGTCTCCGCCTGGGGCTTCTGTGGGCCGATGGAATCAGGGGGAGCTCTGAAGGCCTTGACTTGTCTCCTGGCTGGGCTCAAAGTTAAAAGCTCAGACAGGCAGGGCTGCCAAAGGCAGTGCCACTAACCTGGTAGGGGTGGGGGAGGGCCACGTGTGGAGAGTCAAGGTTGTGCCGTTTGCCTCTGGACCTGTGTCATGCACACAAACACACCTACACACGCACCCCCATTCCGAGTGGCCACCGGACACACGAGACTGGCATTAGGCAACTTTGTAAATGCGAATCACAAAATAAAATTAATTTCACATTTAAGGGCTTTTAACGCATAGCCTATTTATTTACCAGCTCTTTATGAAGCCCTCACTGATTAATCATCTATGTGGTAACTCGCTCCACATTGCTGAGAGCTAGTGTTAACCCTTAGCTAGAAGACACACATCTCTCCCAACAGAGCCGGGCTCAGCTCCCTGGGCCGAAGGACGAAGGAGGCCCAGGAGTGCTGTTGACTCGAGGAGGAAGGTGGGCGGGCACCCGGAATGGGGAGGGGATCTGCCTGCCACACCACCACCCCCACCCCGACCCTGATGACCTACTTCTTCTGGTCCTCTGGAAAAACCTGTGGGCTCAGAACCTCAGATGCAGGACAGATGTACCCATTCAACGCCATTTATGCAGAGCCCACTGTGTGCCAACCACAGGAGTGCCCAGCCAGCGGCATGGGCTTCCCCTCACCTCGTGTGTGTGACTGGTGCCCATAAACTTGCTCCCCCACTCCCGCCCCTCCCCTTCCTAGGAAGTGAAGAAAGACTTGGCAGCCCCCCTCCCGGAAAGATCCCCAACCCTTGGCCTCCTGTGGGTCGGCAGGCTGGTTGGAAGGTCTTCAGGGACATCTGTTCTCGGGAGGAAAAGCCTTTCCCTGGGCTTGGGCGGCTGCACACAGTTCTCTCTGTTGACTCCTCCTGGAGAGTGACTCGGGCCTTACGGGGTGTCTCCTGCACTGCTGTTGGGAGCATGTGTGCTAATTATTTGCTGTCTCGGTTACATAACCAGGCCTTTGCCGGCGCTCTCCTGATGGGGCCTCACGTGAAGCTGGGGCTCAGTGTTCACTAAGCATTTCTGATGACAGCCAGAGCAGGACCGCCCATTGCAATGGGCAGAGTGTGGTAGAAAGAGCTCTCCTGTAAAAAATGTGAGCCCCAGCCCAACCCTCCGTCCTCTTGTGAAATGTATAGCTCAAGCTTCAAACCTCGTTAACTAAAATCTCATTAGTGGCAGTGAGAGTAACTAACATTAATTGAGTGCCTTGTAGGCTTATTACCTGTGGTGTCTTATTTAATCCTATTAACAGTCCTGTGAGGAGGGGTTATTACTCTCTCCATTTTACAAGGATGGACCCTGAGGCTAACGGAGGTTTAGTACCTTGTCCAAGGTCATGTAGTTGGGGTAAGTGGTGGTAATGGAGGACTGGGATTTGAACCTGGGTCTTCTGCTTATTGCTTTGTTAACCTGTCCATTTTTACAGACACATACTGGATGCTTTCTATGTACCCAGCACTGAAATTCAAATCAAGTCCTTGCCCTGGAGAAGCTGGGAGTCTACTGGGGAGGCCGCCTTTGAAGCTCGCCCTGTGGGTGTAGCCTGGGGAAGGAAGTACTCAGGGCAAGGACCCAAAGCATGCAGCACTGGAGCGCCCCCACGACAGTCCAGAAAGGCTCAGGGTGTTTCCTGGCGGTGGTGGGTGCTGGAGCTCAGTCTGGAAGAACAGGCGAGAGATGCCAGGCGGCCATCTTTGCAAAGGGCACCCCAGTAGAAGGAAGAGCGTGTGCCAGAGCACAGAGAGCACAGAGCCATTGCCGCCCCCGATCACTGTGAGTTGTTTGGTGTGGCTGGACTACACAGGGTCCAGTGCCAACAGGAGGCTGCTCCAGATGGAGGGAAGGGCCTATGTGGAAACACCAGGAGAAATCTCATGGATCTCAGCGTCTTGCTGAGGCCCAGCTCTGCTATCTGCAAGTGGCTCTCTCTCTAACCTTGAAAGTTGAGAGCCCATTCTGCACTCACCCTTTGGGTCAGTGCCATAGGATCCCGCCCCCCTGCATTAAGCCGTGGCAAGCTGCTGAACCCAGCGACATGCTCTGGGGCATCTAGGAATCTTTACCTCCTTGGAAAGCCCCTTCCCAGCCTTAGCACAGAGCAAGCACTCACTAAACATGTGCCTTGTCTCTCTTTGTTTTTCCCCTCATGGTGTCATTGAACAATCCTAGCCCTAAATGGATGTTCAGGAGAGTATGAAATGAGGTCATGTTTAGTGAATCTTGCTAAATAAACTTCCTCAGTGCCCCTTATGTCCTTTTATAAAATCTGAAATAATAAGAGTGAACTAGAACAACTGGTGAATGACTGGAGAAAAACCATGCTGTCACCCCATTAAGCATCCACCTCAGGAACCTGCTGCTGGAACTCCTTCTCTCCCCCAACCCCCAGTCCCACCTGTGGGCTTGGGTGGGAAGATTCAATATCATGGAAAGGTCACAGCCCTTAGGTTACCTTATACATTGAATACAATCCCAACCATACACCAACGGGTTTTGGTTTTCCCCTGGAAACAGACCCAGTACTTGAAAGTTTACTTGAAAAAATAAACAAGCGAATAAAAGCTGAGAAATACTTTTTTAAAAAAGAAGAGCGACGAAGGGAGACCAGTCCTAGCAGACCATGGAAGCAGTGTACAGCCTCAGCAACGAGAACGGCATGTCACTGGAACGGACTAGCAGACCAGTGGGACAGGACAGTCCCAAGGTGGGCCCAGGCTGTACATAAGAAAGTAGCAAATATGACAAGTGGCAGGTGAGTCAATGTAAAGATGACCTTTAAAGAAAGGATTTGGGGACAACAGAATAGTCATTCTGGAAAGAGATAAATTTGGCTTTATATTTCCTACTGTGAACCCTGAAAAGAAAGGAAAAGACACCTACTAAGAAGGGATCCTAGTGGCTAACTGGGCTCAAATTTTGAAGAAAAAAAACACAAAACAAAACAAATGAAAGAACAAACAAACCACAGAGTCCAGCAGCCATTTCCGAACAGGACTGTCCCATGAAAACTACACTTTCAAAGTGTAGTTTGGACAGGATCTGAGGGGTGAAGCTGGGCTGCCCACCTGCACCATGTGTCTGCCTGCTGAGCCCTCCAAAGGGAGTTTCTGGGGTACGGTTCCAACCAACAGGACAAAGGCTTTCCCCATCCAATCAGAGTTACACAGCTCCAACCAGACAAAGCTGCTGTATTCTGACCAATCGGGAGAGTGCCTTTGGACCAATTAAACTGAGGATTTGGCATCCTCATTTGCATGAGGATGGGCCAATCAAGGACCATGGGTGGGGATTTCTGTCTATATACATCAGCTCCCTTGTGGCTTGGGGATCACACTTCCCACCAAAGACCAGAGCAAAGTGGAGCAGACCAGCAGAGCTACACAACTGCACAGGGCCTGCCTGGCCCTGGGGCCGCCTCCTGGCTGGGCTGGGCTGGGCTGGGCTCACTACTGAGTTGTCCAATGCTTGGAGGCTGTTGACACTCAGTTTTACCTTGAAGTGGGGACTTCTGTCGGTGTTTGAGTTGGCACTAACAATCCCCAGGTAACAAAAGCAACCCCCAGGGGTGAACCTCAGAGTTCCTGCAGAGGATGGACAGAATCGGAGGGGATCCTCCTGAGAGGACCAATCTTCCCCAGGAAATCAACCACATGACCAGTCACAATTATTCAGGAGGCAGTATCTGGAGTCCTCACCCTCTCCTGCCACCGTCACATTTCATGCTAAAGCTGCGGACTCTCCATCCACACAGAGATGCCCAGGGTGAACTGTACTCCCCCTCCCCACCACACACAGGGAAGGCAGCCCCAGCAGCTGGCCCAGGCAGACTGACGCCAGCGATTGGGTGGTGTGAGCAAGTCCCGCCAAAGAGCAATGTGGTCCTCAGTTCCATTCCCAAGCAAGGTCCCAGCAGTGTGGCTGCTTGCACAAATACTCCTCAGCCTGCCCTGGACCTGCCCCTTGTGCAGCTGCCCTGGACCAGTGAGGCACATGGGTTTGGGCAAGTCAGTGGGTCTAAAGAGGCCACCCGTATCACCCAGAATTACTGCACTTCTGAACCATTTCCAATCATCAATATGGTTAAGTCTTCTCCGTTCAGAAAAAAACTTTTATGTCCCCAGACCCCTGGTAGAAACACTATAAACACCCTTCCTGGAACATTAGTGTTGAGTCCTTTGGTTCACTGTGGCCTCACACTCACCTAGCTTTACAACCCAGAAGAGTGATTTCAGGTTGCCGGAGCCCCTGAAAAAAACGTCTTTCATCTTCCACTGAGGACAGCAGTGAAGGATGGCCTGGGCCAGAAGTGTCATCCCACAAGGATTTGTTTGGCCAGCGAGGCTGGACTCTGGTTTTTAAATGGAGCAGGGTGACAGCTGTGGCCTTTACTTGCTGTTGCCCACCTGCTGGGTGGGGTGGGGGAGGGGAGGAGCAGTGCACCATGCAGGCCCAGGAAAAGCCAAGAGGAGGTTCTCCCGGAAGCCTGCATCTCGATGGTCATGGCCATGGGGCAAACTCCTGCAGAGAAGCTAGAGGCGAATCAGTCACTTCTGGTCTGGGCAGTCCAAGTTCAGGAGGCCCATGAGTAGTGACCAGGTCAAGGATGCAAGTGGAGAGTGGCCTCCCCAGGGAGGGCAGTCAGGACTGGGCCAGTCACTGCTCCACGTGGCCCGGCAGGTGGTGACTCTAGGAAAAGCTGTCTTGCCAGGAGTGCGCATGGGCAGCGCATGAGGGGCACCACCACAAGCCGTACGCAGGACGAGCCCACAACGGCAGTCCACAGCTCTGCACGAGACATTGGCTGAAGAACTGGAGCAGCCAAGCAGGGTAGCAGTGTTTGCTGAGAGAAAAGAATTCCATCTCCTTCCAAGCTATTCTGTGCCAGGCTGCTGAGCTCAGAAGTAGCTCGCAGTCATGGAGTTGCGAAATCCCACTGTGGACAGGCACCTGGGCGAGCAGCACCTCTGAGCCTTCCCTGTGCAGATGAGAGCAGCGGGGCCCAGCCCGGTTAAGCGACGTGCTGACAGCCGTTCAGGGGCTCTCAGGGGCTCTGCTGCCACACTTCAGCCTTCTCTTTGTGCCCAGGGGTCATTCTCCACCCCCACCCCATGCCCTCAGCCACAGGTGCTGCTGCAACACGTGCAGACGCTTTCATGCAGACCCAGGAACAACAGCCCCTCCACAGGGCAGAGGCCCTGGGTGGGTGCAGGTGAATTTCAGCCCCACTTGCCCTCCTGGCCTGAACCCTTACGTAGAGCACAGCTTCACAATCTACATGCAGCCCCTGTGCTCCGGGCCATACTTGTGTGTGTGGCCCACATGCTGCCTGGTTTCTCTTCCAACGTAGGGGCTTTCCTCCCAGCTCTCTCCCACCAACTTGTCTGCAAGTTCACCTCACCTATCGGAGTGGCAACCTGCTCTCTCTCTCCCTCCAGCCTATTGTCGATGGATTCAGCCCCCTCACCCATCAGCACCACCAAAGCTCTGTGGCCAGACTGCCTGAGATTGAGGGCTTTGTCTCAGTGATCATCTAGAGCAGGGATAGCAAAGCAATCTAAAGCAACCTCTCTGAGGCTCAGAGGACTTCAGTGACTTAGCTGGTGTCACTAGCTGATGGACGGTCAAGCCAGAGCTTGAACCCAGGTGCCTGACACTCTTTCTGGTATACCCCACACTTCTTGGACACATCATCCCATGCTCAGCTTATTGCCCGCCTTTTTCTGTAGGGAAGTCATAGGGGAGAGATGATGGTTCTGCTCAGAAAGCATGGAGGTGACTCTGAACTCATTCCCAAAAGCTGGTTTGGGGGGCCTGAGACCCTATGCGTGCTAAGCCACCCTGGCCTGGCCTTGGCCCCACCAGGACTCACACCAGCCTGCCTCCCAGCAGCACTAACAGTGTCCCTGCTCCCAGGGCCCACCAGTGCTTTCTGTTCAGGGCTTTGAAGCAGCGCTCTCACTGCCTGCATGAGTGGAGAGAAGGCGGCCAATCAAAGGGACTCCAGAGAATATGACATCTGGATGTTCCATAGCCACTGTTCCCAGCAACAGGCAGATCAAATCAAGCTCAGTTTACAAATACGAGGAGGGGCCCTCTTGGTTCCTCCTCACCTCTCCTGCCCTCTCAGCTCCATTTGGCAATGCTTCCAAGAGCACAGTCTAGGGCCTGGTGACAGTCATGTTCTTGTGTCTGCCACCAGGAATCCACGAAAACTTCTCGGGGCACAGAATGGGGGAGAGAGAAGCTCCAAAGATGAAACCCTACACAGCTCCTCCCCCTGCCAGGAGTAGGGCCCCGGGCCAGCCAGGCAGGCGCAGAGTCCACGGGGGCACAGGGCAGCACGCCCAGATGGCGAAGGGAAGGGTGCAGCAGGCTGGACACTTCAGGTATCCCATTTAATCTCAACAGTGGCCCTACAAGGTAGTGACCACCATCCTCATTTACAGATGGGAAACCCAAAGTCCAGGCTGGACGTGGTCACCCAGTCAACGAAAGATTTGGAATTCAAACCCAGGTCTGTCTGGCCCCCAAATGCATCCAATTTCCTCATCACCATGGTGTCCCCAAGGTGAGAGCAATCCTGAGTCAAGAGAGCAGGTTCCCAGCTGGTCAGCCCCTTCCTGGAGACTCCATCTTCCCAGCAAAGCCATTCCCAGAGTGGTCACTATCCACCCCAGGACTGGGATGGCACACACCAAGGTGGAATGTTCCCTCCTATGCCCCACGGCCCCACCAGAAAGGCCTGGGGCCACGGCCACGTCTGGGGCAGCACCTTCCTGGCAGTTCTCTCCCTTCTCGAGTCCACACCACACTTAGTTTAATGAACTAGTTCATGGGACTCCCTCACCATTTGCCCTGTAGGCTGGGGAGGGAGAGGAAATGGGAGCAATGAATTAAGTGGACCTCTGGGGGGCAGCCACAGGGCAGGGAGCCACGTGGCAGTGGCGGCAGCCTGGCGCGGTGGTTACAGCGCAGACCCACCAGCCTGAGCGCCGCCACCTGCGCTCTGTACCATCTTGGTGTCTCAGTCTGCCCTCTGTGGAACGGGGACACAGAGCCGGCCTGACCGCACCCCAGGGGTTAACATCCATGCAATTCGGAACAGTGCCTGACACAGGGCGAGCGCAATGGAAGCGTGAGTTAAATCTTAAATCTACCTATTTCAAACTATTTCTGTCTGGTTTGGGTTTTCGGTACGCTATGAAAACCCTTCTGAAATGCTCACTCCCCTTTTTCAGTTCTGAGAAGCACAGCACAGAAAATAAAAACTCACTCTGGAAGGGCCACGTTCTGGGTAAGCGGCAGCCTGCGCGGCCCTGACTTTGCAGACGGCGTCGCGGCGGCAATCGCAGCACCGTCTACCCAGTAACTGTTAACACAGGAGGTGTGCGGTGGTCGGGTTGGGTTTAGGAAACACATCAGAACTTAGAAAGACTCCAGGTGGTCAGCCAGGCAGGAAGGGCACTGGGCAGGAAGCCGCTCAGCGTCTCCGGTGCCGTCTGAGTCTCTTCCCTTCCCTCCCTTCTCCTCCCCTCCAGAGTGTGTTTAGAGTTTAGAAGGACCTTAACCATCGGCCAATGTAATTTTGTAGTCACACTAACCAAGCTTGAATAGGTGACTAGAAACCACCAGCCTCTCCACCCCTTAAACTGACCACTGAGGATGTTACCAAACCTATTTTCCACTTTTGGCTCCAAATGACTAGTTTTTCCTAAAAATGAAAATTAAAAAAATTTTAAAGACAAATATCTACCCCTGCTGAGACTTAAAAGAGTGAGCAACCGGCTATGAACATGTTTACTTGTATTATCCCAGGGTACGGGACCAGTTAATGTATCCCCTTGCATCCTAGCCCAGTTGGAGGAAAGGCCCAATTTAAATACACATCACGGATTAGAAGAGGTTGGCAAATTTCTCTAGCCAGCAGGCAACACAGGGGCTTGGTCCTGATGTGAGCAAAGGGAAGTCTGCCTTACACGGGCATTGGGCGGTCAGTGGGACAGGAGCCACGCGTGCACACACATGCACACACGCACAGCCTGCTGGCACGCAGTTAAGCAGGAGGACCATCAGACCCTGGGGCCCAAGGACCAGCAGTTGGGCAGCACTGGGGCTCCAGGGCGGGCATCTCAGTGAGTGGGTGCGCCGTGAGCAGGAGCCGGGCAGCAGGCAAGAGGCAGCAGGCAAGAGGCAGCCAGCCGGGCAGGCAGAGCCACCTGGTATCAAGACAGCCTGGTGGAGACAGCAGGGCCCAGCTGGGGCCTGAGGATCAAATCAGGGCAGGGCAGGGCTGGGCTGTCTCAAGAAACCTGTGTTGCCAAGCAGGTTATAAAGGCAGAGGTGGGGGTACCGGAAACTGAGAACACGACCCCATCTGGTCTTTGAGCAAGGCCAGCTGTACAGCCCACCACCCAGGCAGCACAGGACCAGGACGTGGTTCGCTGGAGGCCAAATCCGGAGCTCCTAAATCTGCCTCCTTGGACCCACAGCCACGGGGGGCTCAGCTGCAATGAGGAGGGGGGCAAGGGCATGAGCTGGGTGGCAGGCTGATGTTCTCGGCTGAGCAAACTCATCCCAGGCTGGAAGCTTTCCCGGCGAGGGGAGTGACATTCCTATGTGGTTCCAACTTGACAAGGTACTGGAGCCTAGAAAATGTGGGATGGCACAGGCTTGCAGACAGTGCGTGTCCTAGATCACGAGTCCCCAGGGGTCTGGCAGCAAAGTTCACTACACGGACTGCTGACTCTGGAGTAAAGGCATGCGGTGACTCTCCCAAAAGACAGATCATTAAAGATCTACCTCTGGTAGCCCCTACTGGTGTCCTGACTTCTCTCCTGTTCCTGTCCCCTTATCTGTCCCCCAAGCCCAATCTCAATGTCTTGGCCCAAATGTCTTCATGTTACTAAGACTCATCCAAACTATTTAAGCTAATTAACACTAAAGTAGTGACATTTTATTCTTCCCAGTTTTACTGACACATCTTGAGAGGATCACAGAGAACAGGAGTCATCTCCACCAAAGGAATGAATATTTAATGGAGAAATTTTAGCCACATGATGCCTGGGAGATGTTTTAAGGCAGATTAAAGCTGCCCGGAATCCACTCTTCCCTTCCTCACGGCATCTCCATTTCTTCTGGGGAAACTTCCTCTTCCCCACTATGCGATCCTAGGGTGCCAGACGTGATGCGTCATCGCTCCCCTAAATGGCAGGAGGTAGGCACAGAGTCCCAGTGCGGCCAGCTGGGTGACAGTAGCAGTCATTTGTCACACAGGAAGCAGCATGCAGGCCCTATAGACCCTGCCATCTAACCTGTCAGATGTCCTTTGGCCCCTGTCCTAGCCTCCCTGGTCTCTGACCTCCCACTGATGCTGTGAGCCACCTCACCCACCGCAAGCCTTTAAGTTAACCAGACTTTGCTGTTGGGAAAAAACATGGCTCCCAAGTAGCCCCCACGGCTGCCTCCACAGTCAGGCCAGTGGTGATGGGGAAGAGGGCTGGCTGGCTCACCGCCCCTCCCTCTGCACAGGGGCCAGAACGCAGTACACCACAGGGGCCGCCACCACCGTGGACACAGTGCATGTGACCAGAAACAAAAGCTACCCGGAGGAACCCAGGGTTGGGAGAGTGGAAAATGGCATCCCATCTCCGATGGTGACAGTGGCACCATCCCTTCACCTGGCTATCTTCCCCCTCTGCTGCCAGGTGTGCTCACACGCACACGTGAACACATGCCTGCACACACTCCACTAGCAGCATCCACCTGGTCCTCCCCAGAGAGACTCCAGAACACTGCAGGTGCGTGTCTGGTGGAGGCGGGTACCAAGTGGAGAAAACAAGGGGGGGGACCACAGTTGTCTCCCTTCCCTGGTGGGACCCAAGGGCCCAGGTCCCTGCCTTCACAGCCACATACCTTAAATAAACTGGGAGTCCCAGTGGGAAGAGACCAACCCCCTCGACATTAGACTAGCAAGGCCACCTGCAGGGCTACCCAAGCAGCCCTGAAACACCAGCACACCCGAAGTGTGACATCAAGTGGTGCCCCACCTCCATCCTCATAGCCACTTGCGTCCCCTTCCAGACTAGGGCCAACCCCTGAAGAGCGCTGCCACTGACTGGACAGCCAGGTGAGTGGCCCAGCAGGCTCGGCATCCTCAGACTCACAGAGCGTGTCACCACCTCCTAACAGAGCCTCATCACCCACACCAAGCACATGATGGATGGCCCACTGGGAGCCCCAGGGGAGCAGCCAAGGTGCGGCATGGGGCCAGGAACCGAGCAGGGGCAAGGCACACCGGAGCAAGGCAGGAGACAGGCTGCTTCCTAGGACATTTATTGGGGCCTGGGCCAGCGCTGCGCTGAGTGTGATTGGGGGCCCCGGCCCCGGCCCGGCAGCCGGCCAGCCGGGACACACAGAGTCCACCTCCTTTGATCCCATCATAGACAATGTTATAAAAAAAATAAACTTTACAATAATACATTTTGCTCATCTGTTGGGGTATTATTTTGATAGGTTTGCTTCTTAAAAAAAGGAAAAAAGGGAAAAACCACACAATATATGTATATGATGTATATATACATATATGTTGAGAAGGGAAACTGTCACATACATACAGTGGGTGCATGTCTCAGAAATGAGGAGACAAGGTGGGAGGGAGGAGGGCTGCAGAGACCAGAGCCGGGGGGAGGGGGGTCCCGCCGTGGTCTTTCCTGCCCCTCAACAGCCCCCCTTCAGAAAGAGAGACCCACCAAAAGAATCATTTCTTTGATTTCAAACTTCCTGCCACCAAGGAGGAAGCAGCAGCCTTGAGATGGTGCTCAAGTTTTGCTCCCCTCACCCCAAGGGTTCTCCCAGGGGGGCTGAGTGGCCCAGCTCCCCATGCTACAGTTGCGGGAGGGGGACCTCCGTGTCACAGCCCTCCACAAGGCAGAAGCAGACCCGCCCAGCCCATGGCGGGTGGAGGGCAAAATAAACACCACCCTTGAAGCCAAGTGGAGGTGCTACAGATGCCCAGCTGGACCCCAGGGACCAGCCCCAATGCTCTGCCACCTGACACCCCTGCCAGCCCCTGGCAAGTCCCCAGAATGGGCAACGTGAGAAGAGCAGCAGCCACTGCTCTGTCCAGGCCACATCAGGCATGGACGGCCACAAGGCCCTTGGGCCGCAGGGGTCCCATCTTGGTTTCTTCCAGCAACAGGGTCCAGAGAGGAAAAGGCCAGGAGAAAATGCAGGGCACATCTAGACCCTCATGCCCTCCTCGGTGCTGGGGTGCCCCTGCCAGGGCACGTCCGGGCAGCTCTCAGGATGCCCACCTGCTGTCTGTTTGGTTTAGAAAAACTTCTCCAGAGAGAAAACCTGGGAGTAGACAGATTCAGAGACAAGGTGGGAAAAAAAATTTTGCAAGGTGTGTGTGTGTGTGCGTGTATCTGTGTTTCCACTTCATCAGGCGGGTGCTCTCGTCCACAAAGCTTTCAGAAATCTCCAGACGCGGTGCCCAGAGCCTACAAGGCCAGCTTCAACATCAGGAAGGAGGCAGCGGTCAAGGCGGCCGATGATCTGGCTCTGCAGAGGCCTGAGTTGGGTCTGATCACCTTGTTGCTCCCTGGGATAATGTTGGTGGTGAGCTGAGGCCACGGCAGAAGGGGGGACAGAAGCAAAGAGACCATGAAAGACAAGCCAACCACGTGAGTCAGCAGGGCTGGGAGCCCTCAAAGGAAAGGCTTCCCCACGGCCCTGCCCTCCCAGCCCACCCAGGGGACCCGCCTTTGCACCCTTGCTTGGGGGCAAAGCCAGGCTTCCAGGGAGCTGAGCTGAGCCCCCCAGCTGGGAACACAGGGCCACGGTCCCTAGAACAACCTGGATGACACTGCCCAGTGAGGAAGAAGGCCTGCAGACACAGGCCAGCGGGGGAGGGGGTGGTATCAAGATCTCAAGGAGAAGCAGCTCCCAGCACCCATGAGGACCTTCCTGAGGGGAGAGGAGTGAGCAGCTCTGTTCTTCCTGTTTCCAAATGGGGTCAGACCCCTCCTCCCCACGAAGCACCCCTGCCTGTCTGTGACTGTGCTCTCCCCCTCCTGCAGAATCTTACCCAGCCTTTCTTCCCACCTAAGTTACAGACAGACCACAGATGTCTGTCTTTTAAAAAGTCAGGAAGGCGTGGGAGGGCCTCTGCTCAGAGCAGCCTCTTGTGCCTCCCAAAGAGACAGCCAGGACCCTGGCCGCAGCCTCTGCACCAGCTCCCCACTAGCCCCGCAGCTGAGCGCATGCCCACCGAGGTGCAGGCGGACCAGAAGCTCAGCTGGCCCAGCCCGCAATGGGATCTGAGGGCTCTGAGTCTGAGGCTCGCCCACCCGGAAAGAGCCTCCTGTGGCCAGTGCCCTGCACCACCGCACTCTGCCCCCACTCACCTCTGTGAAGCACATGCTCAGCTCTTTGGAGCCATTGGCCTTCAGCCCCTGCTCCTGCGGGAGAGAAGGCATTAGTAAGGATAGGCTGGGTCTCCAGTCAAGCTGTCCTGTCACTCAGATGAGGCCCCACATTCCAGCACCCTGCCAGCTGCTGTGGGGTCATGAAGCACAGGACACACATGCAGAGCACTGGTTCCCTCCCACAGGCCCCTCCCTGGCATCCTCCGAGACAAGGTCCTGCCTCCTCTGCACTCCTGAAAGAGAGAGCTCTAACTGCTCTTCAACCTACAGCTTATTAGAGCATCAGCCACTCACAGGTCTCTCTCCCACACCTAGAGCTCCTCCCAACGAGGCAGAGACCCGGCCTTCCTCTCCTCACACTGACCAGTGTCTGGCTCATAACAGCAGCTGAGTAAACGTCTTACTAGATGCATGGAAGAATGAATGAATGAATGAGTGAGTGAATGAATGAATGCCACGGGTCAGAACTGGCATCTGAGTGCCAGCTCCAGGAAGAAGACCATGAGTCCTCATTTGGGTTCATGGGGAGGAGAGCAGTGATTGATTGGTGATGTCTGTCACCAGTGCATGTTGGGTGGACATCTGGCCACAGTGCCTTGTGCTAGCCTTTCCACCTAAACAGGTGTGTGGCACCTGGAGTTCTGTGGTCAAGGTGAGGAATGAGAAGGGGAAGCTGTCGTGGTGATGACTTGGGGTTCCACACCCCTGGCATGAGTGCCTGGATGCAGGACCAGAGGGTGCACATGAAAGACAGGCCTCTGTTATCATCATCATAGCAGGGACCCATGGGAACCGGCTGGGCCATGTGCTATTCCTGTCCTGGCTTCAAATGGCTTGGTTCTTATGGCATCTGTGGGACTCTCTGGCCACCAGAAGCAGCCGGGAAGCCCAGGAAATTATGCTTCCGTCACTGCGCTTGGCCACATGTATCAGCAATCCCTTGGACATCACAGGCAATCTACCACCCAGGGCATCTGGTCAGCTAAACAAAGGCCCAGCTGTCACACGGGGGTCCAGCCAAGGTCAGGGTCACTGCCGATGGCGACGTGACCACAGTGCTGAGGAGTCCCCACTGGGACTAGAGACCAGACTTGGAGGATTCTGCCCAAGACCCCATCACCAGTGACCCCAGGTGCCAAGACCCAGCCCAGTCAAGCCATCAACCTGTATCCCTGGAGAAGGGTATGTGCTCCCAGGCCCGCTGGCCCCACAGACTGGATTCTACCGCCCAGGACCAAGGGCAGCCCCAGCCAGGGCTGTAGGAGGCTGCTGCCAGAAGGACCCACATGCCCCACCTCAGGGACTGTGCTGCCACCATCATCTGTCTGACTGCCCCCAACCTTCACCTTCACTTGGTCACTTCCCTGGGCAGCTCCCAGCCCTGCCAGTCCCCACCTGTGCCGTCCTGCAGCCTGTCCAGCCCTGGGCCACCCAGCCCAGCACCCATTTTCCCTGGCCTCCTTTCCTGCCCTGCTGTCCCGGTGTGGCAGATGCCTTCCTCCTGCAGGCCCTCCCCACCGCGCTCACTAAACCCTGAGCCCCTGTGCTCATCCAGGCCGAACAAGGCCCTCAGCCCCAGCTCACGGACACAGCTGCGCCTTGTCCTCCATGTCGGAGTCACACACAGAACTGTCTTAACAAATAGTCTACTGTGTAAAATGAGCACGGTCTGAGAGGGCAGCTCCGTCAGATGGCCCGGCCACACCACCTTCCGCCACGCGACGCCAGCCCTCAGGGGCTCAGGGTCCCGGCACTGCGGGCTGGGGAGCGCTGCACCCAGGTCAGCCCCCCAGAGCAGCCCACGGGGGCCCGAGGCCGAGGGCTCAGCCAGGCTGGGACAGGACACCTGGTGTGGGCGCCGGCACAGCCCGGCCTGTGGCTGGGTCACGCAGGTCCGAGCCAGTGGAACCTGACAGGCTCCTCACAGGAGGGGCAGTGGGGGAGCACTGTCAGCTGTTAGAGAGGACAAGGGCGGGAGAGGAGGCAAGAGGCAGAGACAGCAAATAAGAGAAAGGGAGGAGCAGGGAGAAAGGGGAAAGCAGCTCCCTCAGAACCAGAAGCACAGGGGAAGGGAGAGGGGGCAGGGAGGGGGCGAGGTGGAGGGGGAGGGACAAAGGGTGATAGGAAGAAGCAGAGGAGGGGTAGAGAAGAAAGAGTCGGGGAGGGGCAGGGAACAGAAGAAGGGAATGGGAGGGTCACTGAGGGGCAGGAAACACAGAGGAGGACCCCTTCACCCTCTCCTTGGACCCACATGACAATGTAAAGGACACACACTGCCCTGGGCCAACCCCACGGGGACCAGGGCCACTGTGGTCTCTGACCACGGCCGCAGGGACTTGGGGAGAGGAAAGCGCTGGCCTCCATGAAGATCAGGCTCAGGAGCCCCCCCACGCCCCATCAGTGCCCCACATGGATGCACTTTTCACAGCACTCGCAGGAAGTCCTCGTGCACCGGTGACATCATGTCCTGCAGGCCCCAGGGCTGATGGCCACACATGGGCTGTGCTGAAGGCAGTGACATGCAGGCGTCCTGGGGTTGTCCCAAATTCTTCCCTCGAGCACTGAGGTCTAGTGCATAAATGTTGTCCTCAGACCCCTCCAGCCTGTTCTTGTAGAAAGAAGGGTCCTAACCCTTGGTGACCATCAACCCCACTCCCAACCACGGGATCACCCCTTGACCCAAGGAAGGAAGGAAGGCCTGAGAGGCCAGAGCCCTGGGCTCCAGTCTGTTTCAGCCAATGACCTGAGACAAGTCCCTCCATCTACTGCAGCCTCAGCTTCCTCATCTATAAAATAGAGACAGACAAACGTACTTCACTGACCCACGTGACGAGGTAGGAGAGCACACACGGCACAGCAAAGCTCTGCACAATGTAAGGGCTCCCGAATTCCACAGGGCGTGATGCCGAGCGAGCTCAGTTTGGCCCCCTAAGGCCGGGCCTGTGAGGAGAGCAGGGAGGGCCAGAGAATAGGGCAGGAAGGGGAGCCTCAGGTCTGCCCTCTTCTCCACCCCAACAACTCAGGAAGCAAAGACGGGAAGAGTCTGCTCCAGAGGGACACCACCTGGTTCTCACAAAACAGAGTGGACAGTCCAGGCTGCCATAACCTCTCCCAAGGCAAACCCAAGGCCCCTCACCCAGTCCTGGGCACACTCTTGGGCACACAGAACAGTGCTAGTGTCTGCCCATCACTGCCCTTTCCTGGAAGTGGCACATGGGAGGGGTGGGGCACAGAGAGAAAGAAGGTCCATCACCTAATTTGAAAAAGCCACAGGAGGTTCCAATTCCTGGCCTTTCTCCTGACCATGAACTCTCCCCTAATGCTCCCTCCCACCAGGGGTTCCAAAGATGAATGGCCACAGCCCTGTTCACACCCCAGTGAGAGAAATAAGCATCCACACCCCAGTTCAATAAACAGGAGGGGCAAAACAGGCTGCATCCTTCCCCCGAGCCACCCCCCACCCCGCCCCAGGCTGCCCTGACACCCATCTCGCAGCTTGGACTCCAGTGGAACGAGGCTAGGGCAACAGAGGTGGTGGGCTGTTCCAGCCCCTGCCCCCAGCCCTACTCTGAGCCTCTCATCCCCCGGAGGCAAGCTCAGGGTCTACGACTCTGCAGTACCCACAGGACACAGGCCCAGGAGAGGCAGGGCTCTGCCACGAAGGCGGGCACAGGACTGCGGAAGAGCTGACCCACACTGGGGGACACTGCCAGAGCATGAAAGAGCTGGCTGTGTGGGTGGGCACTGGGGAACCCGGACTGGGGAAGGGACGCAGACTCAGAGGGAGGATGACGGCAGAACGAGGTTAAGTTGGAGGGACATTATCATCTTCCTCCGCTCCCCACCCACCTCAGTCTGCACTCCCCAGCCAGGTCTGGCAGTCCCAGAGCCTCAATGGTCCAGCCCAGGTGTGAAGACCAAGTCCAGGGTCAGCGCATCTGCGGGAAAACTGCTGCTGGAGCTGGCCAACTCAGTCCTGTGTCCCTGCTGCTGCAGTCCAAGCCCCATCTCCAAATCTCGGTGCCCTCGGTCACCTCTCTGCTGTACACACCCACCCCCAATAGCTCACAGCTCCCCTAGTTCAACCCCTTTTCTTACCTATCACCAAGATCTCAAACAGCCCCCCCAGTCTCTCTCCCCTGCCAAACCAGTCTCCACCAGCGGTCAGATGTCTTCCTAAATCACAGTTCTCATCATTCCGTCACGATACTCCCTGTTCAGAAGCCTTCCGTGGCCTCTCAACATTCACCACCTCAACCTGCTCAGCAGGCTTCACCCCATCCCCCACTCCAGGTCAGCACTCCGTGCCTGGCCCAGATGCCTCAGCTGTGGTCCCCAGACCCAGAGCGGCGAACATCGCTCCACAGAGGGCCTGGCACTCGACGCCTGTGTGCCGTGGGCACGGACAGTGTGTGAACAACAGGGTGTGGTGTTGTTCCAGTAAAACGCAGTTTATCCGAAAGGGCAGCCAGCCAGAGTCGGCCGGCACACCCCCTACTCCCTGCCGTCCTAATCCCCTGCCCTCTTGCCCACTTGCTGTCTGCCTGGGGCGCCCTCCCCCTCCAGCCCACTCCCACAACTCCACGTGGCTGACTCTCCCTTTCCGCCTGGCCTAGCAGTGGGTGTGCCTTTGCTTCTGCTGCCAGCCCAGAGCAGCCCTCCCTGCGCCAGATCCCACAGCACGTGACCAGCCCTTTCTGTGTGCCAATCACTTCCTCCCCGTGGTTATCTGAACGTGTCCATCCCACCGGTACAGGACCGAGGTACTGGCCTAGTAAGCTTGTCAGCCTCAGTGCCTGGAATCTAGCGGCACGCAGAAGGAAGTTGTGTTGAATAAATGCATGAATGCACAGATGGAGGAATAAATGAATGACTATGAGGGAGAGCTGGAAGGAGGGAAGGAAACAAGGAATGCACACAAGTCTCAAAGCTTTGGAACAAGCCATACATATAAATCAGAAATGCGTGCCCAACAGACACACGGACACAGGACGGAGACCCCACCCTGACATCCACAGGCCTGTGCACTCGGTAAGAGACCCGTCAGGGACCAGTTGGGGACGAGGAGGAAATGAGTGAGCAGCTGCTGGCTGAGCCCATGCAGGTGTATGGTGGGAGGGGCAGTGGCAACCCCTCCAAACGCAGTTTTAATTCGCTCACACGCGTGGGCAGTGTTGAGGGTAAGAGCAGAAACTGGCCAGTGGAGACATGGAAAGCAAAGGAGATTGTGTCGCTGGGGCCCCTTAGTACAGGGAAGGGTGAGACTGGCCCAGAGCAACCCACAGGGAGTGCCAAGGCCACTGGGAACAGACCAGGGCTCGGAAGGCGCTAACCCACGCCAGCCTTCCCACATCCACAGCGCACCGCCCTGGGCCAGGGCCATCAGACAACTGAAGGGCCTTCTTCCCGGTCTCTCTGCATTCTCAACAGGTGACTTCATCCCGTACACGCACGACGCACAGAGGGTGTCACAAGAGGGAGGGAAGTGGAATCAGGAGCTGCCCACCAGCCATAAACAGACCATTTTCTAGACTAGAGAGCGGGAAGTTCCAGCAGAGCAAAGGAACTGGGGACTCTGGGTTCTCTTCCTCCCTGTGTGAGGCGTTGCTCCATGCCGAGCACCGTGCACTCGGTCACCCAGGGCCACACAGCAGGTGAGGTGTAGCCAGTCCTCCAGGGATGCTCGCCGGGAGCAGCGAACAGAACACACGGTGACGGGGCCCCAATGAGGCAAAGCAGGAGCCAGAGTGAGCAGAAGGCAGCTCTCCCTGAGCAGATCAGGGAGACCACCCCATGAGGTGACACCCAGGCAAAGCGGGGTGGAAGGGAAGGGAAGGGGAGGCACTTTGCTCGGAGGGACTGACTGGTGCACACTTGGCCGGCCTGTGGGCCTGCACCATGGGATGGCCTCGCCGGGCTTCAGAAACCAAGGGCCTTGGATGAGGGTACAAGACTGGCCGTCCCCTACAGATTCCCTGCCGCAGGGGAAATTCACGCCATGTGTGTGGAGGGCAGAAGGCCACTCTGCAGACTGTCATGCAGTCCCATTTGGGCAGGGCTACCCAGTCAGGGCACAGCTGGGAGTGTCAGCAAGGGTTGGCGGGACGGGAGACAGCACCAGGATGTCCCAAGACAGGGCCGACTCTGGGCCCCCTGGCTCCTGGCCCCTCTATGGACACCACATGTGGACACCATCTGCTCAGCAGCCCCCGCATGAGGATCAGAGTTCTCCGGCCCCAGAGCAAAGCCCTTCTGTCAGCGAGTCCCTGGGGGAGCAGGTGTGGGAGAGCAATGGGGGCAGCAGGGGAGGAACAGGGGTGGGGGAGAGGGGAGGAGCAGGCAGCACAGCGCAGCCAAAAGGAAACTGCCCCAGAGCTCGGGGCTGGGGACAAGTTACTGTCCTCACTGGGCTCCTGTCCTTTGGGGTTTAAGAAGGAGATCTCAGAGTGCCGTCTGGTCCTGACACCCACTCACTCGTGAGGTCCCCAATGGGCTGCCATCTCTGGGTCACTGAAGGGTCCCTAAGGCTTGTCCAAGGGTCCAGGTCTGTGGATGGGAAGGCGGATGGAGGTGCCTGGGGGGAGGGGCATGGCCTCCTCCACTCCCTGCCACCCTGACCTCAGCTTCCTGTCTCTGTCTTCCCTCGGGGACATCTCTGTAGCCGTGGTTGTTGTCCTTCCCAGGACCCCACAGCAGCCACCACGGTGTTCTTCCCAGCCAGGAGGCTGATGGATGTGGGCCGCAGAGGGGACAACCCGCCCACCCTGGGGAGGGCGCTGTTCGCCTGCACCGCACACCTGGCATTGCAGCAGGAGGTGCTTGCTCAAAAGGCTGCCGTTGATGCCCTGCCCGGGCGGCTCAGTCGCTTGGAGTCCCTGAGCACCAAACAGTTGTGGGTTTGATGCCCAGTCAGGGCACCTACCGAGGTTGTGGGTTCAACCCCTGGTTGGGGACCGCACGGGAGGTGAATGGTCGATGTTTCTCTCTCACATCCACGTGTCTCTCTCCCTCTCCCCCTTCCTCTCTCTCTACAATCAATACTCCTATCTCCTCAGGTGAGAATGTTAAAAAAAGAGACTATCACTGAAACCTCTGAGGACCTGAGTCTCTCCCTCTCTGCCTGGGATGCTGTCCCCAGCTGTCCTGCCCAGAGGCATGGAACCAACGGGTCCCGAGTGGAGGGTCACGGGGGCCAGGCCTTGGGGCACCCCTGCGGGCAGCCTCCCTGGCCCAGCCCCTGGGACTCAGGACACCAACCATCATGTTCCTCAGACTACCGGGCACTGTCACATCCATCACCGCACGTATGGACCGGGCATGACCTCCACTGGGATCCAACCCCGGGCCGGACAAGCCCCTAGAAGGGGGGCTGCAGGAAGTCAGGCCAGGGTGAACAGGAACCAGGTAACGATTCAGCAGGTAACATGGGGGGAAAGGAGTTGGAGTCCTCAGGCACTGAGGGGGCTGCAGGGAGCAGGAGGCCATGGCTTTGACCTCGGCACACCCTCAGTGGGTCAGAGCAGGAGCCACCTGCTGAGTTAGCTTCTCCAGGGCGAGCCTGCCCAGACAAGGTGGGGGGCTGATGGGGCCAGAGGGACGTGGGGCCACACCAGAGCAAGGTCTCCCGACAGGGGGCACAGCCCTGCCCGGCTGCGCTGCCCACCGTTCTACCATGAAATTGCGCTGCTGGCTGTCTGTACGCAGACCTCCGAGCGCCTGCCGGCCACCACTCAAGTATGCTCGGTGTGATTAGGAGCTGCCCAAGGGTGACGCAGCTACCTCAGCCCAAATCAGGAGGGGCGACCTGACGGGGGTGGGGGACATGGAAGGGACCCTGCTGAGTCTGACGTGAGCGCACGTGGGGCCCAGCGGGCAGGAAGGGTAGGCTTCGCCACCAGCACGGCACCAGCCCCCGGCGCAGTGGTGCAGCAGGTGCCCGGGGAACTGAACACCGCTGCCAGGCCCACCCCTGCTCATCCCAACACGGGTTTTTCTTTCCAACTTGATTGAGGCTATAATAGACCATCAGGAGTTGCATATGGGTGGGGGGCAAAGGTAGGTTAACAGGTGTTCATTTGGAAAATACTATAATTAATAAATGATTCAAGAATGAACTGTTTCACATACTCACATCTGTAAACTTGCTTTGGCCCACCCCTATGTATTTCGGTTGTACAACCCGATGACCGGACATACGTGTACGCTGCGAAATACTCCACACAAGCGATATCCGTCCCCTTTACCACTCACCGTGGGTGTGCCTGTGTGTGTGTATGAGGTGAGACCGGCAAGGTCCAGTGTCTACTCTCAGTGACTTTCAAGTACACAATGGAACACTGTCAACTAGTCACACGCTGTCTCCAGAACTCGCTCATCTGCCATGACTGAACCTCCACAGCAAACACACGCCCACAGTGGACACTGCAGGCCCATGTCCCGTTCAGACCGGTGTCTTCACTGCCTGACACACTGCCAGGCCTTGTTCCCCCTGCGCCCCACACCTGCGCTCAGGCTGTGCTCCCAAACCTGCCCCACCTTCTCGGATAGTCCCATGCCAACTGCAGCCCAGAGCCTCCCCCGTGCCACACCACCCACCACCAGCTGCCCTCCCTCCGCTGCCCCTGGAGTCTGCACTCAGTCCCGTTTCAAACTCTATTCCAAGTGTGTGTCTGTGTGAGAGTGGGCATATGTGAGTGTGACTGAATGTGCGTGTCACTGAGTGTGTGTCATTCAGTGTGTATCGAGTGTGAGAGAACGTGAATGTGAGAGAGTGGGCGCATGTGTATGTGTGTGTCAGTGTGCATGTCATTGAGTGTGTCATTCAGTGTGCGTGTATCAAGTGTGTGTGAGAGAATGTGAGTGGGTGTGCATGTGAGTGTGTCACTAAGTGTGCGTGCCATTGAGTCTCATTCAGTGTGCATGTATCGAGTGTGAGAACGTGAGTGTGTGAGAGTAGGTGCACGTGTGTGTGTCACTGAGTGCGTGTCATTGAGTGTGTATTATTCAGTGTGTGTACCAAATGTGTATGAGAATGTGAGTGTGAGAGTGGGCGTGCATGTGAGTGTGTGTGTCACTGAGTGTGCGAGTGTGTTCGGACTAGAACCAGTCTCCTAGTCAAGAATGCACTGCAGCTCCTGTGTGAGGCATGAGGGCAGGTCAGCAGAGGGAGAGCCTGAGTGGGAGCCCTACGATGTGCCTCCACAGTGCCACCTGCATCCTGTCATGGCAATGGCTGAAGTCCATGCCTCTCACTTGTGCAACTGTCTGGCCTTGGGACACCACAAGGACCACAGAACCCAGGCTGCAGGGCACTCAGTCACCTACATCTCCCTAGCATCTCACACCGAGTATATAACACACATCGGGTGGAGGAACACAGGAATGGTCACCATGGGTTGGAGTCGGATGTAGGTGAGATCTGCTGCCACCTCTAACTAGCTGGGACACCTGAGGCATGTTGCCTAGGCCTTCTGGGTCAGGTCCAGTGTGTAAAATAGGAACGCCAGCACCTCACTGTGAGAATTCAGTGAAGTAGGTAGAGTCCACTGGCACACCCTTGGGAAGCAGCAGATGGCTAATGCACGGTGACCATTCCACTCCTCCTGTACCCCATGCTACCTAGTACAAGCCCATCACAGAGCAGGAGCTGGACACTTGCAAGGAGAACACCTTGGAATGAAGACGTGGGAAACTAGCCCCCACCAGCCCCTCCCAGCCTCTTGGGCCCCTGGCCAAAGGGAGGAGCCTGCGCACTCCTGCTCACTAACTTCCCACACCCACCTCTGACGCGTGCTTCTCTGGGCTCTTGACCTGCCCTGACTCATCTCCCAGCTGCGAAGCCACGCCCCCTCACCTGGACCGATGTGCAGGTGGTGATGATGCTGGTCCCCAGGCTGGTGCTATCGCTGAGATCATCAGGCAAAGAAGGTGTTTTCTCCACCCTTGGGGCCTGCGTGGCCGGGAATGAGGGATTTTTAGGGGACAGGTTCACATCTGTGCCATTGCCGAAGGCCTGGATGGCGTTCCCTGCAGGGGGCAAGAGCAGGTCGACACAGAGAAATCAGGGGCCACCTCCGTCACTTCTTCCCTCCCCATCTCAGCACTGTGCACCCTGCCGGGACAGAGTGTAGCTGTCCGGACTTAACCACTGAGGCTCCCCTTCAGACACAGGGCCTCACGTGTGCAGAAGGTGGCAAGAGGGAGGCTGAAAAAGATGAGACGGTAATAAAAGGGGATGGAGGTGATGAGGAGAGGAGGGTGCGGGGAGCGTGGGAAGCCTGCTGGGAGGAATGGGCCACGCCCAGGGCGGCCAGCACCCCCTCCTCAGTGGTGTCCAGAGCTGCAGACCACGCCCCCTTCAGAAGCTCCCCACCCTCAGTCCCTAGGCACAGGTTCTCCTGGCTCCTTTGCCATTCCACTGCCTCTGGGTCCCCGCCGCTGGCATCCCACAGGCCCCAGACGCAGCCCTCATCCCTGGTGGCCTCCCCGGCTCCTGCCCCGTCAGTGGTACTAATTCCCTGAGGACTACATCAATGGAGCCTCCTGGACAAAACTCAGTCCCCAGGGCATGGCCCTTTAACCAAAGGGCTGAAGAAACTTCCATCTCCAGGTCCTCCAACTCATCACGTCCCCACCTGAGCAGGCACCACTCCATCCGTTTTGACACCATCTTCCCCTGGGTTTCCAGCCAAGAAGGTTTCAGCTCTCCCCGCCCAGGTGCCCCAGGGCACCTCCCCTAGCACCCACCTGCTGTCATTCGAGCCCACCTCCTGAAGCTCTCTCCACTCCATCTCTCCCCTCCACCCTCCCTCACACTGCTCTGGTGCACAGCCGTCATCGTCCTCCCCCATGACGGCCACCACTCCCTCCAAGTGCACCCTCTGTGCGTCGCCGGTCAGAACCACATCCCTCCCCCACCCTCCACACCACACCAGAGAGTAAACCATGGGAAATGCAGATCTGAGCCCAGCACCCCGTGCTGACGCCCACAGTGGCCCACACCACCACCCCGACACCCGCGGGGACCACAAGACCCGCTTTGGGGGGAGGACTCTCCTCCTGTCCAGACAACTACTGGTGTCCTTGTGCTCTGTCGCAGGGCTCAGCGGTCTGCGGCTCTCACAGCTCACTCTGCCCTCCTGCCTCCTCAGCTGACCGATACAGGCCCTGATCCCGCAGGTTCACCCCAGACTGTGACTGCCAGGACCTCAGTCGGGCTGCAAGCTGCCCACGACAGACACTGTGACTTGTGTCTCTGAATCCCCAGCACCGTACAGAAAAGAGCACGGCCAGGCGGGCAGAGGGAAGGATGGAGGGAAGGGGGGTGGGCGTGCAGAGCAAAGGGGTCTGTCTGAAGAGAGGGAGGCAGACAGAGCCTGTAGCTCGCCTTGCTCTCTAGCCTTTGGACTAGGAGTTCCGTGACTTGGAAAAAAAAGTCACTGATTCCAACGGGGCCCTTAAAAGCAGATCCTTAAAGGGCGAAGTAACAGACAGCGAGATCCTCACCACAGGGCTGTCCGCAGTCGAGCCTGTCTGCGGCTGCAGCACACCCGACCAGAAACCTTCAGCCTTGACTTGACACAGGCACGAGGCCTCATGTGGTAAACTGAGGCTGGCCCACCACTGACTTTGGTGTGACTCTCCAGGAGCCCAAACCAAGGTCTCCACAGGCCATACCCCGCTCACCAGCGGTCCCAGGGGAGGAAGAAGGGACCAGCTCTGGCAGCCTCCAGGGTGCCTCTGGGACCCAGGGAACGGGAGGGCCCCTGGGGAGGGCAGCGCTGCAGGACTCACGAAGGCAGGTGTTCTCAGTGAAGTCCCTGAGGAACTTCTCACACTCCTCCTCCATGTTCCCACTCCCACGGCAGCTGCACCAGGGGGACACCACGATGCCCGTGGGGCTGGAGTCCACGTAGTTGGGCGTCATCTCAAACCCTGGGCAGGGAGAAGGGGGACAAAGAAGAGGGGAGCAGTGAGACCTTCTCTTTGGGCCCCCAGACACCAGGCACCACAGACAAGGGGCTTAGGACCCTCCCTCCCTCCTTCCCACCTGCCCCCAAACACACAGATGCCTCGACTCACAACCCAAAGTCCAAGCGTGACTGTCCCAGGGAACCACGGGGGTCAGCAGGGCCAGAAAGACCCCGGCGGTGGACGAGACACCCAGCCAGCCTCCCCGAGCACAGCCCTCGCTTTCTCCTGGGCCACCCAGCAGTGTGTTCTGCAGTGAGCATGGTGAGGCTCGCGTCCTGGACTTGGACCCCAGTGCCCACATGTCCGAGCTGGGCAAGCCGGGGCCAGTTACTCCACTTCTCTAAGCCCCAGTTTCCCTGTCTGTAGAGTGGACACCCCAACACCTCCCTAGCAAGTGCTGCTATGAGAACTAGATGGTCACGTGAACCACTTAGCGCAGCACCTGGAGGGCCCGGCCTGCAGTCAGTGTCCCTTGTTCTTCTTATTTCAAAAGCCTTGTAAGGTCCCTGCCCCCTCCCCGCCATGATGAAGAGCCACCCTCGCCTCCAGTTTCCCATGGCAGCTCTATCCGAATCTGCCACAGAGAAAGGTGAGCCCAGGCTGACTGTGCCCCTGGCCCGCCGCTGGGCCTCGGCCCTGCCCGCTGAGACTGGGGCAGCTGGCAGTCACTGTGAGTCCGGGCATACAGGGGTGGCTTACCGATCATGCCAGTATAGGCGCCCAGACACGCCTGGTAATTGTCGGCTGGGCAGCTGGTGAGCGTCTGGTAGGAGGCGCGACAGTTGGTGTGGAAGTCCGCCAGCCGGGACCTGGCGTTGAGAGAAGATCCGTGGAGAGGACGGATTAGTGTGGCTGCCTCCCCACCTCCTCTGCGGCAAAGGGCTCCTCCTCCAGCTCCCTGGGGTGGAGGAGGCGAGGGAGAGGGAAAGAAGGAACAGGCGCACCGAGCCATGGGGGCTGAGGCTGGGCGCTCCTAGGGGACAGGACTCTTGGAGAGCCAGGCACCCAGACCAGACGCGGTCTACGCTGAGGGGGTCGTTCAGCCCGTGGAACAGAAGACAGCAGCGGGTTTGCCACAAGTGCCCCGACCCAGGCGGGAAAGCCGGGCGCTGATTTCAGCTTGGCCGCACTCCTGGTGGCCTGTCCAAGTCTCCACACCCCACCCTTCCCACCTGCAGAAGGGGCACGTGACCCTGTCCCCGTGGGTCTGAGGTCCACGCTGTCTCGTAACTGTGCACACACTGCCACCTTTTACCACCAAACCCTCACAAAAACTCTGTGCAGCCTGGCAAGCCGCCATTATGATTGTCCCCGGTACAGAGGAGGAAGCCGAGCCTCGGAGAAGCTCAGTAACTCGCCCAAGGTCCCCAGCTGCAGAGAAGTGGAGGCAGGACAGCGTCCTAGGCCTCCGGCACCAGGTGGGTGCCCCTCCGGGCAGGTCCCACCACTCCTGCGCCAAAGCCCTCAAGGTCCTCCTGGAGCCAGCGTCCTGCAGCGCTGCAAATGTATTTTGTCTTTCCCAGGACAAGAAAAGGGATCTGCGGTTACCTCCACCCTCCCTCCTGCCCATAAATACACCCTGTAGCGCCTCACCACCCAGCCCCAAACGGGGAAAAGCAGCTTCTCCAACCAAGCCTCCAGCCCCGACAGAGTAAGACTTCCTCTTGAATGGGGAGACCAGCATCTCTCGGTCCCACTCCACCGCCCCTCGAACGAGGCCAGATGCTATGAGGGGGTGAACAGGGGTGACCTCGGCCACACCCCAAGCCTTTGGAGGCCCAAGGGGGACAGAGATGTCAATAGGCTCAGGGGATCTGGAGGCAAATGCAGTCTCTAAGCACCTGTTGTGGGTTGAATTGTGTCACCCCCCAAAAAAAGATATGCTGTCGTCCTAATCCCCGGTGTCTGTGACTGGATCCTACTCAGAAATAAGTCCTTTGCAGTTGTGACCGAGACGAGGTAACAGTGGAGCAGGGCAGGCTCTCAGTGCAGTGACTGGCATGCTTGTAAGAAGAGGCAAAGGGACACAGGTCACAGGTCACAGCACGTGGAGACAGAGGCTGCAGGTGGAAGGAAGCACCCACAGCTCAGCAACACCAAGGGCTGCCGCAACCCCAAAAGCTGAAAGACACGGGACGGACTCTCCTGAGGACACCTGACGTCAGACCTCTAGCCTCTGGGGCTGGGAGGGAACACAGCTCTGTTTTAGGGCCCCCAGTTTGTGGCACCTGGTTGCAGCAGCCACAGGAAACTCATGCAGCACCTTCAAAGGCCAGATTGTTGGCGTTGGCCAAGTGTCTCCCTCCGGAAGGAGGGAGGGGCCAGGCCCCAACACTGAGGGGGTACTGCAGGTGGGCAGCCCCGTGCCAGAGCTGAGCTCCTGCCAAGGTGTGGGAGTTGCAGGACAGCAGAGCCTACAGGCCCTGTCTCCTGCCTCCGAGGAGGCATCTGAACGCCACCTCTTAGCCAAGATGCAGGCACCATTCCGATGCCGTCTGATCACACGCAGGGCCCACCTGCCATCCTGCGAAGCTCCCTTCACGGACCACCACTGCGTGGATTTCTCCACCTCCGTATGCCTGCAACAGACGGCAGCCGCACCAGGCGATCTCACATTTCGCTGCAGTCACTACTACTGCTGCCCTGTTCGGTCCCGCCAACGTTCCCAGAGGCGGGCTCTACTGATCTCTGCATCTAAGCCCCTTGGGTCTGGACGAGGCAGTAGGTACCTACTCGCCTTTCCTCCGGACAAGTACTGAGCCCTGCCACGCGACTGAGAGACAGGATGGGAATGGCACACGCGTCCCTGCGGTGTCAGGAAGGAATTCCCAGCTAGCGGGGACAGGGCAGAGTGCAGAGTGCCACCAGGCCAGGGTCCTGCGGGAGCACACTGCCCACTGAGCACACCACCGGCAGACGTGGGAGCCTCCGGACAGCCCCGGTCCCACCTGGCACACCGACCTCACGTCCCTTCTACAAAGTTAGTGCCCCAGTCACTGGCCCTGGGAACCCTGGGGGTCCTGCCTGGCCTCACCACCCACAAGGCCTCTCAAAATGTCCCCAGGGCCCCAGGCTGGAGGAGTGAAAGAATGAAGGAGGAGACCACAACAGCCCACGAAGAGGAACAGCGCCTCGACCAGAGAGGAGGCTGTAAAGGGAGCAGGCCAGGCAGAGGCAGAGGGGTTCCCACCCCGCAGTGAGGAGGAGAGGGCACCCCAGCTGGGCCAGAGGAGGGTCTGTCACGAAGCCATGCTCTGTCCAGCCCTTGCCTGTGATGTGACCTGTCCTCCATGTCCCCAGTTACTGAAGGGGACAAGCCTGCCTGCCTACCTCCCTTACAAGGGACACAAGAGGGGTGGGCACAGAGAAGCGTCATCCATCCCCCATGTCTTCCCTCTCTACCTACACGTCTCGTCCCCAGCACTGTGCGTGCCACTGGCAAGTACAAATGGGACAGCTGTCCCTGTACCTGGGAGAAGAAAAAAATACCTGCTCACCCTACCAAGGCAAATCTGTGTCCCAGGAAGGCAATGTGAACACATCAAGGAGGGAGTTCCCCCACCCCTCCCTTAACACCAGGCTCCAGAGTCACCCCACTGGATCCCAGGGGGATAATGTCATTCCTACCCCAACATCACTTTCCATGCCACGCTGAGGACACAGGAGGCAGGGCATGGGCCCGCTTTGCCAGGCCCCAGGGCAACTAGCAGGGAAGAGCGGGCTTGCTCCTCGAGTCTGTGGCCTCCTTCCTTGAGAGCAGGCCTGCGCTCTATTCAGAGTGCCAGCCAGGGAGGAAGAAGGCCCAAGGCTGGCAGACAGCCGGAGGGGACGGGGAAAGGGAAGGGAAGCTTCTCAGCCTTCTGTTCCTCCATTCCTCCATTCTCAGTGTCACGGCAGCCTTGGCAGGGGAGAGGGACAAATGGAGCCGTTTAGGAGGCTGTCCCATCCAAGTCTCCAGGAGGCCTCTGATGGCGCAGGTCCTCTCCGCCCCTCAAGGCACACTGACGTCCACAGTAGCCAGAGCCTTCTGTCTGCATCAAGCCTATGACATACCCGACTCCAACCACGACACGTACCCGCCGTGGGACCGCTCCCACACCACCCCTGACAGGTGCAGTCTCCAAGGCCAATGTCATCCTTTACACAGTGTGCGGCGAGCTGGCTGGGGATCTCGCGCCACCTCTGGGCCCGATACTGCTCTTCCCTGAAGATGCTCTAAGGCCACCTATCTCTATGATTCTGTTCTCACTGCCAGGACACACTCCTGGATCAGGCCCATCACATCTGAGGTTTCTTCCTTTAAGAGCCCCCGTAAGAGAGATGCCACAGAAGAAAACATGAGAGAGAGAAAGAGGGAGGGAGAGAGAGAGAAGTGAAAAAAGAGAAAAACAGAGGGCCAGCAAGAGAACCAACATGAACACAAGCCAAGGCCATCCCGCCGAGACCATCCGAAGACGACCAGATGAGCTCAGGCCAGCGGGTGGGCTGTCCGAAACCCCAGACCGACTCGGGGCTCGTTCCCTCAGCAGCTGCGGTCTCCTCGATCACAGGGAAGCCGCGCGAGGGGCAGGCACAGACACTTGACCCCCGATCTGATGGAACGGTTGCCAGATTAAATACAGGACGTCCATTTAATTTGAACTTCAGATGAGCACTAATACTCTGTTTTAGTACAAGTGCGTCCTGTGCCATACTTGAAACATACTTATATTAACCAAATTGAACTGGGTCTCCTGGATTCTTACTTGTTAGACCCAGCAACCCCGAGTGAAGGGCAGACCGGCTCCTGCAAAGCCAAGTGCCTGTGTGAAGACCGGCCCTCCCAAGCGAAGTCATCCAGACTGGGTGGGGGCATGTGGGCTTCCCCCAGGTCAGTGGTTCTCAAGTGCAGTCCGAAGACCAAAGCATCAGCTTCAGCCGGGGACTTGGCAGGAACGCCAGTTCCCTGGCCCCAGCCCAGACCCAGCAGATCTGACGCCCCAGGGCAGGGACCAGCAATCTGCGCTTTCACCAGCCCTCCGGGCGATGTGGAGGCAATGTCTCAGGCCACAGCTCGTGGTCCCGTGGCAAAGAGCACACACATTTACACACACACACACCCCACCCCACACAGACACAGCTACACTCGGACATGTGCCTCTCGGTTCCACACTTCAGCCTCAGTCAAGGCAAAGTACAGGTACCAGCTGTCAAGGAGACATCCCTTGATTCAGAGTGCAAACACCTTCCCAAACATACACACCTGTCTGGCCCCATATAAAATTAGGGTGAATCGCTCCCACAGAACCCCCAAACATTCCAGTGCTGGTCAGGACACAGCTTTTTGGTCTGAAGTTATCGTCAACTTCCCAAAGTCCCCATTTTTTAGGAAACCAATGGGTTTCTACTGGTTGGAGAAGCAGAGAAAGAGGAAAGGGAGCCATGGCTTCCTGAGGACCTACTATGTGCCAAACACTGTTCTCTGGTTTACGTTTCTGAGCAACCCCATCAGGCAGGCAGATTTCACAGTGCGGACAGGGTAGCTCCGAGAGGCAGGACACATAAGTACATACCCTGCAGCCAGCACAGCAGGGGCAGGCACCTGCCGATGAGGACAGGGTCCCTTTTCCGGCTCTGCAGCCGTGAGCCACCACAGCTCACAAGGCTCACAGGCAGCCACCAGCACTGTCTCACACAAACCGACATTTCACGGAGGTGAAAAAGGGCTCCCAAGAAGAGCAAATCACTCCTAACAGGCTTCACAGACCATTTATGGGAATGCAGAGAAAATGGCTTCAGTGGGCCCATGTGCCTCTGGAATGGCTTTCTGGGGTCCCCTCCAGTGGTGCGGGGCCTCGTTTAGTGGGTTCAATGTTACGTGACACCGAGATAGGGGGAAGTGGATTTCGCCCACATGGCTGCTTTGTGACACCTCTGGGGCTTGCCGCGGACAGCCTGTTCCTCTAGCCCTTCCTGCCTGTCTAGGACGCTGCCGCCACCTGCTTCCCAACACTGGGGGCCTCCTTCCTTCATGCACATTCTGAAAGCGAGCACTGGCACTTCCTCCTTCTGCACAGAAGCACTGCTCCCAGAGGGCCAGGCTGTCAACCATGTCACTCACCCTCCTGGGCTGCAGTAGGGCACATGACCCCGGCAGAGCCAACCACAGTTGGCTTCCCTGGCCACACTGGCTGGTCCAGGGACAAGAAGGTTAACACAAGCCAGGCCCAACAGGGCCCTCGAGGAGCCTTGCTAACAGAGCGGGCATGGGACAATGTTCCCCTCTTTCTGGTTGTGAGACACCATCGGTGTGAGCCCAGAGAGGCTCGTCCTAGCCTCAGGGAACAATAAAAACAAGGAGCTAAACTGGAGAGCAGCAGAAACAAGATGAGAGAGACCAAGGCCCAGAGAGGCCTGTCTGTATTTGAGTCCTTAGAATGATCTCCTGCCCCTGTATTTCACTGGGAACCAATAGGTTCTTTTATTATTTACTTATTTACTTTTATTTAATCTTTATTATATTATTTTCATTATCATTTAGTCTCCTTACACCCTTTCCCCCCAGCAATCACCACACTGTTGTCCATGTCCATGAGTCCTTTTCCCTTTTTGCTCAGTCCCTCCACACCCTCCAACTGTCATCCTGCTCTCCATCTATCAGTCTGTCCCCGCTTCCCGTGTTAGTTCAGTCTGTTCATTAGATTCCACACATGAGGTCATATGGCATTTGTCTCTCTGACAGGCTTATTCCACTTAGGGTAGTGTTCTCCAGGTCCATCCATGCTGGACTACTCTCCTTCCTTTTCTGTATTTTATTGGGAACCAATAAATTCCTTTTTAATTTTTCTTAAGCTAATTGGGTTTCTGTCACTTAAAATAGAAAAAAATGACTACAGTTTAGCTTCCCTCTCTGACCTGATACAATTTTCTCTGTCCAAGTTCAAAGCAACCAGAAAAGGTACACACTGGAAAGGTCACAGACAGACCGAAGCCCAAACCCACAAAGGGTCTGACCAACCCAGGCAAAGGAGCCACAAGTGTGAGAGCACTCCCTTGGAGCCACCTGGAAAACGGACCATGGGAAAATTCGGGAAGGAAGACACGCCCGGCCTCAGGTTCCTTCCCCAGCTCAACTGCAGAGGATGGCTCGGAGAAGTCACGGGAAGCCACATCGCCGTTAAAAGCGACAAGGACGCAGACTGTGCCGACACAGACACACTCAAACACGAAACCACGCTGAGATAAAGACAGGAGGCTGTGCGGCGCCTGCGCCCTGGCCACAGATGGGGAATGGAGAGCGTATGGTGCCGATATAGTACACTGCCCATTATGTTCTCGTCTGAAAAAGTAGCTTCAAGACTGTAATTTGTTCTTTAAGTTTAACTGAACGGGGCCTATTATATAAACACTGATGTTCGTAAGCCCTCAGTTAGAGAAAATGTTACTGGTTCCAGAAGCATCAGCAAATTCAACGGACCCTCTGTCCAAGGCAAAGAGGCTGCGAGAGAAAAGCTGCCTTCTCAGAAAACAGGCTCCTCCTCTGGGGCGGCTCCGGCTCCTAGGAGCTGGCAGGTGGGAGGCACAGCTTGATACCACACTGGGAAAAGCAGCCTGAGCGCTTCGGCCTTGGACTTGACCAAGACCTCAGGACAGGCTGCTGACTGCCTGTAGAAAAGTTTGATCTCCACTCACAGGAGACCCTGGATTCTTTGAGGACCCCCCTGCCCCGCCCCTCCACAGAAGGACGCCCCATCCTGAGGACCAATTTCCGACATCACATCAGGCTGACTGGGTTCGAACCTGTGCTCAGCTACTGACTGGCTGACCTTGAGTAGGTCGGTAAAGCTCTCCAGCCCTCGCTGCTCATCTGCAAAACGAAGGCAGCAACAGCACTTGGCTCACACAGTCGTGGCGAGGACTGAACGAGATGCCCGTGAGCAAAGGCACGTAACTGCCTGGTCCGAGGCGGGGCGCTCGCAGCCCCTGTCACTGGGTGAGGGGGCACCGCTAAGCGTCCTGAGCGTGGAACCCTGTGCAGAAGGCACGGGCTCTCTCCCTTCAGGGTGAGGGGACGTGCCATGTCTGGTCTGTGAACAAGCACCTCCTGCACTTACACAGAGTCGCGCAAAGTCACTCGACGTCACCGCGCTCTTCTCTGGCAGCCGGTCTCTCAGGCTGGCGTCACCGCCCTGCTTTACACACGAGGAAGCAGAGGCCTGGTGAGGGCCACCAACTCACTGAGCATCGCAGCACCAGGGCCCGAAGACTCAGCTCCAGATCTTAGCTCCGGAGCCGGGGGCTTTCCTGGCTACCACGCTGCCCCCGTCCCCGCACCGCCATCTTTTTTCCCAGCCCACCACTGGCCCCCAGTCCCAGTGCTGCGGCCACAGAACCAGGGAAGTTCCTCTGGCACCACCCAGGGGAATCAGTGGGGTGCCTCCTTCCCCTTTGTCCCCCTCTTTTCCATCCAGTCAAGAGCTCACTAGCACCCCCCTCCCCCAGAGGGCCGTGGGAACGCCCACAGAAAATGACCTGCAGGGCCGTAGTCTGGCCTCTGGACCCCAGCTGCCAGAGCCATCCATCAGGCCCAGGCCCCCATTGAGAGTCTGACACACCAACCACAGTGGCCAACCCAAGGCTGCTTTGAGGGGGGATCACAAGGGTCTGGACAGAACAGAAGTCAACCCCAGGCCCTGGGACCGCCCCCCCACCGGGAACCCCCCCCACTAGGACGCCCCCCCCCCCACCAGGACCCTCCACTGGGGCCCAGGGGTGGCAGCCAAGGCAACTTCCTTCTTCTGGACACCACCACTGGGTACACTCCTTCGTGTCTGCTGAAAACCCAGAGGCGTGGGCAGGGGCCCTTTTCTCCATTTCTCCCCATGCCCTCACCTATGCTCCAAACCTATTATTACCTGGGAAGGGAGAAAAGAATTAAATGTATGCATCATTTGATTTTAATTGAAGGACTGTTCTATTTCATTGAACTGCTAAGTAAGCCGAACCAGAGATTGTGTTTACATAAGCAAACCCCAAGTCACTATAGACTTGCTGTCACATTAAGTCAATACTTATGAAGGCTCTCTATTTAATTATTCAGTAAGGATTGACTTATTATTGTGTTAAGAGTGTGGTTAGCCTTGAGCTAGGTAGCCAGCCAGCTGAAAGATTTCTTTCCACTTTCTCTGAACGCTGGTACGCTCTCACTGGTGGCACGGGGTTCGGTTTCTTCCCTCTCTCCTTCCCCACCACCCCCCTCCCTGCCGCTGCAGAGCAAAGAGCTCCCAGGCCACCACCTCAAGTAAGGGCAGCAGGTGGTCCTGCAGTGGCCAAGGGGCGGCAAGGTCCCAGCCGCCAGTGGTCGGCCTCTCCCTGGTCTTCCTAACCCCGGTAATTAGTCCCGACACTCTGACACCTGGGCTCTCATTAGCTCCGTCTTCCTGTTCTTGGGTCTAGCTGTTCTGACCTCCTGCCCATCCCAGCCGCCCAGGACCTCCTACTCCAAGACCCAGTTCCCTCCCCACCTTTGTTATTGCCAGCACTGCCCCTCCCGCCAATCCCCAGGGAAGAATGCTTCTCAGCCTTCACAATCCTTCCAAACCCTATTATTCTATGGCAAATTGTTACAGAGATTCAGATACACTTTTACATCAAATCACATTTCCTAAACAGAACATTTAAGGGGGAGAGGGCTGGGGGAATCAGAGGTAAATGGTGGGCGCTTAGCCTTGACTTCAGACCAACAAGAGAGGCCCAGTGATTACAGGCGAAGTCCCAGCCGCCTAACCACCCCGTCTGAACCCCGGCTCTGGGCCTACAAGGCCACAGCCCTGGGCACGTTAGGGTGTTCTGCCCTGTGTAATGCGCGCCCGTGTAGAGTGTGCCCACCCACGTTTTGGGCCCAAATTTTCAGGAAAAAAAGTTTCGTTTTCATTCTTCCCTCCAATTATTTATTTACTTACTTACTTATTTATTTACTTATATTTAGAAACAAAACCGATCATCCCAGCCCAGGGTGTTAATTTGCATGTGGATACCGTTGTTTCTGCAGTTACACTTTCCACACACGAGCATGAATAAAAGAACTAAAGACGTTGATATGGTTACGGAACGAGTACCACCCATGCATAATGCACATCCTCATTCTTCCCCAAAAAATTGGGGCAGAAAAGTGCACGTTACACACGACAAAATACATCAGTTGCCCTCTGTGCACGTGCCCATCCACGACAGCCGTCTGGTGGTCTCTGGCAAGAGTGGCCCAGAGCCCGGCACAGCGCCCAGGGCCCCACCGACACTCCCAGACGACTCCCTGGGCTTCAACGCTGTCGTCCGCCCCTGTCATCACCCAGACCCGCCCTGCCATTGGCTCCCTGCTCATCTCTGCTGCCTCACCCACCCTCCCACCCAAACCCCACAGAAATATCAACCACACACGTCCCTCGTCCCCCAGAGCTACTGCCAGGAATTTCTGCCCCCAACTATCTCCTCTTTGAAACCTCTCCCACGTCACCCTACCAAGCCCACTTCCGGTGCCAGCCCTTCCGGGAACCTCCTCCCCATGCCCTGCCCCTACTCGGAGCACGCTTCACAGACTCCAGTTACTGCACTGGGACCACTATCCGGATCATAACTTGTATTTTTCATCTCTGCTCCTCGCAACTGAGAGACGCCATGTTCAGAACAGAAGGCATTCTGTTCACGGTGAGTCTTCAGTGCCCAGAGCAGTGCTTGACGCCAAACAGAACTCAGGAGCCTCTGGGTGGAGGGAGAAAGGGAGAGATGGAAGACAGAACGGATGGGTGGGAGAGTGGGTGGGTGGCTGGATGAGTGTCTGGGCAGGTGGACGGATGGACAAATGAACAGATAGTCGGACGAGTGGATGGACGGATGGATGAATGGATGGGTGGGTGGGTGGGGACTACATCTGAAGGTACACAAAGACTTTCCTCTAAGCAGGAAGAAAGTTAAGAACTGTCCTAACACCTCCCCGTGAAAATTACAAGCCAGCTTCCAGCTGGAAGACAGCAAAACGCATCAATGTTGCATTAACCCGGCACCAAGACAGCTCAGCCCCCCAACCCCAGTGCCCTTTGTCCGACCGTCTTCCTCCCCTCCCCCGACCCGCCTGGTGGCTGTTAGGAACTTGGAAAAGTATCTTTGCTATCTCTGGTAACAGCCATTCGCTCAAGGAGGCCCCAGGGGCCTGCAAGAATTAACACACATCCTTAAGCACCACACTTAAGATGAAGGAGTGCCTTGCAGACCTACAGAGGAAAGCCAATGGGCCCCTGCGGAGAAGGCTGGGTAAACTGTCCATTCTCAACCAGGCAGAGAGCAGGGGGTCGGCAACAGCAGAGCACTCGGGTTGAAACGCAGCTGCCCTGGAAGCGTGCACTGTCCGTCAGGGCCTGGCGCCGAGGCCTGCACAAAGGAGCACTCGGGAGGCAGCCACAGGACCAGTGAACGCATGTGCGCAAGAGTGACCCTGGGCCCACACATGCAAAAGCACTTTTGGAAAACAGAATTCACTTTCTCCATGTTCATTCTTCTCCTCCTCAGGAATGAAAGACAAAGCGAGAATGAGGCAGGGCTGTGACACCCAAATTCTCTTCTTCAGCTGACTAGACGGACCAGCTCCCAGCACAGGAAGCCAGGGCAGGGACAGGAGGCTGGAGGTGGAGCAGGGGAGGAGCCTGCTCCCCACACCCTGGAGACCCCGGGGAGTGGGGAAGACCAGGTGTGGCTGGGGTCTGCCCTCAGAGAGCCCCGGGCACACACACCCTCGGGCCCCTCGTCCCCTATCCAGGCCTTCTGGAACGGACGGCCCAAGCAGACAAATATTCCTCCTATCAAATATCCGGGCAGCGATGCGACCGCCAGGACTCTTTCTCATTATATAGACTAATGAGAACACTGTGCCTCTCTGCAGCAATTCATCAAGGCAACATCCATTATAGATGACATTTTTCCTGAACTAACAAAGGCTGTGAAGCTGGGGAAACTGGTTAAAAGGAAATATTTAGCTGATTCCAGAAACCATTCCAAAATTAACGACCCGCCCCTGCTGGCCAGTGCTCCCTCTGTGCTTCCACCTCTCACGTGGACCTCTTCCCTGGCCCAGGCCGCGGGAGTGGCAGGGTGGGGAAGGGCAGCGGTGCCAGCTCCCCTTAAGGGGGACAGGCTTCCTTAGGAGAGTGAGGTCGTAAGTGGCAGCACCACTGGGGCACATAAGACCAGATTATTGGTGGCCCCAACTTGCTGAGGCAAGATGGAAAATACAGCAAACTGCAGCTGCTGAGCTCAGCTTTTTCCTTCTTCTTCCTTCTTTCTCCTTAGCTGAGGTTAGTGTTTCACAAAAAGGACTTTGAGACAGTAAAATCTATAAACTGGGGGGTTCCAACCTGTCAGCGAAGGTCGAGCGCACAGAAGCAGCGTCCAGGAAGGAGAGAACCCAGGCTGCAGCCTCACCTGCAAGCAGGACGCCCACTGACACGTGTGCCCACGCACGTGCCCATGTGAGGGCCTTGCCACCCTGACAGACGCAAGGCCACGCAGCTGCTCGGGTAAAGAGTCCCCCGTCCCTCCAAGCACAGCCCCTTCCCCCAGTCCTGAATCCTGTGTGGGTTCTCCGTTTCTACTCTCCAACTTCAAAGCAAGCAACAACTTCAGGTATTCCTTGGAAACCAGAGGGCCGGGAGCTGTGCCTAGTGCCGCACCAGAGCTGAGCATGCAAAGCTACAATCCTGCAAAGGGTCAGCTTCCACCAATGCCTTCCACGGGCAGTGGGCTGGGCAGAAATCGGAGGAGACATGGCCACCCACTCAGGGAGAGCAGCTGGTCAGTGTGCCCTACTGGATCAGTCGTTAGCCCTCTGAAAAACTCTGCTATAAATCAATGAAACCTCAGGACCTGGCTTCTGAGGATTTGAACTGGAGCCTCTGGCTTCAACCAAGGAGAAGCTAACATGTGCGGGTAGACCATTCCCCCGGGGCAGGGAAAAGATGGTGACTCCCACCCAGCACAGGGCCAGGAGTGAGACCCTTAGCTCATCGAGCATTTGAACGCATTTATCTTAGAACGAGCAGATTCTGAGGCTCAGTAAAGTTCCTCACTGTTTCTACTGAGTCTCTCGCACATACCCTGTGGGGCTCTGCCAAGGAGCACAGGCGCAGAGGGGAGAAAATCCTGAGTGCAAACTGAGACACAGGTGTGGGCGTCAGACCCAGGGAGGGAGGGAAGACCGCCGTGGCCAGCGGTGCGGCCACGGGAAGCAGAAATGAGTGGGTTCTTGAGGCAGAACCTAGAGCAGTGCCCCAGAGTCTGACTGCCAAGGGCAGAAGCCTTTCCAGGGCCCCTGTGCTCCGGCGTGTGCAGAAGGAAGCCCCTGAGGGGTCTGGTATGGACTGAATTTGTCCCCCCAAAATTCATGTTGAACCCTGATCCCCAACATGGAGGTATGAGGAGGTGGGCCTTCGGGAGGTGATCAGGTCATGAGGGTGGAGCTCTTGTGATGAGATTAGGGCCCTTAGAAAAGAGGCCCCTCAGAGCTTCCTCCCCTGCCGCCATGCGAAAGAGCGGCAGAAAGATGGCTGTGTGTGAGCCAGGAAGGTAATGAGCGTGCCGGTGCCCTCATCTTGGGCTTCAGCCACCAAGCGGGAAGAAACCCATTTCTGTTGTTTATGAGCCACCCAGTCCCTGGTCTTCTGTCACAGCAGCCTGAACAGACTGAGACACAGTCCACCCCAGCCTCCATTCTCTCCAGGGGCAGGGTGGGGGGTAAGGGCTCCCAGGTCCCCTGGGAAAGCTCTAAGTTCCCAAGGGAATTTGAAGTGGAAGGTAGGTCCCCAAGACTGCTCACTCATCGGTCCCCTGCCCAGTAGACTAACAAGCAAGCTGGCCATCACACCACTGCATGTCCCACACTCCCTGTAAAACAAACTCCAGGTCCTTAGTCCCACTCCTGCAGTACCTCCGGGGCACATGGCAGGAGGCAGCATCTAGCAGCTCAGCCAAGGTGGAACCACTCAGCAGCTGACTGGGCAGGCCCCAGTGCAGGGAGCCGGACAGGGCAGCCGAAAGGAAGGCTGGTGGCGCACAAGGGTGGACAGCCACCAACCATGGCCCAGACCACCAGGAAACAAGAGTGCCCACGAGCAGTCAAGGTCTCCTCGACGAGAGCCACAAGCAGACTGTAGCCCAGGAGGCCCAGCGCCTGAAGGGAGATGAGCCGATCAGACTGCTGACGTCTACGTCGCACCCAAGGAGCAGTCCTACCTGCACGGGAAGGTAACCCCGGGGACAGACGGTCTTCCACGGCATTCCTTCTTGCTGCCCCTGGCCTGGTGGATGCGCACTGGATGCCCTTACTGGCAAATCGAACTTCATGTGCCTTCTGCTGGTGGTGGGCGTGTTGGTGTTCAAAGCAGAGACAGAGCACCGTCTGTTACCACACTGGCACAGGGCACACTGGCTGAGCTTTGGCGCATGTGAGCCTGTGGCGGTAAGGGAGGTAGACCAGCTGTGCGGCTGATGGCAGGGCTGTCTCTGAACACCCAGTGGTACAGTCCTCTGTGGCGGCAGGTCTGCAAATCATGCCGAGGTCAACATGCTGTCGGGAGGCCTCAAAACAGAGCCCTCCCAAACCAGGCAGGCTGAGATCTGGCAGCTGGTGACCTGCAGCGAAGGGTCTGCAAGGCATGAGGGCTCACATTCGAATGAGGGTGTCCAGGGCCCCACGACAAGGGGAGTCCATGTGCACAGAATGAAACGTAAATGAAGTTACAAGATACCCCAGGGGGCATTCAGGAGTTGGCATAAGATGCAACAGTGTCCTTGGCCCCTGCCCTGCCCTGCACTCAAACACAGGCAGCACATGGAATGTCATCTCACAGAGCGAGGCACACTCGACGTCTGGACTGGGCTTCAGTGGCCAAGTCACAGCCACGCACAACGCCAGCCTCCCCGGGGGGCTCACTCCTGCTCAGCCCCAGACAGCAGGCTTTCTCCAAACCCACCCCTTCTGACCCCTCCTGCTCTGAAAAGGAGCAGAGGGGACAGCAAAGGCGTGAGAGGACAGCATGCCATCCCAGCGCCCACCTTCAGAGCAGAGCCAGCCAGCGCAGGGAGGTTGAGAGTCAAGGGGTGGTGCTCCCAAAGGACAGCCAGTTCCTCCCTGAACTGAGACCTCGGAGCTGGGCCGTGCCAGCCCAGCTCCTGCCCAGAGAC
The DNA here is from genome assembly GCA_007922815.1 of Macrotus californicus. Classification (NCBI taxonomy): domain Eukaryota; kingdom Metazoa; phylum Chordata; class Mammalia; order Chiroptera; family Phyllostomidae; genus Macrotus; species Macrotus californicus. The sequence continues at coordinate 159,990 of VMDR010000599.1, forward strand.
CAGACTCAGAGCCGCACCCCCCTGCAAGGAAAGGAGCGGCGGCTGCCAGCAAGGGGAGGCGGGGCAGGGACTAGGGTGGGCGCCCTTCACAGAGGCCCACAGCCCAGCCCAGGGCAGGGAAAGCCACGGGCGGCTCTGAAACCCGCACGGGGGAACTGGCACCTCGGGCTGTTCGTGCGTCCACGAGCATCCGCTTTCAGTCCTGCCTCTGCACGCACTGACCCACCAAACCAACACTACACAACAACAGCTAATGACTCTGAGAGTTCGCTGTGTGTCCCCGAGCACGTCTAAAAGCATTACCGCGTTAATCCTCACACACACCGAGACAGGTGCCACGAAGCCCCCACTCTCTATAGAAGGAAACCAAGGCGTGGAGAGAAGATGTGACTGTGGCCAGGCTGCGAGTACTGGGCTGGGGCTCGAGCCCAGGACGGCGTGTGGCGCAGGCCCAAGGCCACCCATCCTCTAAGAAGTGTGGACAGGTTTGGGCCACTGTTCCCATGTGCAGCAGACATCACCCTCCAAGGTTTGATGGGAAATGCAGCATCCAAGACAGGCCCAAGGTGTGGTGACCGTCACAGAGGCAGAGCCAGGGCTGTCTGACCTTGAACACGCTCTGTCCGTGTTCCCCTCGAGAATGACATCCAGGTTCCACCCACACGACCCTGGGCTTTTCAGACAGGAGGAGTGCCAGCTCCTCTCAAGCCTACTGTCCAGCGTGGTCTCTGCCCTCAGGGTCGTGGTCTTCCTCCAGCCTCCCTCCTCCTGGGAAATCACAGCCCTCCCTGGTCCAGAACACACACCTCACCCCGTCCTTTCCCAGCAAGCCCTGGCACCCCCATCCCTTTCCCCTTTCTCAGGAAGCCCCCCAGCCCCTCCCAGCCTTTCCTGAGCAGAACCTACACATCCAAGCCCCTCCTACCCGCTCCTCCTGGGGTATTACCCATCCTAAACTTCGCAGAGCCCGCCGGGCTTGGGGCAACAGTGACAGCAGCAAGACCCCCCTGCTCTGGCTGTTGAGCCCCCTGGGAAGTGTGAGGACCCTCCTCAATGTGTTAGTGTCCTAGGGCTGCCACACTGAAAAAACAGCAGAAATTCATTCTCTCGCATTCTGAAGGCTAGAAGGCTGAGCTCAGGCATCGGCTGGGCCACGTTCCCTCCAAAGGTGCTGGGGAGCCTTCCCGGCCTCTCCCCGCGGCCGGTCCCCAACAGTCCTAGGCAGTCCCAGGCCCGCAGCTACATCTCTGCCGGCTCTGCCTCCGCCTCCACACAGCCTTCTCCCTGTGTCTCCATGTTTGCTGTCCCCATGTGATAAGGACACAGGTCCTCAGATTCAGGACCCAGGCTACTCTGGTATGACCTCATCTCCACTAACTACATCTGCAAAGGTCCTATTCAAACAGGCCACAGTCTGAGGTTCCAGGCAGGACACTGTCCAGCCCGCTCACAGCCTTCCTCATGCACAGGCACTTGCCCTCACCCCACACCCCATCCCAGGTGGGCTCAGATGCAGGCTGAGACCCTCTGTGTGTCCAGCTGGGGCGGCCACTCCACCAAAGGCAGGCCTTCCCTCCCCAGGGTCTCCATCTCTGCTGCCCACCAGGGGCCAGGCCTAGCTCCCTGTGGGAGACAAGCAGGGCCCTCCTCTGTGTAGGTCCTCCAGGCTGCCCTAGCGGAGAAGGTTAGGACTCTCCACCTGATGTTCCCCCTAACCTACAGGACACAGTGACAGCCCTAAGGGAACAATTTCTACCCAGGACCAGGATGGGTCAAGCCAGGACAGCTGTAGGGCCTTTGCCTCCCTTCCTCAGAGCCCAAGACCACTCCTAGGTCGCCAGGGCCAGGTGTGACCCCAGCAGGAGGTCAGAGAGGCCTGGCAGGATGCTGCATTTGGCGAGGTGCTGCCTGAGGGTCAGCCAGGCCTGCACGAGAGTGCCGCCTCTCCCTGTCTGGCTGCAGCTGCTTTCAACTCCGTCGTGGGGGCCAGGCCCCTCCATCTGCCCCCCACACCCCACCCAGGTCTCTCCACGCTGACGTCCCATTTCCAACAACTGTCTGGACTCACAGCAAATACTCTGACTGTTTCCAGAGGATAAACAAGCAGGGGTCATTTTAATAGTACAAATGCCAGCTGGATATTAAAACAAAAGCGTTTGGATGCTCCACACAAGTGAGCAGCAGATAAATCTGGGCCGCTCTCCAGCCCTGCACACTCCATCTCTGGTTATGGAGAAGGGGAGACACCAGCACACAGGCCTCCTCGCAGGTGCGTCTAGGAAGGGGCCTAGTGTGTCAGGCTACACATTCCCCCGGTCCCAACACAGGCCCCGGGGCCAGGCGGGTGTGCTGCGTGCCTCAGCGATCAAGCCTCACTGCCATCACCCAGGGAGCCGGGGGGAACTGGCTTCCTGGGCCCCAAGCCCAGGTGCTCTGTTTCAGTTGGGGCGAGGAGGGACCCGGGGGGGAGTCTAACAAGCTCCGTAGCTGGTGGAGCCACAGTGGGGAGACAAGGCAGAGTAACGGAAAGCTCGGCCTGCGTGGCAGCCTGCTGCACCCCAGCAGCCGTGTGGGCGGGGCCACTCACTCAACACCTCTGGTCCTCCGCGTCCTCATCTGAACACAGACAAGTAACGACAGTGCTGCCTCAAAGAGCACGTGAGGCCAGGCCTGAACATTCCTAACAATGACACTGTGTCCCGCTCAGGAGAGCTCCGTCAATGTCACCTGCCTGGGAAGGCCACACCCTCTGGGGCAAGCCTGCCTCCTGAAGGGGTGGCATTCCCAGTGTCAACTACAGGGGCAGGGCAGGCACCCCAGGCAGCTCACTCTCTAGGGTCCCACAGCAGACCTTCAGGGACGCAAGGCCTGTGCCCAGCAGGCCCCAGTGGCATCACCACACGGAGCAAGACAGGACTGCAGCCTCAAAGTGCAGGAGGTCTAGGGGCGGCCAGCAGGGCAGGCTCTTCCCTGGGTCCATCTGCTTCCGTTTCCCCTGAGCCTGGAGGTACGAGAAAAGGGAGAGGCCCTCCCGCCAAGCCCAAGTCTTACAGGAAGGAGACTGCCCTTTCAGGCCTGCAGGCAGGGGTGGTGGCCAGATCCTCAGGGGAGAGGGTCCCCAGGGACAAGGCTGGGGCCCGGGAAGCCCGCCTGCCCTCTCTTCCACTCACAGGCCTCCCCTTTTACGGTTGTGCAGGGCCTGGGTCGTCATCACCAAAGAAGGAGGCGGTTTCTCTATAGAAGCAGCACCTACAGCTCAGACACGCCGGGCGGGGCACGCTGACCAAATCCACAGACAACACGCAGACCCCTCACATCGAGCACCCCTCCTGCACTGCCACACACGCATGCATTCACTCCAGCAGCCCTATGTGAGCGCACATTCATCCCCTGAAGAACACACGCTGTCTCCCCTTCCCCCACTGCCACCCCCAAGGGGCTCGGTGACCTGGGCAAAGTCACCAAGGAATGACTCTATCACTTCTGTTCTTCTGACCACAGCCATTATAATGGAGGCCACATCTCTCCCTGGCCTGCCTGGCCCCCATGTTTCTGGGCCTGGAAAGCCCCAATACCACAAAGAAGCGTCCCGGGGCCCACGGACCTGCTCTCAGACCTCATAAAGCTGGAATCAGAGGCACAGTGCCCAGGGTGCTAGAGAGATGAGCTGCTGCAAACCAACCCCACCTCCAGAGAAGCCAGGGGCCTACGGGCCAGGCACACCCCTACATCCTCTCTAGGTGGGGGATGGGGAATAGTAAAGGTGTCTCCAGAGCTCTCCATGGTGTGGTCCAGCTGCTGCCCAGAGGGGAGTGGATCACCCACAACCTGCCTGCCAAAGTGGAGGGTAGGGGAGCTGGCACATCCATGCCACCTGCAAGCCCCTCCTAACAGCTCAGCCACTCAGCACTGTCCACATGCCATGGCTCCTTGGAATCTCTCTGTGCCCACACCTCACTCAGCCACATGCATGCGTGCAGCACCCACACTACACACACCCACATCTTCTCATGCAAACTTACTGAGTCGTAAGACAAAAGACAAAGCCTCTGTTCTTCCACCTGGCTGGGTGGCAGGAACTTCATTAATGCCCTGAGCCCACAGTTCTCCTCGGACCACACCCTCCCGGCTCCCCTGCCCCAGGTCCCAGAAGGAAGGAAGGCCACCATTTATGAAACACGGAAGTTGAGATGAGCACCACTTCATTCAGCCTCTTTGTTTTCAGGTAGAGGGTGAACCCCAAGAGCGCTCTGAGGTTTCCCAGAGAGATGGGCACCACTTTAGGGCAGGACCCAGGAATTCCAGCCCAGGGCTCATTCCTTCTGCCGAGCTGCCAACACTTTCCCAGCTCACCCGCCCTTGTGTTTCCAGAGAAGCCCCCCACCACCCCACCACCCCCGTGCATTTCTTCCAGTCGCCACAGCGCTGCTGCTGAGGTTTGGCCTCACTCTCCCATTCCCCACTCGGTGCTATCACGTGGTGATGAGTGACAGCTCCCGGGTGAGAAAACCCACCCCCGAGACCAAAACCACCTCGCCTGAATCCCTGCCCCTGGCGGGCAGAACTGTGCTGTGACCCGAAGTCATCAGGGAAACCGAGGACCAAGAGAATTCGGTCATATAATTTTGCAGAGAAAACAAAGTTCCTGTATCCTCACCCATCTCCACAACCAACTCTAATCCCAAAAGGCCTTAATACACTCTCGTCCCCTTTCCAAAGTCACTTTAAAATACACATCTTTCATCTAGAAGGGCTGCGGCAGAATAGCACCTTTGCAGGCCACGCACCTGGCAGCCTGCCCCGAGTCAGCAAGCCGCCTGCGCAGAGTATAAAGTTTGTCCCTAAAACAGGTATTTCCCTCCGAAGGAAACCCTTCATCTCCTCACCTCAAGTCTGGTGGCTCCGAGAGTGTGGCTGGTTCCACTTCACAGGCGCTGCTTCTCTCCACGGAAAACCAGCAGAAGAGGGAGGCGAGACAGAAGGACACTCCCAGGGCAGACGGACCTCAAATGCAGTGGGGGAGCCAGAAACACCAGAGGCGCAAACCACATGGCCCCAAACTCCCGGTCCCTGATCAGGTGTTAGCTACAACGAGGGGCTGCTCAGTGGGGAACGAGCAGTGCTCTATGGGTCCGTGACACTGTCCAAGTGCTCACCCCCAGGACCCTCCTGCCTCTGTGGCCAGCACCATCTGTGTCATCAGGGGAAGGCTCCGTTTGGGAAGACAGAGCACTCCGGAACTCCACGAGGACTAATTGCACCCCGCTTTGTGCCAGGCCTGGGCTCAGGGCGGGGGTGAGTGAACAAGCCTCAGTGCGACGACGGAGAGAACGTGCGAGGCGGGCTTCGGGCAGGTCAGCTGGGCGAGGAGGCCGCTGGGTCCCACCTCCCCAGAGGCGCAGGACCTTTCCTTCCTCTCCCCTCCCCCACCCCCAGTGTATTCTCTTCAGACGGCCGGCATGATTTTGAGGCCAGAAAGCCTGGGTGTCCTTGCCCCTAAGAACAGGCCGTATTTTCAGCTGGCTAGAGCACCGCTGGTTAGAGCAAGGTGGCGGGTTCGATCCCCAGGGCACACACAAACATTAATCAATGAATGCGTAAGTAAGCGCAACAACAAAGCCTTGCTTCTCTCTATACACCTCTCTCAAACAATCCATAATTTTTTTTTGAAAGCCTTATTTTCAGAATGCTGGTGAAGGCCAGCCAAGAGCTGGAGACGCCCAGGGCCTAGAGAAGAGGGTGGAGAAGGCCATGGGGCAGAGAGAAAGCCACTCCCCAGGCCAGAGGAAACCTGGGCCCTGCTGGCTGCTGAACAGGAGCCCCACCGCCTGAGGGTTCTCGCTTGGGCAAGCCTGGGCTCAGTGGGGTTCACGACTGCAAGGGCACAGGGGTGCCCTGAAGATGCTGAAGGCCCCAGCCCCAGAGTGAGGCTGTCTGAGGAGCAGCCCTACCCCGGCCAGCCCCTCTGCTGACAGCCTGGACCACCCTGCAGGCCACCCACAGGGGACGCATGTCCTGCTAGAAAGGGCGGAACCAGTAGCGGGTTCAGAAAACTCAGGAAATGTGATCTGACCCCAGAGTGCTATGCAGTCAGGTCCACACACTTCAGAGTGCAGTCATCCTGAGGAGAGCTACAACAGGGGCCGGGACCCAGCAGTGCTGGGGAGCAGGGCGCAGGGCACCCCTTCCTGGAAGACAGAGGCTTCGGAGAGGTGCTAACCACAAAGCGCCTTCTCCGATGAACGGGCATTCTCCGTTCCAGGCGGCGGACCTGTCCCTGAAGATCCCAGGGGCAGGAACAGTGGAGGCAAGTGACACATCCAGAGAGGCTTGGGCTCAGGCACCAGGAAGGACTGCCCGTGCAGGGGGCTGCAGGCAGAGGTCTGGAGCAGGCGGCTTATACCCCAGATCCTTCTGGAACCAGAGGCAGGAGGGTCCTGGGTGTGAGTGCTTGGACAAGTTCATTCTGAGGACCTGTCTGATGGGCTGCTCACTGTGGGCTGATGCAAAATCCACTTCCAAACGGCCTGCTTGTGTGTGAGAACCTGCAGGGACTGCATATCGGGAGCGGCCACCCTCCCACGTTCCACATCCACCTCCCAGCTCTCTCCGAGGCAGCAGCAGAGGCCCGGACGCCCCTCGAGTCTCCAGGTGCCTACCCGGGCCCAGCCCCTGGCCTGCCCACAGCCCGAGAGCAGGAGGACAGCCCTTTTTATTAGAATGAGCAGATTACAATGCTGGCACTTAGCCTCGGTCCCTAGTCAGAACAAAGGGTCAAAGCCCCCAGCCCCACTAGCAGCCTCCATGTGCACCCTGCTCCTGAGGAGCCACCCTTCCAACGAGCACTCTGCGGGTGAAGGAGGCAGAGGGAGCGAGAGCCTGGCCCTCCTCCACTGTCACCACCTGGCAGGTGAGCACAGGCCCAGCAGGGCTGGCGGCTGAGCTGGGGCCCCTGGAAACCCTGATCTAGTTAAAATACATCTATCTGCAGCATTCAGAAAATAGCTATCTACAGTATTGCTTTCAGCTATAATGGAAAACTGATGGCTTTTATCTCCCCAACTTTATGACTATTGATGGGATAGAGGCTGAGGTTTGATGACCATTTAATAGCCGACCCTGTGCAGTTAGCAGAGCCTCAGAAAGCAGTGAAAGTGCCGCGATGATTGTCTGGCAGAGAATTCTTCGCTGAGGTCCAGGAAGCAAAACCACCACCCTCCACAGGCTCCGGCAGAAGGAAAAAATCAAAGTCATCATCATTTCTGTTTCTCCCCCCTCCTTTCTGCTACTGACCTTTGGGAGGTTGATCCAAAGGGAGGCAGGGGAGGGAGGAGGGACCCCAGCAAAGCAGGCGTGATCCCTGATGGAGAAAGAGGGTGAAGAAGGGAACTGCGGGCTGGGGAGCCTGTGATGGACACCCCAGCCCCCCAGCCCTTCCCACTCATGGACCGGCTGGCTCCTGGCAGGACAACGGGAGCTTGGGACTGTCAGACAGGCCCCAGGGAAAGGGCTGGAGGGGAAGAGAGGGAGCAGAAGTCTGGTCGAGCCTCTGATTCAACTGAGCTTAGACCTTCTGTTCACGGCCAGAAGCCCAAAGCCATCCCTGGGCTCTGCACTACTCAGACACCAGGCCTCCCCTGACCTTCTGTCTGTCCCCCTGCAGGGTGGGCGGCTGCCCGCCCCAGGCCCACAGGCCAGCACTCTGCTGGGGACATCACCCTTTTAAATGCAGGAAGGAGGGGTGCAGGGGGCAAAGGCTTTGCAGCATTCACACATCTTCTCGCACTTCCTGCAATGGCCCCATGAGGTAGTCAGGGCAGACTTGATCCTGCCATTTTTCTAAATGGCTCAGCCATGTTCCATGTCCCACGCCAGGGACCCTGGTTCTGACTCCGTGCCCAGGTCACCTCCGCCAGGCCAAGCTGCCTCTCAGACAGGACACGGCCCAGGGCATCAAGGCCTGGCTTTCTGCCCAGGGCCTGCCACTCCCTAGCTGTGTGGCTTTGAGCAGATAACCTCAGGTCTCTGGGCCTCAGCTTCTTCATCGATACAATGGAATGCTGTTAGGATGAGCCTACAGATCTGCTCTAGGGCTGCTTGAAAGTGAAACCATGGACCCTAGGAGCTCCACCCAGGCACATTCTCAGACACGGCCATGCCCGGCTCTGCCCACAGCTACCCCCTTTCCAGACAGCACATCCTCCCCCGCCCTCAGCCTGAGACACACACCGGACAGAGTCCAAGGCCCTCAAGCAGCGTAGGGAAAGGGGGCTGTCCAGGCACATGGGCAGGGATCTCAAAAGCTGGCACTTCCCCACCTTCGGGCCTCATGCAGGTGCTCTGGTTGATTCTCTCTGAGGCCCCCTCTATCAGGTCCCCAGACCTTCCACCTCCCCAGCTTTCGTCTTGCCCAACCTACCTTGGGAGGTAAGAGCCCACCTGTCCTTCAAGCACAGCTCTATGCCCCACCCATGAGCAGCCGATTCACTCGGGGCATAACCCCCAAGTCTTCTGAGCTCACTGGTTACCAATTGGCAGCCTCCAGTTGATTCTGCAGGGATTTCCACCCGTCCCTGCTGGAACTAGAGGAGGGTCAGCAAGCAGCGGGCCATGATCCTTGCTTGATTTGCTTAACACTCCCCCAGAGAAACAAACCCTTCAGACAACCACGTGGAGAGAGCGAGCCACGGCCCCCAACGCTCTCCAAGGCCCCGTGGCCTGCGCCCAGCGCCACCACCAGCTTCCGTCTTAATGACGCCAACACCCAGTCTGATCCCTGAAACCTTCCTCGTTGGGCGTCACCTTTCTGCTCCTTGGACGGCTGCTAAGGAGACCCCCCACAGTCCACTCTGAAATCTGCCGGCTCCAGGGTGGCCCTCATCCTGCACTGCCGTAGACATCAGAGGAAGCAGACCACACTCTCCCAGGGGCCCAGCCCGGCCGAGAACAGCCCGAACCCACCAGTGGAAAGTACCAGAAACACTGCACACCCTACCCCAGCCCCACTCCACCTCGAGGCAGCCCAGAGGGAAGGGCCAAAGGCTCTCTGAGGGCCTCGCTGCCTGAGCGGCCCCTTCCTCGAGGGCCTAGAATGCGCTGTCCCCACCATCGGTCAGGCTCCCGTCCAGGCATGAGCTGCTCACTCGATAAGACTGAGGGAACATGTTTGCATGTTACCCACAGGGACGGACACGACCCCAGGGAAAACTGGACGGCCTTAAAGCCCAGGAAACCTGTATGCACACGGAGATGCTAACAAAGGCTGAAATGGTAACAACATATTTGGAGATAAAAATAGCTTACAAAACAGCATGTATCACGCACAACACTATTTTTGTTAAAATCCATGCATACATATTTTAAAAGTCTGGAGGTATGCATACATTCTCCAAAATGCTAACCCCGGCTTGTTTCGGGGGTGTTAGGATTAGAGGTGATCTCTACTTGCTTTAGTATACTGTCCGGCCTTGTCTGAACTGCGTTTCAAAGTGAGCACATACAGTTTTTATAATTGGTGAAGGGAATTTCACTTTGACAATTAGGGAAAAAGGAAAAAGAAAAGGGAGGAGGGATGGGGAGGTGTCAGGGAGGGGAGGGGGGAGGGGAAGGAGGAGAACCCATCTCCGGGATCACTAATCTGTTCCCTTCACTTCACCCCGAAACAGGAGGTCCACATTACGGCTGCTCAAAAGGGACCTAAAAAGGTCACCAACTTGACACTCGTCTGAGCCTCTGCTCGATACCTGGGAGGATGGGGAACTCACTACTGCCAAGGTAACTTCCTCCAGTTTCCAGCAAGATAGGTCAGTCGCAGGCAGGGGCAGCAATGCAGCCGCAGCAGTGTCAGGGTTTAGTGTGACCTTCTGACCCAAGACTCTGTCCACCTGAGCCCATTTCTTCCTCTTCCCGAGCAACACATTTAGAGAACCCCGAGCCTGCCGGGATGGGCAACCAATAGGTGGGACACCGTGGGGGCAGGGGGACCCTGTCTGCTCTGAGTCTCTCCAGAGCATCTCAACCCCAATCCCTCCCTCCATCCCTCCATCTCCCTGGTACCTTACCTTCTGCTTCAAGCAGGACATCCCCGCCTGCCTGGGACAAGCCATGCCCAATCCTGCTTCCCTCTCCTGTCCCCTCTCCCAGAAGTCTCTGCCCCTCAGGCACCCTCCCCTCCCCCCACCCCAGCTGCAGGAGGACCCTGCCTCCCCAGCACCCTCTGTGGCTCTGCCAGCCACCCGTCCCGCACACCCAAGGCCAGCACTTTAACCCTTACAACATGCAGCCCAGGAGGGCCTGCTCTCCGCGTCCAACGTGCCCACGCAGGTGAACCTCGCCTCCCAGACGAGCCTGGAAGCGCTTTGAAGGAAGCACTGCTTACCCTGTGTCTGGGGGCCAGCCCTGGGCTGCTGCTCGTCCTATACCGTTTCTCTTAAACCTATAATCGCCCCTGCAGCCCGGCCTCCCCCCTGAACTCCCACACAAACACACACTTCGCTGACACTTGCCCTTGCACATTCCAGAGACTTTCAAACAATAGACTCGAAAACCAGACATCTTCCCTCTAACACCCAGACCACCTCTCGCTTCAGGGTCACCTGGCCAGAGACCTTGGCATCAGCCTGGACCCCTCCCCTCCCTCACAGAACACACCCAGCCAGCCCCTCTCTACAGGTCTCCACAGTGGCATCTCAGACCCACCCTGGTCTCAGCCAGGCCACAGAGGGTCCCCAGCAGGACCCCCAAACTCCAGCCCTGCTCTCCTCTGACCACCGTGCATGCAGCAACCCAAGGGGTCTTTCTGAAGCACCGAACGGGTCCAGTCCTTCTCTTGCTTCAAATACTTCACGGCTCCCCATTGTCTTTCTGAGAAAATCAAACCCCCCACAAACTGTGCAAGGGTCTCAGGTGCTGGTTCCCCTCCCTCGGGCCCCTCTTTTAACACACACCCCCCTCTGCGAGGGCCAGCTCCGAGTTCAGCACCCTCTTCCCCCAAACTGAGCTGCTTGCCCCGCCCCCGCCAGCCATAGGGCTGGCCTCCACCCCCTGGCCAACGCAAGCCTGTGGGCCGTTCAGGGCAGGCCTACAGAAGTGGGGCTCCGTGACAGTCCTGGAGAACGGGGGTGACTGGCTCCTGTCCTTACTCAGACAAGTTGCCCAGAGGCTCCGCCATGTGAAAGAACCCACCCGAGATCACGAAGCTCTGGAGGCGAGGACCTGAAGCTGGGACTGGGACTCCAGCCTCTTCAGGCACTTCTGACGAAGACCGCTGGGGGTGTCTTTCCTCGGGCAGGTCCCGGCACTCCAAGAGCACCCCCAGCGGGCCCAGGGAGGGAGGCACTGCATGCTCAGGAGGACACCTACCACTCTAAAGCAATGACCACAGTCCAGGCAGGGTGTGAGCAGCCCTTCCAAAATTTCCCTCCCGCTGGACATGAAGAGCAGTATCTCTGTGTGCAGCTCAACATCCTGGCCCACCCGAGGAGGGAAGGCACCAGTGCCACTCTGGTAAGCTTGCCCACCTCAGAGACCTGGGAGAACAGAGCTGCCTGCAGGTCTCCTAGCCTTCCAGACAGCCCGAAAAGGCCCGGAGCAGGGGACGGGGTGGCAGAGGTGGGGGGGCGGGGGGCAGAGCTGGGGGGAGGAAAGTTGGCTCTGGGACACCAGGCTTTGCCACATGAGAAGAGGGGAGGGACCGGGCTGTCTCCCCGCTATGGATAGGGCCCCAGGAAGGCAGAGAGCACTCCCTCCCTGGCCTCCACATCCCGCCCCGGAACTGCCAGGGAAGGGAAGCTCAGGTCACCCCAGGTCCCTCTCAAGCGCTCCTCATCTCCCATGGAGAAGGCAGAACAGTGAGGCTCCCCTGGGGGGGGACCAGGCTGTCCCCTCTGGGAGGGGGCTATCCAGGCTGCTCAGAAGGGCACAGGGAGGAGAGAAGGGCTCTTCCCACAGGCCCAGGGCTCTTCTGGCTGCGGCTGGAGAAGCTGGTCGGTGGCAGCTGTATGATGGCTCTCAGAGCCCAGGGACATGGCGGGGGGACGTTTGGGGTCCCAATCCCATTGCAGAGTGTGGGTCCCGTCGAAGACCGTCAGGTGCACGCGGCCCACACCAGGGGCTGCCCTCAAGGCTGGGGCCTCAGGACGTCAGACGGACCCTGGCCAAGGTGTGGGCGAGGAGCTGCAGAGCGCCACGGTGGAACACCCAGGACTGCCCACAGCAGCAGCGACCACCCCAAAACCAAGTCAGCGCTGGACTCCCCTCGGCATTTTACCCATGGAAGGGACAGGAGAGCGACTTCTCCACATGGGAAAGATCCCTTTCCCTGAGGACCTTCCCCAGGAAGCTCTGACCAACTCACAGACATTCCTGGAGCTCTGATCAGGTTTCAGTAATCACTACGTCACCCGAACCGCTGTGGAAGGGGCCACCGATGCACACCACCTGCACAAACCCTACGGTCACTCTCGTCCTTCTGGCCCGCTGGGCAGCATCTGGCAGAGCTGTCCATTCCCTCTTCTCTGAAAATCCCCCTCTGACTCCCGAGGCACCACAGCAACACCACCAAACACTCACCGGGTACGTCCAGGGGCCGGGTGCATCCTCAGCACGTCCCCCACATGCCAGCCTCTCCCTAGGAGGTCCTGCCATTCCCCAAGCCTCAAACACCAGGGGTGCACCAAAGATGACCAGGACGTGGATCCCCAGTCAGTCTCAGACAAGAATGTCCCAGAGGCATCTCAGAATCACCAGGCGTAAAGCAGAATTCCTAATTTCCCTCCCCCCACCCCGACCCAGCATTCACCATCTCAGAAAAATGGCCCCATCACCACTAAGCCGCTCAAGCCAGAACCTGAGTTCCCCTTGAGTTCCCCCATCTCCCTCGCTCCCACATCGCGCTGCATCACGTCCATCTGCAAAATACCTCAAATCTACCCGCTTATCTCTCTCCACACGGCCACCCCTGGCCCGCGCTGCCATCATCTCTGATCAAGGGATACAAAAATAACCCCCTCCCGGCCTCGCTGAGGTCATTCTTGCCTCCTCCCTTAATTCTCCGCACGGCAGCCAGAGTCATCTTTCGTACCACAACTTAATGATGCCACCACTTGGCACCAGGAGCTTCCCTCTAACTGTACTTAGAATAAACCCAAACTCCTTGGTGTGGCCTGCAGGCCCCGTGCGACCTGGCCCTGCCTGCCCCCCAGCCTCCTGCACCCCTCTCCTCTGTTCTAGTAACTTCCCAGAAACCCCAAGTCCCCGCCCTCCCCCAAACTTCCGCGTGTTCCGCATGAAATGTTCTTTCTCCTCTCTGCCTCACTTCTGGCTCCTCATCCTTCAGGTCACAGTTTAAATGTCAACTCCACAGATAAAATTTTCCCCACCGCCCTTTTCCTAAGTGGGCCTCCCCTCCTTCCCCCGTTTTCTCCATTTCTACCTCTGCCTGCTCATTTCGAAATGTTAATCCTAGACTTGTCTCCTCACTTGATAACTGTCTCTTCCATAAGATGGTAAGCTGCCAGGCAGCAGGGGCCAGCTCTGCTGAGTTCTCCGGTAAATCCCTCGGGTCTGGCCCAGCGCCTGACACACAACAGCTATCTGTTGAGTAAGTAAACCGGCATGACAGTAACATGACATAAGGGTATGAAGGATATCAGAGACCTACCTGGGAAGACAGACAAAGTATTAAAGGGAAGTCACATGATCAGTGCCACAGGAAGGACACAGACAAGCTCAAGAAAGCTTGAGCAGAAGGTGTGGCTGAGACAGGGCTCAGGACAAATTAGGCCTAACTCTCGGTTCAATGGATGAAAAGGCTTTGTCCCCCGTGTTGACATGCTGAAGCCCTACTCCCCAAGGTGATGGTGTTGGAGGTGGAGCCTTTGAGAGGTGAGGGTAGAGCCCCCGTGACAGAATCAGATCCCTCAGAAAAAGGAAGAGGTGCCAGATCTCTGTCCCTGCACGCACCCACCAGGAACGGCCACGTGCAGAGGGCCCTCACCAAGACCCCAGCCTGCCGGCACCCTGACCTTGGGCTTCCAGCCTGCAGGACCATGAGAAAGGAGCGTCTGTTGTCTAAGACCCCAGCCTATGTATTTTGTTATAGCAGCCGAGCAAACAAAGACGCCAGTGAAGAGAAAGCCCGTGGCGATGAGTGGAAGCAGAAATGATCAAGGAGCCAGTGAAGAGAGTGAGACAGAGACGCAGGGTAGCTGAGTGTGCCCTGCCCTCGTGCAAGTGAACACCTGCTCAACAACTGCAGGTGATACACAATCTGCTCAGGCCAGGACAAGCCTCACTGACTCGGATTCTGATTATTTTGGCCTCAGTGGCATCGCTCCCAAAAGGCCAGTCGCCCTCCCCCTCCCACTCACCCAGGTAAGTGGGTTCTCACGCAGAACTCCACAACTGGGTACACCTCGTTTTTGTGGGGTGTGAGCTCCATGGAGCCCAAACACCCAGAGAGCTGCCTGGATGGTCAAGGTTAAAGGCACTCTCTGCCCAGCTATGCTGATGTGGCCAGAGCAGGAGGATGCAAAAGCCAGGTCTCATACACTAGACACCTAGGCTGCAGCTTCTCTGTGTTTATTTTCCTGGGCCTTGGACCACAACTTGCCACAGGAAATTCTAAGAGGAGTCCCCTTTGTGTACCTTGGCCCAGAGTTCAAGGGTGAGTGCTGAGGGAGGCCAGCAGCAGGAGGCAGCTTGGGATCCCCAAAGGGAGGACAGGTCTCGGGGTCTCTGGCAGGGCCGAGGATCCCCCGCCCCCTGCCCTCTATATACAGAGTAGCCCTCCACTGGCAACCACGCTGGCCAGGACGTCCTCAGGAAGCAAGTGACCTCATTACCCGGGGGCACTCCTGGACCCAGCTCTGGTCTTAGGGTGTGTGGGGAGGCTGTGGCTCCTCTCCCCCAAGGGGCTGCTCCCCTATGCTGCCAGAGTGACCCAGGAAGGACCCGGTGGGTGGCAAAGTAGAACTGGGGTTTCAGGAAACCATGAGTGGAAACTAGCATGCTGAGTGGCTCCATTCCCCCTGCAGAGGCAGTGGACCCAGTGTCCTGTCACGGGACTGGAAGTGCCTTGTGGCCAGGACCTCCACCGACTTCATTAACTCTTCAATCCCAACAGAAGGGCTGGCCCAGAGTGGATGTTCAACCAACAGCTGGTGAGTGAGGAAAGGAATGGCCCCAAGCCCCTCACTCCTCCCGTGCAGGTAGCCCAGTGGCCCCAGGAACAACTGGCCGGATTCCAGCAGGGCAAGACCCTCTTTTTTCAAAGTGAAGGCTCAGAAGCCCCACAGCCCACCTGCCACTATGGAAATAGTTGTTTGCTGCTATTTAGAGATAACCCGCTGAAAACATCAGCCAACAGATTCTACAGAGTCCAAAAGAAGCTGAGGGACAGCCCCAAGGAGCCAGGAATCCCTCCCTGGCCCGTCTGCCCATGCTCCCCCGACACCCAACAGACACCAGACATGCCCCAGCGAGGCTACAGGGGGCTTGGGGAGGGGCTCATTCCTGTTCCCTGCAGACAGCTACAGGGGCAGGGACCCCAGCCTGCTGCCTGCTCCACCGTCCTTTGGGACAGGGACAGTGTCTGCTGCACAAAGGGGTCCAGGCAGCCAGGGGAGCCCCAGGCTAGAATCTATTAATATACATCCTCAGCACCCAGAGGTTAAAATGCAGCCCAGGGCACGGCATGGGGCCAGAGCCAGTTATTTATATCCGCTTGGCAGACAACAGAGCGGGCATTTCAGAGGGCCTCATGCACGGGAGGCCTAGAAAGAACAGAGGTTTACAGGATGACAGAATCCTCTTTCCCACAGCCTCCCACCACTCACACACACACACACACACACACACACACACACACACACACGTTGGGGACCTCCACACTCATCCTTGCAATGAGTGTAAGCTGAGATGGTAGAAACCAAGGAAAGAATAAAAAAGTAGGTCCTAGCCCACTGGGGGCTGGGGCGAGAGAATTCAGCCAAATCCCATGGATTCATTCCAAGAGCTCCTCCAGGCTTTCCAGACTCCCTGTCAGAACTTTTTATAGGAAAAGCCTCTCCGTCTCATGTCCACAGCCCTGCAGGCCCGTGGGTGGGAACCAGACACAATGAAAGGCAGAGCTCAGGCTCCCAGGCTCAGGCACCTTCACGACCAGCTGGAACCACAGCTCCAGCAGGAGTTTCCACTCTCACCCCAAACGGCTGCTGGTCCAAAGCAGGAGATGCGGAAGTGCTTCCAAGAGCCCGGAGGCCCCAGCAAGGAGACATCCTCGCATAACCAAAGACTTCAGACGCCAACGCTCTGTCATCAGTGACATCTCATGAGACAGCACCAGGGGGGTCTGTCAAATACACCACTGGGGGTGTCCAGGGCCACCACTGGGGGTGCTCACAGCATGTCCACAGGCTCGCTTTCATCTAGTCCCAGCTCAGGTGGACTCTGGCCTAGCTGCTCTCCAGGAATCCAGAAGCCTGGGCCCAGCGGGGCCAACGCCCCTCACAGAAGGTGGGGGGACCAAGCAGGACTGGGCGCTGCAAGCACTGGAGCATGGGGTGCAGTCTGTGAGAGGCCCGAGGACGAGGGCCTCACTCCCAACGAGTCAGCCCAGAGAGGCTCTCCCGCCTTGACCCCGATCAAGACCCCAAGGCCAGCTTTGTCCTTTGAGTGCCAGGAAAGGAAGGCTTGGGGCTCCCCAGTTTGTGCTCCAAACACTGTGGCTCTGGGCTCCCCTGTTTCCACAGTAAAGGGTCCCCCTGTGGTGCCCACGGGTGGGGCAGGGATGTCCAGAAACCCTGGAAGGGAAGGCAGCGTGCTCCTTCCCAGGGAGTAGTGGGCAACAGCCTGTTCTCCAGAGGCCCCTCCCTCTCGAGCCAACCACCCCCTCCCGGCCTCGTCCATAGATGCCCCCAGCGTCCGCGGGTCAGTGAGCCAGGCCCGAAAGCGCATGGTGAAGAGTCAGGTCCTCTCCTCAAACCCATGCCCCTCGCCATCTCATTTCCTCATGTACCACGACCTCCTCCCTCCGGGGGCAGGGCCTCACGTGGAGGCGCAGGGGACCAAGGCAGAGCAGAGAGCTACTTCAGCAGACTCACAGCCACAGACCCAGAAGGCTCCTTGGAGACGCATGAGCACCCCTGCATGATCCGTGATGAACCTGAGGCCACAGGGAGTAAAAGGGCCCGTCCAGGACCACCTGCGAGACGGGCAGAGCGAGCACAGAAGACGGGTCCCCCGGCCCCAGGCCCACCAGGGCAACCATGGCAACCGCCTCCACCCCACCGCCCCCAGCCTGTTTCCACACAGAGCACCTCTCCCACCCCAGCTCAGGCCTCCACTCTGTGTCACAGGCAGAGCCCCCAAAGGACACTGAGCTGTGCTGTCACAACCCCCAGGCCCTATCAGCCTCGTCCTAAACGCAGGCTCCGCCCTCACACCTGCCACACCACTTGCAGGAGGGCAGAGAGGAGAGATGGCGAGAGGAACGCACAGCTTCTGGCACCTGGAGGTCACCTGGCCGCAGCCCGGGAGCACTTGGCACTTCCTGTGCAGGACCCAGTTCAAAAACCGCACTTCCCAGAGATGCCCGCCCTTCGCTCCTTCGAGGCCTCCCCCTTGCCCCTCCCAGTTGTGAGTCCAGTCTCACCATCTTTTTTCCTCCTACAGTGTGATGTTCATCCCCCGGTTCTCTGGTTCCGAGCTCCCTCACCTCGAGAAAAACAAACAAACAAAAAAGCCCTCTGGCTCTTTAGACAGACACCGATGTTCTACAAGCTACCAAAGTCAGCCCTCTCTGAGCAATCCCGTTTCACTCCGGCCGCAGACACCTTAGGAGCCGCCCATACTGTCCCTCCTTGCAGCCCCAGTGACAAAGGCATGTTGGTGTTCCTGACGTTCCTCTGCTCAGGCGGACGTCTGGGTGGGTTCAACTCCAGGCCCTGCAGCCCGCTGACCCTGCGGGAGGACCTGGCGCACAGGTGTGCACCAGGTCCTTAAGGCCCCACTTGTCACACTCAGGCTTAGCCTCAGGCTGGCCTCCCGCTCTCTGTCCCTCCACATACGCTGTGTGTGAGTGGCCTGACAACGCCGCATCAGCACCGAAACAAAACAGAGTGCGTCTGGATCCCAGAACTGGTGGCTCCCTTCCCTCGAGTGTGGGGGTCCAGCTGCCCCGCAAGTCTCTGCTCTCCCAGCTACCAGGACACTCGGAGCGCCTGTGGCCCGCGCTCCCCCTGCCCTGTGGGCCCTGGGCTTCTCCTTCTAAACGCCCCATTGCTGATGCATGGTTGAGTTTAAATTGCCTCAATCTGTTGTGGGGTGTTTCACAATAAGGTGTGTTTTTTTAAGTAAGCAAAAGAGTCCCCATTCTTCCCAGCTTTCCCAAGACCTACAGCCTGCAATGGGGGGGAGCCTTTCTCTCAACTCCAGCAGCACCTGTTCCAAAGCAAGGCAGTGCACCCCGTTCCATGTGCACATGGCCCAGGGCTCCCCCGGGAAAGAGGAGACCTCCCCTTCTGTCTGCACCCCGTCCCTCCCTGCCTGCTGGGCCTTCTCAACAAGGCGACTGGCGCCCCACCGCCTCCACTTCTGCCTCCCTGCCAGGTCTCCCACTGCAACAGGCTTCTACCCTCCACACACTCACATTCACACCCTCTCACACACATCCACAAACTCACACCTATACTTTCATACACTCAGAACTCCCTCACACTCTCACTTGTACACACTCACACATGTACACACTCACTGACGCACCACCCACTCCCTCCCTGGGGAATCCCTTCTCTTCTGGATTCTGGCTTGCTCCCCCCAGGTTGTCCTCAAGCCCCCCAACCCCCACAGCCTCCCTGTCACAGGCTCCTCCTCCTCTGCCCCGCCCCCAGGGCCTGGTGTTTCCAGCAGAGCTCTGCCTCACACCACCGGCTTCTCTTACCCCCTAAACACTGCAACGCCCAAATGTGCAGGTGTTTCCTGCTTAGAACCTCCGTGGGCTCTACCAACCAACCCTCCAGCATCAGCTCAGTCACAGCTGTGGCTTCCACCACCAGTGAGGCGCCCAGCAGGTCCTGATCCTCCTCTCCACTCTGGCTCCATCACTAAGCTCCAGGCCCACAAGTCCTGGTGCCCCCAGACACCACCACGGGGACCAACGACCTGGGCCCCCAGGCACTCCCACCCCACCCACCCCCACACACTGAAGGGCTCCATCACCCCTGTTGTTCCACCAGGAAACACGGCAGTTGCCGGCTACTTAGCCATTCAAGAGATGTCCATGGCACGCTCACCAGGCCCCAGGTGCCAGGCTCCGTGTGCGGGACAAGAGGTGGAGCACCGAAACGGACATGGCTTTGCCTCTGGGAGTTTCAGCCCAACACCCGGTCCTGTCAGGTCCACTTACCAGTCACCTCTGAAATGACACACTTCTCCCCACCCCCACAGCACTCAGTCCAGCACAGCACACTAGCCGGGACAGAGGCAGCTTGGACCAGACCCCTGCTCTGGAGTGCACGAGCCTTGGGACCCGAGGCAGCCTGCTGTCCACGCCTCTACTTCCTCGCTTGGCATACAGAGATGGTGACAGTTCCCACCTCACACGCGGTCTTGCTGCAAGGACTGAAGGAGACAAGCCACCCGATAGGCTGATGTCTGCTGCACAGTAAGCGCTCTTTCTGCTCCTCCGCGAGCCCTGTTTCCAAGCAGCCTCACCTGGCAGCCCCACCTCATGGCCCACATTCGTACGTGCCTGCCACCTGTCCAGGTTCTCGCCTACCCACCGGCCTCTGCATATGCTCTCCCAGCTGACTTACTCCCTGCCTTTCTCCCTCTCATTTTTGGAGATTCAGCTCAAGACCCGTCCTCTGGACCCCTAGGCTGAGACGCGTGCCCCTCCCCCATGCTCCCCCCTCAGGGCGCCCTGGGCCCCTGTCCCACTGCACTGGGATCAAGGCTCTTGTGGCTTCCCTTCTGGACCAGATGCTCCTCCAAGCGCATCATGTTCAACTCTGCATTCCTGGGCCTCAGACTCCAGCCCTGGATGCCAGAGGGGCTCCATAAATGCTTAGCAACAAACAGAAAAAGCAAGACAATTATAAAGAGGCAAATTTCAACTCACCATAAAAACAAACAAACAAAACAAAACCCTCCTAATAATTAGGCTACACTTTTAAAATACATGCTACTCGCCAGGCCCTGTGCTAAGGTTTGGGTGAACTTTATGTCATCACAGTAACCCTGGGGCATGGGTGTTTTCGTTCTTGTTCCACAGGTAAAGGGGTGGAGATTTGAGACATTTATAAAACTTGCTCCAAGTGACACAGATAGTAGTGGAAAAGTCTGGATTCAAGCCCAGAGCCATCCGACTCCAGACCTGTGTTCCAGCCCAGCACTCAATGGGCTCAGCTCTTAATGTGGGAGGACCTACGGGAGCCAGGACCTCATGGGGATGTTGGGGTGGGAGCAGGGGCTTCCTTTGGAGGTGGTGCTGAATTCACTGAAGGCCACTTCCTCTTCTGGCTCTAGCAGTCCATAATTTAAATTATAAGCTCCTGCCCTGGCCAAATGGCTCAGTTGGTTGGAACGCCATTTCATGCACCAGGTTGCAGGTTCGATTCCCGGTCAGGGCACATACCTAGGTTGTAGGTTTGATTCCTGGTCTGGGTGTGCACAGGAGGCAACCAATTAATGTATCTCTCTCTCTCTTTCTCTCTCTCCACCCTCCTTCCTCTTTCTCTACAATCAATAAACATATCCTCAGGTAAAGATTAAAAACAAGTAAATTCAAGTAAATAGTTCCTTGGGTTTTCGTCTTGGTTTCCCCACGGTGCTTAGAATGAGGCTGGGCACAGAGAAGGCACACAGTTAACCTGTGCTGGAGGAAGGGGGGAGGGCGGGAAGGAAGAAGACGGGCAGCTCGTTCTGCACACGTCCAAGTCACCCTCTGTGCTGGGCCCAGGGTCGTCGCCCAACAGCCCCGGGGGACGCCAGGAAGGGCCCCCGCCCGCAACGCCCTGTGGCGCCTGGCGGCCAACGCCCTTACCTGCACAGGTGGTCGGTCCGGCACAGGCTGCGCAGGTCCAGGCAGTTGGGCTTCTCCCTGTCCTCGTAGGAGCAGCTGGGCAGGATGGTCTGCCGGCGGCGCTCGGCGCACGCCTGGTCCTGGCAGGAGCAGAAGAGCATGCGGTAGGTGTACTCGCTGGGCACGCGGTCGAAGAACTGGCGCAGGGCCTTGTGGCATTTGCGGCGGTTGCAGCGCTCGGTGGGCGAGAGCTCACGGTTGCAGATGGAGATGTAAGAGGAACGCAGCTTCTTGCAGTTTTCGTTCAGGTTGCAGGCCTTGGCAGCATCCAGGCAGTGGTTGCTCCTGGCGCTGACCACCGGGTCCGCCCCGGTCCCTGGACAGGGGGAGGGAGGCGAGAGGTCAGAGGCCCGCTCGCTGGGACACCTCCCAGCATTCCCTCTGCTCGGCCTCAGCTTCCCGTCTGTGAAATGGGGTCACCTCACAGGCCCGCCCTCCTCCAGTGGTGGCAAGGGTTAAGTGAGTGGAGGTCCAGGCCCATGACGTGTCAGGGAGTACACGCATGTCCAGTGAGCTGCTGCCGTGACAGCTGTTCTTCCAGAGCCGTGTTAAGACTTATCACAAGCAGAAAAGGTGAGCCACCGGGAGTTCACAGCTCTGTTCACACATGTGAGAAACGGGGAAACAGAGAGACTGGCTCACAGCCACACAGCTGTGGGGCAGCTAAGCCCAGACGGGCCCGGGGCCCCGGGCACCAGCGACAGCATGTGTGCGCTTCTGGCAGGGACACTGCTGGCATGCATCCCTCGCCCACCACCACCAGGCCCTGCACACAGTTCAAAATGTGCCCCCCGACTCCGGGCAGGGATGCCACGGCAGCTAGCAGAAAGCTCTGGGAGGACAAACTGGCCCTGTGAGGGGCAGGCTAGAGGCGAGCCCCAGGCTCTTCGAGGTGAGAGCATGGCCAGCCACAGGGCAGGCGTGTCGCACATTGGGGCCTGCAGTCAGGGTCATGACTTCGGGTTTCATGCCACTGCCATGGGCGCAAGGCAGGGCTCCCAGGAATCGCCAGGGTCCTCTGGGCTGGCTGCCCCCCACAAAGGGAGCACCCAGCACAGGGACCACCCAGCCCCCCACTGCCAGCCAGCTCCCACCCCAAGGCACCTCCTGTCCACCTGCTGACAGACAGACAAGGGAGGCAGAAGCCCTGTCTGCACGTGCCCCTTCAAGACGTGCCTGTATGAGCAGATGGGCGATCATCTCACCCACAGGTGAGGAAACTGCAGCGCTGAGTGCATGCAGGGCTTGCCCAGCATGCTGGTGGCAAAGCAGAGGAGGAGCCCGTATCCCACCAGCACCGTGGATGCCCACGAGAACCACCAACTGAGGCTTCAGGATCGGCCGCAGGTTCATTCGGTCTTCATCCACCAGCAAGTGCTCCTCAGTGCCAAATGAGCACCACCCCCCACTGGGGGCCCCGCGGGGCTGTGGGAAGGACCCAGCAGAGGCATTCCAGCCCCACAATCCCTCCCGAGGCCAGCCTGGGGCCTGAGACCTGCCAGCACAGGTCTTGGCTTTCTGACCTCTGGTCATGAAAGATCTGCCACACCCCACATTGGCACAGCCCTCTCCCTGCCCCGTGCCGTGTGGGGTGCAGAAGTGTAAGTAAGGGGTCTCTCACTCTCGAGACCTCGTAAATCCAGCCAGGACACCAGGAGGCAGAACAGCAGAGTGGTGCAGACCAGAAACTCCAGAACTGGGCCACCTCCATCCCCTCCTGGCCCTGCTCCTTATCAGCTGTGAGACCTTGGGCAAGTGAACCTTCCTTTGCCTCAGTTTCCTGGTGTTCAAAACAGCCTCTGCCTCACAGCGTTCTGTGAGAATGAGTAAGATCTCTCATTTTCTCTCTCCTTGTCTGCTAGGACATCACCCACTGCAGCCTGGGGTTTGCCCTCCGCCCCTGTCAGAGGTCAGGAACCCAGTGGCTCCCTCCACACCTCTCCTCGGGGCTGCCGACCCTCTTGATGCTCCCCCGTGCACCCTGCTCAGCTGCTGTGCCAGAGCTCAGCCCCCTTTTCCGCGTGCACCTGCTCCCCAAAGCCCTCAGGTCACCATGTCCTTAACTGCCAGCAACGACTCCCAAATTTACACCCCCCACCAGACCTCCCCACTCCACCCCGATCTGGAAGTCCACCTGCCTGCCTGCCAGCCCCACCCCAAAGGCGGACCGCACATCCCAAACCCAACACGCCCAGACCAAGCCTCTCATGTCCCCACCAGAGCCGTGCCCACTCCCGGTCTCCCTCACCCCTCTGCAAACGACCGCACCCCTCCGGAGCTCAGGCCGAAAATGCTGGTGCTTCCTGGACTCCTCTCTCATTCACATGCCGCATCAGAAAAACCTGGCAGTTCTGCCTTCAAAGCGCATCCCCATGCAACCACCGCCACCTTCTTGGTCCCAGCCCGTCACTGCGTGCTGGCAGGCCCTTGGCCCAGGCTCGCTGCTCTGCCCTGAACCTGCCCCTCGCCTCGGAACAACTCTCTAAGCACAGGTGACGCGAGCCTTTTAGAACCTAAGTCCAAGGGGTAAGGATCCTGGACCCAGAAGCCCCCAGCGGCCTCCCATCTCATTCCGAGGCCCGTGGGCCTCCTCGCCTGTGCTGCCCAACACCAGCCACGTGCCCCTGAGCTCGAACTGTGGCCGGCCTGAAATGCAGTGTCCACATGAGATTATGAAAATATACACCTCATCTTTCCTTTACTTAATGAGAAAAGCATTTCAGTAATAATATTTTACTTTGATTACATGTGAAAGTGATATTTTGGAGATACTATGTTAAACAAATGTATCATTAAAGTTAATTTCACTTGTGGCCTGGCCGGGTGGCTCAGTCCAGGTGGAGCATCCTCCTGTGCCCCAAAAGGCTGCGGGTTCAATCCCCAGTCAGGGAGCACATGGGAGGCAAACGATCAATGTTTCTCTCTCTCCGTCTCCTTCTTCCTCTCTCTCTAAAATCAATAAACGTATCCTCAGGTAAGGATTAAAAAAATTAATTCCACTTTTTACTTTTTCCATGTGACTACTAGAAAACTTAGAATGACCTGTGTGACCCTTACCCAGGGTGGGGCAAAGGCAGGCTGACGGCTGCGCACAGGGGAAGCAGTGCAATGATCAGAGGTGGGTAACACAGGAATAAACAGTGTCTTGCACGCCCACAGCTGCGACCCCACTCTGCCCCTCCCATACCTGTGTTAGCCAGCAGCTCTCTGTGCGACTCCCTCCATTCCAAATGCCGGTCTCCTGGGTCTTCGCAGAACGTGCCTTGACCTCAGGGCCTTTGCACTTTCTGTTCCTCTGCCTAGAAAGCTCTCCCCCGTGCCCACAACCCACCTCTCCATTCCTCACTTCTTTAAGGTCTGTGCTCAAGTGTTACTTTATCTGGGAGTCCTTCCCCACCACCCTATACACAGTAACAAGTCACGGCCTTTACCCCTACTCTGCTGTCTTCCCCACAGCACACATCACCATCCGCCACAGCATAAACTTACTCATCTGTCATTTGTATCAAAATATAAGTATCAAAATGTGAGCCCCGGGAAGGCAGGGGCTTTGTCAGTTGTGCTCACTATGCTGCATCCACACTTCCCAGGGCCTGATGCGCACCGCATGCTGAATAAGCATTTGATGAATAAAAGAATAAATGTACTCAGAACAGTGTCTAGTTCACAATAAATGCCCGAGAAGCGCTGGTTAACATCATGAAGGAAGCCAAGCTGACGGGCCAGAGCCAGTGGTCCATACGAGACCCTGCCTGATCAGGTATCAATGTACAGCCCGGCCCAGAGAGCGCAGAAGTTAAAGTCGAGTCAACCCAACACCCTGCCTCACCGACAATAGCCCTACAAAGGCAGAAAGGGCAAATTCCCTCCCTTCTCGTGAAAACAAAAGGAGAATTGAGGCAGAAAGGGAAATGAAGTTTGTTTTCCTACTCATTCAACCAGCAAATTTTTATTGAGGGCTTACTCTGTACAGGCATGTCCACAGAGACACAGCTGGGGACAAAGGGACAGGCCGTGCATGGGGAAGTCGGGGTACTGTGGGAGCAGACAAGCGCAGCCTGCCCAGGAGGGGTCAGAGAGGCAGGGAGAAAAGCAGCGGAAGGGGCCCAGGCAGACGGAACCGACAGCAGGGCAGGGGTCAACAGCAGCAGCCACGTGCCTGGAGACGGAGACCGGAAGAGGACCCTGCAGAGGTGACTCTGCAGGCTGAGCGACAGCTCCCTGGACATGGTCACCTGCTGGACACGGCGTGCCCGCCCCCCTCCAGCAGCTGCTGCCACAGCACTCTGCACCCCTGCCAGGCAAGGACCGGAGAACGCTGTCTACACAAATGCCATTCTGGAAGGACGGCCTCCAGGGGGGCTCCCTGTGACCAGCCAGGTGGTTCTTTCACGGTCAGTGCACCTGTCAGGCCGCTGGCCAAAAGGAAGGGCGCAGCATCCTGGGCCGAAGCAGAGGACAGCAAGGACAGAAAGGGACCCCAGAGAGGGGCAGGGCAGCGACCACAAATGGAACAGCAGCTCATTTCGGCCCGCAGCCACTTTTAGGTTCCCCAGGTGCTGTCTCTGCTCCTCTCAGCGTGTTTCTGAGCTAATGCTGGTGTAATTATAGCCTCGGAGGCTTCCATTTGGGGCCCGAACAGTGAGAGCCTTTGCTAGGGGGCGGCAGATGTCAACCCCTGGGCCAAAACTTGGTAAATTTCCTAGGTAAATAAATATAAGGAAAAATGTGGTAATAGTCCTCGTGATTGCCTAATTACCAGGAAGATGTCCTTTCTGACCCTCCCAGAGTGGGTACAGGGGCCCGGACGACTGGCCCCCACTCCACAGTGAGGCCAGGCCCCGGGGAACTGGCCTTGCCTCAGGCTTTCCACATAGGTGAGGAGGTGTGGGGTGGGGCTGGCAGGCCAGCAGACAGGCCCTCGCTGTGTCTCTGCCCACACAAAAGCACCTTCCCTCAGGCCCAGACGCCTTTGTTTTCCTCTTCAAGATGTCCCACTAGGGAGCACGGAGGAGGTGCTGGACTCCAAACAGCAGCCTCACCCAGGGTGGGCCCCAGCCCCTACTCTAGGATGTCCAAAAAGCACACGCTCCCACACCCCACCCAGTCCCTGTAAAGAGAGATGAGACCACACAGGAAACTGCCAGGGGCTCCGGAGCCACAAATGCATCCCAGGCCTGGGCAGACCCACCCTCCAGACTCCGTGCCTCCTGCCCACGTGGGTCTCCCAGGCACACTGACAGGAGCCGAGCCGGACAGACTCTGCCAAGGAGCAAATGTAACAGCTGCCCCAGGAGAGTGAGGCTGGATGTAACCTCACCTGGCGCTTTCCAAAACCTACGAGCTCCAGCCCCTCGGGTCACATTCTGGCTTCTTCACCACCACCCCCTGCCCCTCCCTTGGTGTGGGCAGAGTAGGGGTGGCAGACAACAACTGCAGAGAGGCTGCCTCACCCCAGCCCCACCCCGCCCACCCCCTTTCCCTCCTGGAGTGCTGCCCTGAGCCAATAACCATCTGTCCCTCCAACTTCAAACTGAGCATCCTCGAGATATTTGTTTGACACATACAGAGCTCCAGCCCCCGGTGCGGTCGCCCATGTCATTGTGGCCCTGTTTCCAGTACCACTGCTCCTGCGTTTAATTATTTTCCTCTTTAAATCCCTTATTTCTTAAATCAAATGAAATATTAAATTTCCTCGTTTGACTCACTCTAAATTTTTCAGTGCCCACCCGGATTTGTCCTAAACGATAAGGTGCACGTTGGCTCTGAATTTTTCTGGTGTGTGTTTAAATGCACTGCCGTGGAAACACACTCCTTCCCGTGCCCACAGCCCCTCCCAGCACGGTGTGTGTGCACGCAAAGGGAGCTGACTGAGGGAGAGTTGGGGCTCTCAAACTTCGGTACACTCTGACAGCTGGAGCTGCCCATCACACACAGGTGCCAGGCCCCGCCCCAGACCCCATGTTGGGAGCTCCCGGCTGGCACCCCACGGAACCTGTATTTCCCCAGCTCCCCACCATCAGAGGCTGCCCTCCAGAGGGGGAGAGCCAGAGACTTAGCAGAGAGGCTGAGCTGCCTGTGATGCAGCCCCCAAACAGGCACACCCCCACCCAGCACGCAGCCTGCCACATCCACCCTCTGAGGAAGGCAGTTTGTGGCCAGTATTGTCACCAGAGCATGCCCCCACCCAACCAAGAGGGTCATCGAGGTGGACTTTCCAACCACAAGCAGGCCTCTCCCTACAGAAGCAGAAATGGTACCTGTGACCCTTCCAAGCCGATGGGGCCGATGGTTTCAGCTCCCCTTCCGGGTTCCAGGACCCTGCCAGCCTAGTTCCTTGCCCCTAACCCCACTTCTGGCCCCAGTGCCCACCCCAAGCCCACCATGGGCTCCAGGGCCAGGCTCAGCAGCTCCTCCACTAAAGTGGGAGTCAGAGACCTGGGCCCAAATTCTGTCTGTGCCTCTCCCAGCTGTGTGAAACCCCAGACAAAGCCAGAAGCCCTCTGGGTCTCATTTCCTCACCTGGAACTCTATAAATCTCCTACATTTTGTGACTCTCCTGCCTACCCTCCCCCCCTACACACACACACACACACACACACACACACACACACACACACAGAAAGCTCCGAGTCCCCATCCTACGAGTGGCTAAAAAACATCTAGCTTGGCCCTGTGCAAACACAACCAATATTTACACAGCAACACACACATGCACGCACGGCTCACAACCACGCCTGCCTCCCCCGTACATGGCACCCATACCCCTGCAGCCAATCAAATGGCTCAGTCAGCAAAAATTCTCATGTACTGCCTACATGCCCTAAAAATCCAGCTGTGAACCGGAAAGACAGAGTCCCCGCTCTCTGGGGACTTTTATTCCCAGGAGAAGAAGACTAAGACAGAACACATAAATGAGTAGGGTAATTTAAAGTGTAGTGAGTGCTATGAAGAAAATAAAACGGGAATTCAGAAGAGAATGACTGAGCGGATGAGGGAGGGCCTGTCTCAGGGGGTGACATCCAAGTTGAGACAGAACAGCGAGCAGGAGTAGCACATGCAAAGCATCCCAGGTCGGAAACCCCCAAACAACAGGAAGAGCAGATGCAAAGGCCCTGAGACAGCCTGGATCAGGAGCCTGGCATGTTCACAGGCAGAAGGAAGGGTAAGGTGGCTAGAGCTTCCTGGATGTAGCAAAAGAAAGAGGAGGGACAGTCGGAGGAGGTGACGTGGAGGTGACAGGGTAAGAACTTCAGATTTTTATTCCAAAATACAAAGTTCCTAGAGGGTTTTAAGGAGGGGAGTCTGCTGACCTCATTGACTTTGGTCCACGTCCAGAAGACAGAGGACATATGGGGGATCAGGCTACAGAGGAAACCGGCTCTGGACTGTCGCAGAGGCCGCGGAAGACGGTGGGGGCTCGGCAGCGTGGCGAAAAATGAGCCCCTGGTGCACGCACAGGGTGGGGCAAGAGCACGTTTCCACTTGGAAGCACGCCAAACACAGAGTGTATTCTGGTTATTATTACTTAAGAACCACCGTATTGTTTTCCAAACAAACAACTGTAAGCCTGCTTTGCCCCACCCTGTATTTAGAGGTAAAGCCCACGGGATGGGTTAGATGCTGAATGAGAAGCGCGAATGCTAGGAAAAGTGCCAGGTTTTCTGCCTGAGCACCAGGAAGATGGAACTGTCTCGTGAAGCAGGAAGATCTGGGAAGGAGGAGGGGCAGGCAAAATGGATAGTTCTGTTCCGACTGAAGTCTGAAACGCCCATTAGGTGTCCGAGTGGAGATGTTGAAAAGGCAGAAGGACAAATGAGCCTGGAGGTCAGGAGAGAGGGCTGAGCTGCAGACACAAACTGAGCCTAAGTGACTGGAGGCTCTTTAAAGCCACCGCACTAAATGAGGTGGCAGAGACAGGCTCCAGGGGCCACCACTTAGTGGGAACAGGAAGGAGTGGACCATGAGGTGGTGGAAAGCAGGAGTCACGGTGTCACGAAAGCCAAGACGAGCTTCAGAAAGGAGGGCAGCCCACCGAGTGCAAACAGCGAGGTCGGGAAGGCAAGCGGAGGCGCAGCCCACCGTGGGGTCTGCAGACTGAGCAAACTGTACAGGCCTGGCCAGGAGGCAGAGGCTGGGGAGGGAGAGCGAGGGGCCCACCTTCGCTGGTGGGCTGCCACGCCCCCACCAACACTACCACACCTCCTGCCCTCAGGGGCCACCTGAGCCCAGGATTCATTCACTGTCACAGCATGGCGTCCTGAGCACCCTCTACGTGCTGGAGAAAGGAACAGAGCTGCCCATGCTCCCACCCTCCTGGAGCTTACAGCCTAGGGCCAACGGACAGTAGAATCAAATGCCTTGATTGGACAGCAAATGCCTTGGCTGGAGGCTCGCTGGCCTGGCTTCCCAAGCATCCCTGCTGCCTGCTCAGGGCTGGGCTATGACTGTAGCAGGGACTCCAGCCCAGCAGAGGCCTGAGAGGTGAAGAACCTGGCTATGCCACCAACGAGAGGAGCAAAGACGCACAGGGATGCAACTTCTTTCAGCCTCATTTTCCTCGTCTGCAAAATGGGGTTACACCACCCACCTGGCTGACACACAGGACGGCCACGCTGAAGACCACACTGGAAAATGCAGGCAGAAAGGCTCACGGTTTCCAGCCCACAGCCCGGCGGCTACAGATGCTAGTTGAAGAGCTAGTCTCCTGGTGGAAGGTCCTCCCATCCATCTCTTGGTTTTCACAGGGCCCTGCTAGCACAGACCTGTCCTATGTGCCTGTTGCTCCAGCCCTCACAAACCACATCCCAAAAGATAAAAGGTCCCCCGTCTCCCCATCGGTGAGCAAGAGGTGGCCTTCAGCGCTCCCTTGCTCATCCAGGAAGCCTAAGAGAGTGGGCCTTCAGGGGCCTTTCTCACCTTGGCTGGCCAGGAGTCCGGGCATCAAGCAATACCTCAGTTTCCCCGAGAGGTAACCAGCTAGCTCCAGCATGCCTCACCTGCCACCTCTGTGTCAAGACACAGGGATCCCATGGGACCCTGACCCTTGTCCTCTGCTGCTCTGTTTGACCAGGTGTGGCCCAGGCTCCTTTACATCCTCGCTTCCTCTCGAGCCTTCCCCCACCGCAGCCCCACACAGCACTGGCCACCCCGGCACGCGCCAGAGCAGCTGCATTTTGGAAGCAGACCAACCCACCAAAAGTCAATCTGATGAATGGCAAACTCACTGAAAATCAATTCAAAAAATCAATTAGTTTTGAATATCATTTTCTGTCTTGTCACATTTTAACTACTGTCAGAATTCCATTAATTCCTCAAAAAGCCTATTTGTCTTAATTGTGTGTGTTTCACGATTAGAAGTTCATTATTCCACATCCGAAGGGACTTCT
This sequence comes from Macrotus californicus, assembly GCA_007922815.1. Taxonomy (NCBI): domain Eukaryota; kingdom Metazoa; phylum Chordata; class Mammalia; order Chiroptera; family Phyllostomidae; genus Macrotus; species Macrotus californicus. Next base: position 190,461 of record VMDR010000599.1, read on the forward strand.
TCAGCCACTTTTGAGTGCTCTGCATCCTTTCGAATATAGTTTGGGTGGGTTATTTTTTAATATTTAGGGATTTTATCATTTTCACACCAAGTCCCACAATGGTGTATCAGCTTTAATGCTGTCTGTATAACAATTCAAAACCAAACCGAGGCACTTCACACCACGGGATCCTGAGCCCTTCACCCTCATCTCCCACCCGCGTGAGCGGACCTAGCGTAGGAGGTGCCCTCACAAGCTCGGTTCTGTTCCTGAGAGGGAACCCACTTTTCTCCCTGTGAGGCATCTGCACCAGCCATGGCCCTCAGATCCCCAAATTCAGTGCACCTTAGAGTACGGCTATGCGACCATTTGCAAAAATCTTCAGAAACCATGAAACCCAATTCAATGAAACTTCTAGAAGCTTTAAAAATAACAACAGAAAAACAAGTTTTGATAAATCAATAAATTTGGTAAAATTCGCGATTTGGTCATTTAGCATGCAGGGACCCCCTGGGTAGCTCATGGACAGCCAACCTCTGGGCCCAGGGCTGGGGCGGGTGGGGGTGGGGTCCTGCCACCATCGCCACTGGCCCCACCATCCCCACCGCCTGCCCTGGGGAGGGACCTCACACCTGGCTTGCTGGCCTCCTTTACTCCCCACCCCAGGGGCCCCCACTCTCTGTGCTGCCTCCTGTGTTGCTGGGGAGGCCATGCTCCTGCCCCAGGTGCTCTGGGCCCCCCTTCCCCATCTCCTCTCAGGGATATCAGTCCTGAAGTCTGCCCCTTCACCTTCTCCCCTCCAGTGGGTCATCCCCAATAGCCCACCATCAGCCACCATCACCGCCCACCTCAGAACACACAGAAAAAAGCAAAGCATCCTGGGGCCCCCACCCCCATTTCACTGTCCCCTCCTCAGAGAAATGCCAAAGGGCCACCTATGGTTGCTATTTTCACCTCCTCGCCTCCATCCCACACAGATCAAGCTCCAACCCATTGCCCCACGAGGGGACACGCCCACCAAGGTTGTCCGGGACCCGCGTGGCACTGAATCCAGTGGTCGCTCCTCTCTACTTCTCCTACCTGACCTCTGGGGCTTCACAGGCACAGCTGGCCCCTCCTCTGTCTGGAGACCTGTGCTTCTCTGTGCCCCACCCCGCCGGAACCCTTGACTTGGTTTGCCCTTCCTCACTAGTCCCGGTCTTGGCCTCCCTTGCGCGGAGAGCCCCAGCCTCCCCCTCTGTCTGCGCACTCTCTGGGTGACCTCGTGGCTCTGCGGTCTGAACACCATCTGTGCGCGCTGACAACTCGGCCCATACCCCACCCCTGACCTCTCAGACCCCCAGGCTTGCAGCCGGCTGCCCACCACCTAGTGTCCCCACCCTGACGTGGCCAAGAGAGCGCTCCGGGTCTCTGCTCCCCTGCAACCTTTTCTTCTCCCGTCGCCTCCACCCCAGGTACAGCAGCGTCGCTGTTCGAGCCTAAATCGTCAGCTGTCCCGGCCTCCTACCCACCTCGTCCTGGCTCTGCCCCACCACAGACCCAGGCCCGAGCGTCCTCTCTGTCCCCCCTGCTGTCCTGGGATGTGCCCACAGCAACAGCTCCAACTGCCCTCCCGCGTGGCCAGTCCTGCCGTGCCGGCCCCGCCCCACGGCCCACTCTCCCACAGTGCAAGTGTCATCTGTTCAAGTTCACAGACTGTACCGTGCTGCTCAGGTGTCCCAGTCCTGCAAAGGCCCCTCGTCGCTCGTAGAGTGAAACCCAAACTCGTCACTGGCCTGCAGCACCAGCCCACGGTCCACGATCCGGCCCCCCCTGCCTCGGTGCCCACCTCCCAAACCAAGGCCCACCTCATGCCCCGGGCCCCGGCCACTCATCTGCCTTCTCCCTGCTCCCCACCCACATGTCCCTACCTGCGGGCCTTTCCCTGCCATCCCCTCTGCCACTCCCCAGACCTCCCCATGGCTGGACCCTTCCGGGCAGTCCCAATCTAGAGGAGCACCGGTCATCGCTGTGCCATACTGTGTAGTCCATCAGCCTGTTTTCTGTCCGTCCCTGTCCCGGGCTAATGGAACGTAAGCTCCATGAGGGTAACAGACTGCTCTGCCTGGTTCCTGGGCGTACCCTCATACCTACATGGGCTCGAAGCGTGCAAGGGGCACCCAGGGAACACGTGGGGGCGCAGGCACACCCACACTGCTCCTGCAGAGAGGGGACCTAGGATTCAGAGATCAGTGGCATGTCCTCAGACCGCAGGAAGTCCCTGAGCACACACACACAGGTTCAGAGCACTCAAGGCTCTTGTCGGCCTTCTGACCTTCGAATGCCCCTCGGGGCTCATCCCTGATCTCTGCTCCCATGGTGTCCCCCAGAGGCGAGCAAAGGGCCGAGGGCAGCAGCTGTCCCCGTGTGGGAAGGGCCCTGGCCCCTCAACGCTGTCCTACTCAGTTCTCCCACCTGCCCCCCTCCTTCCCTATCCACACCCAGAGGGGGCCACCGCCAGACACCCTTCACCACACACACACACGCACCACACACATCCTACACCTACACCACAACCCCACACACACACACAAAACTACACACACAAAACCACCCACACCACCCACACACACATCACCCCAAAACACACACCACCCCCCACACACATCAATCCCTATAGACACACAACACGCACTACCACAAACACATACCACCCTCACGCACACTACTGAAGCGTGTACCAAGCACACACCTACACACCCTCTGAGCTCCCTTAGACACATTACTCGCTATACCACCCCTGGGGTTATGTTGGCAGATGTGGAGGGGAGGGGCACCCCCAGGGCTGTCATTCACACCCTGCCTCCTGTCTGGGTAACTAAGGCGGATCTAGTTCACGGCTAAGCCAGAGGCATGCTCCAGGGGACAGGCCCTGCAGAGCCACATCAGGACCTCCTAAGAGCAGGAAGAGCCTGCTCAGCACACCCCGCACCCCGCCACTGGCCCAGCCTGTCTGATGGGGAGCAAGCAGGCAGGCACCCCTAGGAAATGTTATTTGAAGGTTACTAGAAAACACCTTCCCCCAAAACATCTCACCCCAACCATGACACCTGAAATTCTATGGTTAAAAATAGCCTCATTTGGGGTTCCATTTTGTTCTCTCCCTTTTTTTCTTCACAGCGATTTCTTCCTCACACACAAGGGCAAGCAGACGTGAACTCATCAAAGCCCTGCTCACACCTTAGCAGAAGCAAGTTCTGCCACCCACAGGCAGGAGCCTGAGGTCCTGCCACTGGTGGGGGTGGCAAACGACACGAGATGGGGGCAATGCAGGCTTCTCCGTGTCCCCAGACGCCTCAGCCCCCGTGGTGGGGAAGCTGACCTCCTCCAGTCGGTCCCAGCGGCTGCCGAGCTGGGCGAGCCAATGATCCCTGGCCCCTTCATGCAAACACCCTCCTTCTCCCTGTCCCAGAGTCCTCTGCCCCACCCTACACCCTGTCCTTGACCGGAGGACAGATTCTCTGCAAGGAGAGGTGTAAGAGGTGACCGCGCTGCAGCTGAAGCCCAGCTTCTGTTGACACTCAGAGTCTCTGACAGCTGTTAGAAGAACGTGACTTTGAAATTTAAATAACACAATGGGCTCAGGGAGAGACCTGAGGGTAAGCAGTTTACTGCTGGAGCCACCATGCAGGGGGAGGGGGGACAGGGAGAGAGGTAGCCAGTTCCTTCACTTCCTCCAAGGTCCTCCATCCCCAGCCCCCAGCCCCTCCTCAAGGGAGTTGCCTCGGAAAGGGATCTCCCAGCAGCACTAGCCACCCCATTGAACCTCACTGGGCTGCTCAGCAACCCAAGGGGAGGAGGGGCTGGGGGCTCAAAGGCTCAGGCACCCCCCCCAGGACAGCAGGGAAAGCAGGGGACCCCTAGGCACCCAGCAGAGTTAAGTCAGACCCAACCCTTCCCACCTGCCCCCACCTGGGGCCACTGAGGCAGCCTTCCCGGGGACTGAAGCCCTCCTCCCTAAGGGCAGCTTGGCTCCTCCCGAGGGTCTCCAGCGCTCCAGCCAAGCAGTCACCCTGAGCTCTGTCCTCCGGATAAGCTCTGGGCAACCATCCCCAGGGACAAGATCCCAGAGAGTCCATCTCTCACCTGCCACAAGGATCTCTATCCAGTGTCCTCGGAGCCCACGTGGGTCAGAAGACATGTGGTTCCTTCAACACCCTGAGCCCAGCCAGGCCTCCACACTGTGACATCACCAGGACATCAGGCCCAGGTCCCACTCTCCTCCTCCAGGACCCTCCTAATTTCCCCAGGCGCCGCCAGGCACAGCCTCCCCTGGACCGCCACCAATAAACCACCACCGAGTGGGTGTCTGCCAGCCCCACTGCACAGCGAGAATGTGGGTCCGATTCAAGTTAAAGCAGTGTCTTTTGTGGAACGCCCTGAGCACACTCCCCACATTTACTGAACTAAACGTGCACCTCCCGAGACGCCCCGCCCCACCACAGACACTGTGAGCGCCTGGCCAGGGTCCCTCCCAAACCTCAAGACCCCCTGACGCAGCTCACGCAGGCACCCTGGGCCTCCTCGTCACCTTTCCTGTGCAGGTCCAATACCTCACACTTAACCGTTAGCACCCTCCAGCCCCCGGCAAAGCCACCATGGCCACCGCCATCTCGGGGTCCCATGTTCTGGCGCCCCGGGAGGAGCTGTGCACCTGCCATCACAGATCCCTTCAGGACAGACCCACCTGCTCTACGGTACAGGTAAGAAACAGGAAACGTGCGGGGGGGGGGGTCAAGTGACCCACCCTGAGTCGCAAAGCTGGTAGGGCGAGGCCAGGATTCAAAACTTGGGCCGGCGGGTCTCAGAGCCCACACCCGCCAACTCTCCCAGGATCCTCTGCAGGGTTGCCCTAGGGGCGCAGCACCGACACAGAGACCGGCCCCCACAACCCCACATCCTCATCAGGTGACAGCAGGACCACAATAAGGGACAGAGTGCAACGGCACCCAGGGGCAGGGTGCTGTTCACCTCTCAGGCCATCTGCAGGGCTTTGTGACAGAGGTAGGGCTCCCTTCTGTCCTGAGCCACCAGAAAGGAGCCCACCAGAGTCTCCAACAAGAACGTGCCTGGGCCTCTCCTGGCTCTGCCCAGGCAAGGTGGCCAAGTGCAGAGGCTTGCCGGCCAACTGAGAGGGACGTGGCCCATCTCCTCTTCCATCACCCCCAAAAATGCCCAAGCCCAGCCTCTCACCACCACCATGCTCCACACGTAGTCACAGCACCACAACGGAGGCCACAGAGGTGAGACACCCGTGGAGGTGCCCACAGTAGGTTTGAACCTCAGTCTCTGTCCTTTCTCTCTGGGACTCAGTTTCCCTTTCTGTCAGGGAAAGGGTGGGCCCAGACGATGGCCAATCCCCTTCCAGCTACAGAGAAGACAAGACACATCTGCGTGGACACACAGCATGCCCACGCACCCAGAAGTGCTTGCAGGGGATACGGAGGCCCCGGAGATGCCCATCCCTCACCAACCACACACAGGCCACCAGCCTGTCACTTCTCCCTGTCCCTTACGCATGGTCCGTGGCTGTGAGGACAGCCACCACCCTTGGTCCTCACTGTGAAGGCCTCCCTGCAGGTGGACGGGCTTCTCTGCTCCCCTCACTCTCCACATCACCCACCTGTGACGTCTCCCCACCTGGACCATCTCTTCCTTCCCGGAGAAGCCTTTCTCTCTCCTCTCCACCTTAGTCCATCCCCTCCAGCCTCCCTGAAGAAAGCAGCTGGGTTCCAGCATTCACAAGGTCACAGAGACTTGGGGACGGAGGGGCACAGCTGGAGCTCCTCCGCCTGTGTGTCCCCCCTCGCCTGGGCATCGTCAGCAGAGAGAAACTCCTGGTCACTCTTCCTGTATCTACTCTCGGTGAATCCCCATCAACCCCATTAGCAGGTATCATTCCCAAAGGACAAACACGGGCACCACAGCTCCAAAAGGCCGCAACGAGGCCCCAGGTCACACAGCCCTAAGTGAGCAAGTCAGGATTCAAATGCAGCACCAGGTGGCTCATGGCCCACACACTCTCCCCACACACCAGGGGCGACTGGTGCACCAAACACTCCCTTTCATGTTTCCAAGGGCAGCTTGAATCACCAGGAACAGGACAAACCTCATTTCTTCCCCACGACGTTCCCCTCTCCCACCTATAAGGCTAGAGCAGGACACTGGATGCCCCCAGCATCACTGTCATCCTGCTTCTGGGCACAGCCACACTGCTCTCCTCCTGGCCTTAGACTTGGGACTAACTGGACACCAGAAATCCCAGAGCCAGTCACTGAGCCTCGGACCTGTGTCTGAACTCGGCAGAGAGCAGGGGAGGGCTCACCCCTGCCCCAGAGCCTCTGGTGTCAGAGTGTTGGAGAACCCTGGTGGCTTTCCTGGCCAACAGAACCCCAGGAGGAGTTTCTAAGGGCCCCACCAGAGAGAAGGTGAGAGATAAAGGGATCATACATTCCGGATGCCCTGCACTGGGCCCCAATGTCTCAGGCACTAGAGAGAAAATAGCAACTGAGCCCCACCCAGAAGGGTACAGCAGCACCCTTCTAGGAGTCCCTGAGGCCCCCCTAAGGGCTACCGAGGGGGGACAGCATGCCACCAGATGTGGGCATGTGGAAGTGGGAGGAGCTGCACACAGCCCCACAGGGCAGCAGGCTTATCTTCCCAAAGCTGGGGTCCAAGATCTTGGGTCACCAGGCCAGGCCTTCCCACCAGCAAGCTCCTGGCAGGAGACATGTGCGCCCAGAGAGTGAGCCCTCAGCTGGCAGGGCAGCGGGGCAGGCACTGGCCACCGCCTGAGCTCCAAGCCACTCTGCTCATCCTAGTGCACCACATGGCACTGCCATCACCTGGGCACCCTGGTGGGGACAGGCTGGGGAGCACGGCTCCCAGTGCCTGTCTCCTTTCTGCAGAAAGAAATTGCGAGGTCAGGAGCAGGAAGTGAGCAGCCCAAGCCCTCCAGCTGACTGGTGGCAGAGAAGGCACTGGAAGTGGGCCTCCCAGCTCCCCACCGGCCTCCTCTCTGCTGAGCCCACCCTGGCCCGCATGGTTTCTTGGTGGCCAGGCCAGGGCCTCCTCACCAGCTGCATGCCCAGGTTTCCCCAGGCAGAGCCGGTGCCCATGCACCCACTCCAGGGCTGCTGTGGGTGCCACGGGGCCAACGGGCACGATGAGGAGGCAGCCATCACGCACCCCGAAGCCCTGCCTTCACTGCAGGGATCGGTCCCCGGGGCCCAGGCACCCAGGGCCGTGTGGGCCCAGTGTGTCTGGTCAGCAGGTGAAGGAGCTGATCCAGCAACTGCAAACCCAGTCATTTCCTTATCTGTCTCATCGACATCCTCGTCCCACAGTGTCAAGTCCATTACGTACAGATTTTCTGCTAAGAAGACACTTCACGTGAGCCACGGAAGCAGCAGAGGCGTGACTGAAGTGGGGAGTCCTGACCTTCAACCTTCAGGGAGCTAGCCAAAGCCTGCTCTTTACTGGAGTTAATTCCGAAGGCCTTGCCCGCACGGCAGTGCTGGGGTGGGGGGCTGGTACCCGAGCCAACGGTGGGCCAGGAAATGGGTGCATCTCCACCAGGAGGACAGTGACACCCTCAAGGGAACAAAAGCTGGGTCTCCATTTAGGAAAAGTAGGTATGCAGTGGCTTGCAGACCTCCACATCCCAACCCTGACAAATTTACCTCCTGACTTTTTGCTGTGAACTAAATCATGCCCCTCAAAGCGCTACAGCCCCCAGTGTGACTGTATTTGGAGAGGGCTTTCAGGAGGGGGTAAGGTTAAAGGCGGTTATGAGGGCGGGGCTCCAATATGATAAGACCGTGACCTGGTAAGAGCACGCTCTCTCTCCCTCCCTCTCTCTCTTCTTCCCCCTCCAACCTCCCCAACTCTTCGGTCCCACCCCACCCTGTGAGGACACAGTGAGACAGTGGCCATCTGTAAGTCAGAGAAAGAGCTCTCACCAGAAACCAAACCCTGCTGGACCTTGAACTTGAACTTCCAGCCTCCAGAACTGTATAGAACAAGATAGCATTTCTCTAGTTAGGATTAATTTTTCTCCTTAGGGGGTAATAACGGGGTGGGGGGGGGACTTTGAGCAACGTTGTGCTAGAGAAGTTGTCACGTGCAAGGGCTCAGGGACTCACCAGAGTCTTTCAGTCACAGTTTAGAGCTTCCTCCCTGGCAGCACGTGCGCCCCCAGGTGCTGTCTGGTGACATCTGGGGTTGTCACAGCTTGGGGAGGGGGTGCTACTGGCATCAAGTGACCAGAGGCCAGGGACGCTGCCCAACACCCTACAATACCCAGGGCGAGCCACTCTCCCACAAGGTGCACCCAGGCCAAAGCATCAGTAGCGGTGCTGCTCAGAAACCCTCGCTTAAAGCAAAAGAAACTTCCAAGGGCTTCAAATCCTGCCACGAACCACCCGGAAACCTGAGGCCTTGTACCCAGGGATCCCAGGGAACAAGCCCACCCTGCCACCTTTGAGCACCAGCAGCGGCTCCAGGAAGAGCTCACCCCCAACCCCCACAGAGGAGTTCCAAGGCCAGAAGCCACCCCCACAGGGCCCAGGCAGGGGCCCACTGCCCATGGCCCACTGGTCCCCCAAATGGCAAAGGGAACAAAGAACCGAAACACCCATCGGACTCCTACACAGGGACCAGGACAAGCAAAGCTAGTGGTCAACCTTGGCCTTCTCCCTCCCTGGGGCAGGCAGAGTGGGAGGGTCTGGGGCTCCTTCAGAGCTCCCCCCACGATGGGGTGCAAGACATGCAAGGAACAGAGCCCTCAGGGGAGAGAGGAAGCCAAGCAGAACGGGTGGCAGTGACATGAGTGCCAACAGCCACAGCTGGCGCGTCCCGGATGCCCACCACAGCAAGCCGGGCCCTCAATCAGGCCGGGCTCACTCAGACCCCTCAACAACCCACGAGGCAGCTGTGCTCCCCGTCGCTAAGGAAACTGAGGCACAAAGAGCTTGAACAGCTGGAACAGAGAAGCTAGGGACCTGGAAAGAAGGACCCATCAGGGCGAGACAGGTGACAGAATAGGAGAGCGACATCAGGTTTCAGATTCAGTCCCCAAAATGTTTCCCTGCACACGCAGGTGAGGATCCAACGCTCAGTGATGTCAAGGGGCTTGCTGGTGCTGAAGGCCAGCACCCCCGAGCCGAGCCCAGAGGAGAACCGGTGAGCCCGGCCCACACCCGCTCACCTGAGAAGATTGAAGCAAGCCTGAAGATGTCCGAGAGGCGGGAGGTGACTGGCTCATAGGGCGAGGCCTCATAAAACTCCTCACCTGGAAAAGAGAGCGTCGTCAGGCACAGGCGCCCCCTTCTGAAAGTGAGGGCAGGTTATGTTGGGCATGTCACAAGGACGAGTTACTCGCTCCAGCCAGAGTAGAAGGTCCCCCAGAGCAGGTCAGACGGCCGAGGAACTCTGCCATGACCGCCTGCCCTGACCTGCTCTCTTCTAAGGACGTCCACATGCTCGTGGGAAGAAGGCACAGGGAGGTGGCACCATGACAGCCCCTGGAAGGCCAGGTCCCATCATTCAGCACAGTGTCCTCACTTCACCATACAGGGCGTGCAGGCGGCTCAGAGAGGTGAAGCGACCTGCTTGAGATGACACAGCTGCTCACGGCCAAGCTGCAGCTGGACTTGGTGCCCCGGCCTTCACTCCCGTGTTCTCTCCTATCGCGCCAGGCTGACCCTGCCCAGGCCCCTGGAGGGAACAGAAGGTCCCCGTTTGCTTCCCGTCACCACCCCAGAAGAATCTGGCTGGAGGGCCAAGGGCCTGTCAGCCTGACCTCCCCTATACTGCCTCCCTATCTGCCCCACCACCTGCTGGCTTCTCCGACCTTGGGCGCACCAGAGGCTCAGCGAAAGGAAAAGCAAGGAAGTGATGGGAGAGAAATGGCACAGGGCTGCCCCAGAGCCCCACCCCCTCATCAGACCCTCCCTCTCTGCCCACGCCTTGCAGGCAAGAAGCCTCCCTCCTAAGACTTCACGGGGAGAAGTCAATGAACAATCGCTCAGGCTGCCCGTGTGGGAGGGGTGGGGAGACAGTGAGGACCCACAGCCTCACACAGCGACCTCCCACCCACCCAGGGCCCAGGCTGTGGGCAGGCACCTCCTTCCTCAGGGGACCCCGTGCAGGCGGCATCCACAGGGGCCACCTGCAAGAGGGTGCCGGCCACCCAGACGTGGGGCCTGGGAATCCCTGTGAGGAGCTTGGTCAGCTGGTCCATGAGGTCACCCAGAGGCTAGGAATAGAGATGGAACCAGCCCCCTGCTGGTGCACGGGGCAAGGCCTCCCGTCTGCTAAACTGGCAGACCCCCAGGAAAGGGTGCAGACCCCAGACGACACGGGAAGTGCCTGCCCCTGGAGGAACGGCCCCACCCTCCACTCCACCTTCCAGGAGCAGCCCTCAGGCCCTGCAGCCGCCAGCACACAGCCTGTGCACAGCGGGGCCCACCTGGCATCTGCCGTTTGACCTGAGCCGAGCGTTACTCGCCCCTTCGGGCCAGGCTCCAACGACACCCTCCTGTGATGTGTCCTCCCCACTACCCACCAGCCCTGGGGAAACTCCGTGGTGGGGCTGCCAGCCACTGCTACGGTTGAGGCCAAGTAACATAAGAGCACAGGAGAATTTTTGAAATAAAAATAATGTTATACGGTACTTTCCACAGGCCAGCACTACTGAAAGTGCTTCAGGTGCACTAACTCATTTACCCTCTTCACTTACCCACAAGGCTGGCACCGTCAGTCTCCCTGTTCTACTGACAAGGAACTGGCACAGAGACACTAAGTAACTTGCCCAAGGCCACACAGCTGGTAAGCAGGGACAGAGCCAGGCTTCAGGCCCAGGCAGCTGGTGACAGGGTCCAAGCAACTAATCGTCGTGAATGCGGTCTCCAGAAACAAAGTGTTGTTGAAACCACACTGCTCTGAGACACGCACCGCTGTGGTCTGTCCTCACAGGAGCGGCCTCTGTCCGGCATGACTGCGCCTGGTGCAGTCCGCCCCTGGGTACGGATCAGCCAGTGTGACTGGCTAGGGTGTCTCTGGGGCAAATAGCCCTCCCAGGACTGGCTGGGAGGGGTCCACCCAATTTAGGTCATCAGAGTTCACCAGGAGAAACCCAAGGCTGGCTACTCGGGGTCCCCGGCAGCCAGACTGAAGCCAAGTCAGGACAGCAGGTGGCTGGGCTGTGACCTGGGAGAGGATTCGTGAGAGAAGCCTTTGCTTTTCACATCTGAAAGGCCAGGTTGACTCTGAACCTCACTGTCACCTTTGAGAAAGGCAAGAAGCCTGGTCTCGAGTCCCCCGTGCAGCCAAGAGCAACAGCTCCACCCTGTAAATACCAGCAGAGAAGGCGGAGGTGACACGGAAGGTAGAGGTGGGCTCAAGGCCACAGGACCTCCCCAGGGCAGAGGAAGGGGCTGGGTAAGGCATCAGGGCCACGCCACAGCCCGCTGTGTGCCCAGGGACACCACCCTCCTCCCTGCACATCCGCTTCCCCACCAGAATGGGCATGGGACTGAACAGCTACTGAACAGCTCTAGGTCCTTGCAGCTGGGGCTGTAAGCCCTCAGTAGGGGCCACAGTCCTGCCACCACCAGCTGCCCCACTCGCTGAGGACTTCAGCCTCGGGCAGAAGGAGACGGTGGGACCAAGTCTCCAGGGGCATCTCACCACCAGCAGAGGCCAGTCCTGCCGCCGCCCCAGGGCCTGAGCCCAGTTATTAGATGATGTTGGGAACCAGGAGGAAGGGCTGGGGGATCGGGTCCCCCATGCCAAGAACACTTAACTGTCAGGTAGACCCTCTGCTGTTCAAAGGCCTCCAGGCTGCCCCTGGTCAGCCCTCTACAGAAACTATTCTGGTCCCCAAGACCCAGGGGGAGGGGCTTGTGGGACCCTGGGCGGGGCACTGGGGAGGGGGACGTTTTAAGGAATGAGAAAAGCAGGCGTCTGCTTTTCTAGAGTGGGCCCAGGGGAAGGGTCTCCGAGCTTGCACACTGGCCGCACGGGGCAACCGTGGCTTCTTTACACCGTCACCCTCTGCAGCACACAGTAGGTGCTTAACAGATGTTTGTTGAGTAAATGAACTGAGAAACCAGCTCAAGATTTGGAACCCAGCCATCTCCTGCCAGGCATTCCCGGGTCTCAGGGGCCTGGAAACCGAAGGGCAGCTGGCAACACGAACACACATTGTCCCTCAGGCACCTCGTTGCCGGCGCCAGTCAGAAGGCCCTGGGTCCTCGGCAACGTCAGAGGGAGCCCCTCATGAGGGAAGGTTCCCGGGCAGCCCACGGGCTCATCTGGCTGGCAGTCCTGTCTCCTCCCTGTGCACGTGGCAGCATGTCCACCCCCAACCTGCCACCCAGTCTCCCTTGGGGTGAAATGGAAGGCCGCTGAAAGGAAACCAGAAACCCAACAGCCCAACTCACTGAATCAGGGACGCCAGTCCTCCGGGCCCAGAGTCGGCCTGGGGCTCCCACCGGGAGCACGGTGTCTGGGCCCCTCTCTCTGCTCACTCCTAGTTCTGGAACTTGGGTCACCGGAAATGGGGGGAGCGACCACCCGACTCTTGAGGAACCCATTTGTTACCAGTGGTGGTAATGCTGTTAATAAACATATGCACAGCTTTTTCCCCTATTTGGGACAGAGCTGAACCACCTTGACCAGTGGTCAGGAATGCCTCGCTATCCAGCCTGCACACCTGATCCGCTTCCTCCTCCCTTCCAGCACCCAGAAGAGGGGCTGCTCCTCTGCCCTAAGGGGCCCTGCACCCACCCCTCCCCTCTCCCAGGCACTGTCCACAGAGCACCCCTCTCTCCTTCACCTCCATCACTACTGTCCTGCCTTGGGATTTAACAGCTCGACCTTCTCACATCTCTTTTTTAAGTCACCCTTCGTTCTTCACGCCAAAATTCTAGAAGCTGCTGTCCACGTCCATCACCCCCCCCC
>VMDR010000600.1:0-124077 GCA_007922815.1 Macrotus californicus
GCCTTCAAGCCCCACCTCGGTCACCGAGTGACTACGAGTGTGTGGGCAAGTCCCTTTGTCTCTTTAACCTTCAGCTTCCCCCTTGTAAATGGTGGTGACAACAGTGCCTGTTCCCTTACGTGGTCTTGCTGTAAAGACCAAGTTAACCATCCCCCACCCCCCGTTTGAAATGACCAGTCAATAGTAAGCGCTCCGGTTCTGATGCTCGTTTGAACCTCTGCCCTCCAAAGCCTATTCACGCCCGCCACTCCTGGTAGGACCACTTGACCTTCTCGTTAGCTGGGTTTAATGAACAGTGTGCCTCCCCTTCAGAAGGCAGCCAAGGTGACCCCAGACTAGGCTCTGAGCCCAGAGGAGACGTCTCAGCTTCTGACAAGGCCCTTTGGCATCTCTTGGTGTGGTTGGTCGCCAGGGCCAGGTGGCCCGGCGGGTGGCGTGGGGCACGGCTGCCCCACCAGCCTGCTGCCGGTGGTGCAGTGAACAGAGCCCGCAGCCTGCAGGTGCAGGAGCCACGGGGGCGGCAGTTGCCTGGCTTGGCTGCTGAAAGTGAAGGTCGGCCAAGCGCGTGGCGCGTCTCCTTTGTCTCTCTCCAGGAGGAGCAAGGGAAAAATGCATTTGAGGAAAGTCAGTGTCTGCCTTGGCTCTTCACGGTGGTCAGTGGGGCGCTTTGAAAGGACAGGGTTAGAGTAAATGTGAGTCCACACTCTGCTTTGACAGAGGGGACACTCAGGAGCACAGGAGAAGGCACTGTGCCTGGCTGCGTGGCCGTCGGCACAGAGCCAGGCCTGTGCTCGGGTCTCTGTGCCTCAGTTTCCATCATTGCACAGCCCCTGGCCTCTGCCTCTCGAGGCCACAGCCCATGAGCAAATGCTTTCCTGGTGGCCTTTGGAGTGTCCCAGATGGCTGAGACAGCCCGGGCCCTTCTGTGCCTGGAGAGTGGGTTTTCTGGAAGCCTGCAGGGCAAAGGGCACCGCTCTTTGTGCTCGTCTTTGCCTTTGGGTTTTGAAGTGTGTGACGCAGGCGTGTTTTTAAACATGCCTGTCTTTTTAAACAAAGGACGAGAATATGCCTTCTTCTCGTGACACAGTGGCACCGGTGCTCCCCCCACAAAGGAAGAAACCGACCCGCTTCTTTCAGCGTGGGGGTGGATTGGATGACATGTGGCGCCATTGTTTCATTGGCCACCTACTGTCACCAAATGCGAACAGTGACAAGAGAGCAAGCCAGGTGGGGGGAGCATCCCAGGTCCCAAGAAAAGCTGAGCAAGGTGTGTCTGGCTGGGGACTGCCCCCCAACCTCAGCTGGTTGGCACTGCGTCCTACAGCTGAGCTATGAGCGGTCTCCCCAGGGTCACCATCACACCCCCGCCTGCCCCCTTGGGCCGTGCTGTGTCCCTGCAGACTGGAGCAGCAGACCCTGTCCCCACCGGGGACAGAGAAGACACTGCCTCTCCTCCTGCCGTGTCAGAGCACGTTGGGGACAAGGCGAGCCCCTGCCCAGCCCCTGAGCTCAAGGGCAGGAACACATGGCATCTGTGCCCCCTCCTTTCAGACTGTCCTAACGGGCAGGCGGGCAGGGTTTCCGCAGAACGAGAAGATACTCTCCGGAGCATCACTGCCCTTCAGAAATGCAATGCAGGTCACGCATGTGAGCTGGATTTATTTTACGTTTTCTAGCGGTAGCTGCATTTTACAAGTATGAAGAAACAAGTGAAATTAATTTTAACAATATAGCCAATAATCTATTTTAGTTAAGCCAGTACAATCCAGATGTTATTATTTTAACATATAATCGATGTAGAGATGATCGACGAGCTATCTCAGTGTTTTTCACGCCAAGTCTTGAGAATCTGGCATGCAGTTCATGCTTCTGCATGTCATGTGGGCCTGCCGTGTTCTGTGCATGGCTTGTGATCACTGCGAGGGCCGGAGGGGCTCTGAGCCTGCGGGAAGACAAGGCCCACCCCTGGGGAGAGGGGGAGGCCAGGGCTGGCGGGCATTGTTCAGAGCCCACCTCTCAGTCCAGGCGATTGGGTGTATTTGACACCAGCCGAGTGGAGCCGAGAGTTGTTTTAAGGATGGATTCATTCAGCTCCTCTGGGGGTGGGAAGAGAGGGGGGCGCATAGAAGGGATAGCAGCACCTCCGACCAGTCCTCTGGGCTCAGTCCTTTTTCGCTTCAGGTCACGTGTTCTCTGGCCCCTGCTGTGTGGCGGACCGGACAGGCCTGGGTGTGCCGGGCTCTGTGTGGTCCCGTGGCATCTGGCCGGGCTCCTGAGGGTACTTGATCACGTAGACATGCCACTGCGGTCCACACGTGGAATTGAACTAGAGCACTTATCTTTTCTGGTCACCCTTTGAGACCCTCCTGGAAAAGTGGCCTTGTCACTCCTGAGATGGCCCAGCGCTGTGTTCGCCTCCAGGCTGAGGAACCAGGCAGAAGGCTCCCTCCGTCAGCGGCTCCAGTTTCAGTGTTGACACGGCCTCTGCGTTGGTGCTGGTGCAGGTCTCGTCAACATCGGCAGCTGCACTGCTCCCCCGACAGTTTGGGGTGCGTTTGTGGTCTGGGTGGTAATGGCCCTGCTTACGGCAAAGAGCCTGTGCTCGCGAAGGGTTCATATCCGACCTCACGGAGCAATGGCAGGCTGTGGGTCCCCGGCTCCTTAGTCAGTAACTCTGATTTGAGGGTGGCCTCTCAAGGTCTCTGAGGACAAATGGCTTCCTGTCCTTGCTGCCTTCCATCCACCTCACCTTCCCCCATCCCTAGAGCCGCCTGCGAGTGTGAGAGATGCTCAGCATCTGGGACCGGAAGTCTTGGATGTCGGCCCAGGCCCTGCATCTTGGCACTGGACCCGAGCAGGCTGCTTACGTGCTCCAGGTGTCAGCTCTTCCATCTGGGGCACGGAGCTGAGAAGGCTCCCATCACACAGGGCTCTGGGAGGCCTAAGGAGACCTCGGGCACTGATGTAGGTCGTGAGTCTGGAAGTGCTCTGCACAGGTAGGGCAGGAGTGGGCGAAGCCCGGAGAGCTGCCTGTGAAGACCACACTCACCCTAAGACCGTGCCTGAGATGCGTGGAAACTGGGTTCCACCTTAGATCCCCTCTCAGGAGAACCCCATTTTAGCCTCTCCAGGCAGTGAGCAGAAAAAGGTAAGGCCTTACGGGCTCCCCATGGGCGGAGCCGTGCCCACCAGCCCCCCGACTGTTCTCCCTCTACTCCACCCTGCAGTGCCGCTTCCCTTCCTGGGTGTCACGCGTGGGCATTTCTGCCTGGTGCCGCCAGGACTGAAGGGTTGGAGAGAGCAGTGCTGCTGTGTGCTCGAAGCCCAGGGCGCGCAGGGGGCGGCGTACATGCTGGGCCCCGTGCTAGAGGAACAGACGGCTCTGACTTCAGTTCCCGTTGCGGGTTTCTGGTGACCCGGGAGCGGATGCAAATCTTATTTCTCATTATCCTGCATTTTTCGGAGCCTGCCTCAGAGCTGGCTGGCTTCGTTTCCGTCTCTCCCTCCCGTCCCGCCTTCGGTGGCAGCATTGCTAGCTCGCTCGCTACTCAGCTAGCTCGCTGGTTTGGGTGCCATCAGATGGCTGGATTTGTTTAAGTGTTAGTGTGAACAGGTAATAGCACACCTTGTCCACGCCTCTCATTTCTTTGTTCCCCAGGACCCAGCACAGGGACTCCTAGATGGCAGGTGCCCACTGAATGAGTAGTGATGAGTAATAGTCAGTACTTCTGAGGGCCTTCAGTATTTTGGGAAGCCGTGAGAAGCCCTCTCATTTAACCTTCACAGTGGCCGTAAGAGGCAGGTGCTGTCCCCCCGTCAGAGGCGAGAACACTGTGTGGCAGGGCGCTCGAGAGCTCCACCCAAGGCCGTTCAGGGGCGGGGCGCATGCACTTGGAGTCAGCTGCCGTGGCTCCAGTGCCCGGGCACTTTCTGCTGCATTTCGGCACCTCTAAAGGCCCTCCTCCTGCTCTCACAGAAGTAGCTCCTTATTTACTGTACCTGCCGCGAGAGGTACAGTGGCGCTGGAGAGACTGCGGACTGTGGAAGACCTCCCAGAAAGAGAGGGTCTGACGTGGAGAGGGGATCCCTCGTCCACACATCACGTCCTCTTAAATGTCCACTAGCTCTCGTGGAGATGGCCGATGCCAACTACCTACTGACAGCCGGGTGCTGAGGCTGCTGCTCTACATGCATTTAGTCCTCACGTCCGCCCTGGTCAGTGTGGCTCTGGGGGTTGGGGCGTCGTCCTGTACCCCTGAAGACTGGGGGTTGGGTTGCTGGTCAGACCACGTACCGAGGCCACAGGTTCGGTCCCTGGCCGCGCCGTGCGGGGGAAACAACCAATTGATGTTTCTCTGTCTCTCTCTCAAATCGATAAACTTATAAAAACTCCTCACAATCACCCCCTGAAACAGACACAGACAGTGTTCCCCTCTCCGGTGGGAGGACGGACACAGCACAGGGACAGTCGGCATCTTGTCTGTGGCCACACAGCAGGTCCCAGCATCGATGCAGACCTGGGCCTGCCTGGCTCCGGGCAGAATCTCCCCACCTCTCCAGGCCCCACCTCCCCCTTTTCCTGCCTCTGTGTTCTGACCCAGGGTTGTTACACGTTCATTTGTGATCGCTGATCATCCCCACCATGGCGCGACTCCTTGAGAGTCAGACCCCTTGTTTTTTTGCCGCCGTGTGGCCCCATTCGGTTTGGCTGGGATGCAAATCCGCTCATTTAACACACGCTGGGCAGTTCTCAGACTCCATGAGCCGAGCGTTGGTCTCCCTGTAACACCGAGAACTGAGAGGGACGTTTGTTCATGGCTCCGACTTGTCACAGGCGACATCACTTGTATGCCGAAGCAGGCACTTTGTGTCCCGGGCCGCATGACCTGGTCTGCCTCTAATTTCAGCTGTAGCTGTGCTGGACAGTCCTCTTGCCGATGACCACATGTCACCTTAAGCACCTTCTGCCTCTCTGCTCTGGGACTCGGTGCTGTTGCTGAAGCCCCAGAGGCTGCTGGTCTCGGTTCGGGGCAGCCCAGACCTGCGGAGAGTCAGTGCCCCCAGCAAACCTCAGTGGATGGAAAGCAGGAAATGCTCCGGCTGCACGTCCATCTGAGGAGATTCTCAGGCGCATCCCTTCCCTGTGGTCTCCGAGAGTGGGTCCCCTGCTTCACTGGGCCCCAGTTGCCCACAGTGGCCACTGGTCCCTCTGATGGGTTTCTCCTGCTTCCTGGTCTCTCCTCCTTCTCTAACTGCTGCGTCCTGGGGGTTCCTCCAACACGAGGTGTTCATGCTGAAGTCCCTGTTTTTCTCTCTCTTCTTCCTGAGGGGTGGGGCGGGGCGGGGCAGGGAAGTGCCAAACAAAATTCAGGCTGGGGTGTTAATGACTTGTTGCCAGAGGCCCCACATAGTGTCACCGGGTGTGAATAAACCATGTGGTTGCATTAATCAGAGAAGCGTCTCCAGGGAGATCGAACCTCAAAGGCCTTGGATAGAGAGGTTTGAGGTAAATGGAAGGACAGCTTAACTTTTGGAATTTTCCTTCCACTTTTAAGAGTTCACGAGGTCTAAGCATTGACACCGCCCAGGAGGTGAAACACTTGAAGAGGAGGAGCCAGCTGACTGGCTGGGGCCAAGGGCCACCACGACCGCGGGTCACTTCCAGCCTTAGCCGGGTTACCAGTTTTGGGGTAAAAACGGCGAACCCTGTGTTCCTGAGTCTGTGGTCCCCAGCCCTTGTCTGTCAGTGACTGCTAGGCCTTCTTCCCCTTGAGTGTTGGTTAGGGCTTTGTCTTTAGAAGGGGTCAGGCGTGACATTGATCATCACCTAGCAGTCACTCCATCAGAGACGTGGCAGAAAGAACATGGCACAGCGTGTCATCCTCATGATGCCAGACGCTGAGGGTGGCAGTGGCCCTGGCGCGTGTAGGGGAGGCGGGCAGGGTGGGTGCTCGGTGTGCCAGGGCTTGTGACCGCCGCTGTGTGGACTTGCTTGTGGACTTTTTACTTAGGAGGAGCTCAGGCTGTGGGTGGGTCATGGAGAGACTTCTCACCCTCAGTCAGTGAGGACACGCTCCGGGTCAGTAGCAAGAGCAGCGTTCATTTCCGTGCCCAGTGTGAAGGGTTCAGTCCCGATGATGATGAGGCCAAGCATCCGATCCCTGGGCGGTCCAGGCGGGGCCGCTGGCTGTCCTCTCTCCTGGGCACCTCTCTTACAAAGGACTGCTGTGACCTGGTGCACTGGTGACTGCAGATTGGAGTCTGTCCTTGTCACTTGCATGGTCAGAATCATCCACACATGCCCCGCCCCCACCCCAGCTCTGCTCCCAGGTCCAGCCCATCTGCCAAGGTCCACGTCGCGCCAGGCACTTTCCTAATGCTCCGTGCGCTCTGTCTTTGCATCGTACCAATACAGCGCAGCGCACCGTGGTGTTCATGTCTACAAGGAGATGATACAGGTGAGAAACTGCATCCTAGATTGTACATACTGAGCAGCTGTTATCATCAGTGATCGCACCAGCAGCAGAGCTGGAATCTTAGATGTGACGTGGCTGTGATGCAGCGGGACCCTTAAAGGACAAAAAGGACTTCTAAGTGGAGGCTGGCTTCCCTGGGGATGCCACTCACAGAATTTCTGAGCCTCAGGAAAATTTGCGTGTCCGCTCTGGCGCTTTGCATCTGTTGACCTACTTGGGCATGGTCGGACTTGGCCACAACCTCAGGAAGGACAATCCAGACTTGGTGCATTGGGAATGGACACTGCTCACGGCTTCATTCCCAGAGCCCAGCAGGCTGTTGGATTGGGTTTGTGTGTTTGCTTGCTCACAGCCTATTTCTCCCATGCAGACAAGGCTTGTCGTCCTGGAGCTCCCATCATGCCTGACATCTAACCAGGGCTCCCAGGGCTCGTCACCACTTGTTGTTTGGATGGCACACAGAGTAAAATGCCCCAGGGTGGCCGATAGAAGTGCCACGTTTGGGACAGAGCCTGGAGCTTTAGGCTGTCCAGAGGGCTTATGAGCTATACTCGAAATAATCCAGAAAATGTGCACGGGCTTCCCCCGTAAGCCTTCCATGCGTGTGTGAGTCCTGGCCGGACAGCTACTGGCTGTCTTTGGGGAATTTGCACTCACCTGCTCCGGCCAGGCCCGGTGTGGGCAGGCGCGTCTCAACAATGGAGGACAGCTCCCTGGTCCCTTGGAAACCATGTTTCTCACACACACTCTGTGTGCAAAGCCTGCTCTTATTAGAGCTCTTGGGATGGAGAGGTTGATGGTGCTGGACTGGCTTTCCCAGGGTAGGTGGCACTTAGCCCCTGGACGGCACAGGGTGGCTGCTCAGCAAACACTTGGTGACGAAGGACAGACTCACACTGCCTGTTGTAATCAGGAGGCTGGCTTATGACATTGAGACCCTACTGGAGTCCCCGCCCCCACTGGACGGGGTTGGCCCGTGTGACCAGCGGGCTAATGTGAGAGGGCAGAGTGTGGCCCCCAAGGCTCAGTCATGGGAACTGTCACGGCTTCTCGCTCTTTCTTGGACCGTCCACTCTGGGGGAGCTCAGCTGCTGTGCTGGGGGGACATGTGGGCCGTCTGTGGAGGGGGCGGTGTGGTGACAACGTCCACGTACATGAGTCCACTGGGCCACTGGTCCTCCGGCCTCCCTCAGGCCTTCAGGTGACCGCTGCCCAGGCAGCTCCGCTGCTTTGAAATCCCGAGCTCACCAACACGGTGAGGTGGCCAGTGCTTCGTGTCTGGAGCGACTGCGTTTGGGGGAATTTGTCACATGACAACAGAGCAGAAGTGCACGTGGGGATAAAGCAGTGACCCAAACAAGACTCACGAGAGACCAGGCCTCCCCGCGCTTCCCCGCTGGTCTCTCACTGGCCTCGCTCTCCACTGACAATGCCTATCCAGCGTCTGCCATGTGGCTTGTCACTGTCCCCCCCTCTGTCACTTGTCTCCGCTTTGCATTTCCTGTTGGTGTTGGAGGTGTGCTTCCTTGATGGTGAGGTATGAAGTCTTCTTCCTTTTTGCTTTGTTTTCCAAATTGCTTTATTTCCTTTCCAAAGCTGTAATAAATATTCGATTAGTTTTTTAATGATTTTATTTTTGTACATTTAAATATTTAATATACCTGTAATTTATTCTGGCGTCTAGTTAACCGCTCTTCGAGTATGACCTTTATCTCATTACTGTACAACCTAGATCTTTCTTTTCTTTTTTAAAAGATTTTATTTATTTATTTTTAGAGAGAAGGGAGGGAGAGAGAGAGGGAGAGAAACTTCAATGTGTGGTTGCCTCTCGTGTGCACCACCCCCCAACACTGGGGACCTGGCCCGCAACCCAGACACGTGCCCTGACTGGGAATCGAACCAGCGACGCTTTGGTTCACAGACTGGCGCTCAATCCACTGAGCCACACCAGCCAGGGCTGGATCTTCCCCTTATATCCCACTATGTATAACATGGAAGAACCTCAAAGAGTGCTAAAACTACAATAGATCACACACCTTCGTGTGCTTTATTTTGGCAATCTGCCACTGGGTCAAGGAAAACTTACACTGGTCTTTTCTGTATAAAGTCGGGCCAGTTGCTACCTAGTATGCTGTTCCTACAGATTCCCTGCCACTGAAGTGTCAGGCAGTTCTATTTTAGATTTTCTGTAATCATAAAAGTCCACAGGTCTGGGACTTCATGTGTCTTCGCTCATTCAGACACTTTTACTTGGAAATTTTTCTGGCATGTAGAATACCACCTTGGCCTTCTCTCTTCCTTTGGGTTTGTGTCTGAGCTACTAGCCTGAACTTGCAGAAATGTCAACACTCAATTGTCTTTGAATTCATATCCTTATCGGCATTGACATTGTATCGCCCTCATTGATAAGTTTATTAGCAGCGTCCTTAACGAAGAAAAACAGGTACACCAATTCTATGGATACCTCTCTTGAAGTCTCAGGGACGTTCAGTAGAAAATATTTGCTCTGTGGAAGCCGGTTTATTTGCGGTGCAGCCGGCTCGCAGCTTCTGCGGTCGGAGAGGGACCCAGGAGCCTGGGAAGTCAGGGGCCTGCCCTTGGGACTGCTTCCTGGCAGCGACGTTGGCCCACGTCCCAGGTGGCTGTTGTCCTGGCATTTCAGCTGCGCCGCATCAGACGGGGTTGGCACTGTGGCCGGCTCTGCAGTGGGGACTTCTGACAATTCCTGTCACTTGTTTTCCCTAAAGCCAGGCCTTTCTTTTAACACGGCAGACCTTTATTCTTTCTGCTGGAGGGGTTTCAAGTTGGCGAAAGTCCTTGTGGCCGCATTCCTGTCCTGCCTTTGCCGGCAGAGTGTCCTGGTCCCCGAGCAGCATCGGCTGGTGTTGCAGTGACGAACTGGGGGCGAGTTGTTTCAGGTGATTTGTGTCCTTTCATCTTCTTGACATCTCATGTGCCACGTGCTCTCGTGGCTAGGTCGCTGCTCCATGCCTTGTGTGGTGTCCCTTCACAGGTGCGCTGTGGCCTTTGTGCCCACGGCCAGCACCCCCCACGCCATTTTCCTTGGCTTTCTCTTCCTCACACCACTGTGCCTCCTGCTGCCACGGGGCCTTGAACAGAGAGCTTCTTCCCCCCTCCTTCCACTCGGTGGACGACAACTCATCTGTCCCACCCACGTGGCAGCTTCGTTTCCTCAAGGCTGGGTTGGCCGCGGCCGCGTTAGGTATATGCCCCGAAGGGGTCATTAATAGTCTTCAGTTCTCAACCATTTATTTGTATGATTGCTCTGTGTTTAGGCCTCTCCCTGGACTGCATGTTCCATGGAGACAAGGGCTAAGTGGGTCTGGTGTGGCCCGACACCATATTCCCTGCTTTGCGGGCCTGGTCTGGCACATGCAGGACTCAGGCCCTTGGTGGGTGGGTGCGAAGACCCAATGAGGTCACTTTCGGGGGCACGGCAGGCTAGGACTTCCACATGATGTTTGTGTGGGTGCGTGGGGAAAACAGTGTAGCCCACAGCAACTTCTAACACATGAAAAGGGAACCTTGACCTTCCTTATGGGAAGGAGCCGGGGTCCGAACGAGGAAGAGCTGCTGGACCCCCAGCTCTGCCTGTCCTCACTGGGCTGGCTCAGAGGGCGGCCTGCGGGCTGCTCCTGGGCCGCCACCTAGAGCCACTGGGGCAGGCTAGCAGGTCAGGGCCGGGCTATTGGCAAGGAGGGGGCGGTGTGGTGTCCGTGAGGAAATTGGGGCAGGATTCATGTCCTGTGCTGAGCCAGGCATTGCTCCAGGGTCTCCTGAACTGCAGGAAGTGTGCGTGAGTTGTGTGTGTGTGAGTTGTGTGTGTGTGAACGTGTGAGCACGTGGGTGTACATTTGTGATTGTGAGCATTTGTGTGAGTGTGCATGTACATTTGGGCGACTGGGAATGGGGGTGGCTTTTAGAGAAAGTGACACAGCAGGCATTTGAGCTGGCCTGGGTCTCTCGGGGGACGCGTCTGCTGAGAGAGCCATAGAATCCCTCCTAGACACCGTCTCCACCAGCACCTGAGAATGCCATGTGGCAACGCAGTCTGCTGCGTCATCGGGCGCATTCACCTCAGCAGGGGCGGCAGGTGAGCTCATGCCCGAGACCCCTCTGCCCCCCCCCTGGGTCCCTCTCCAGACACCCCGCCCCCCCCGTCCGGCTGCTTTCCGTCCATCAGCCAACTCCTGTTTTCTCTTCGTCTGTGCTTCCTTTTGCTCATTTTTCTCTCCGGTGGGAACCTGCACGGCAGGAAAGCAGACATCCGAGACACAGAGCTCCTGTCTGGGAGAGGTCAGAGCATCATTTGCTTCCTCATCTCCCTTCTCAACAGCGTGATCAAATTCTGGTTCTTTCCCGCTAACCTGGCCACACGTCTTACTCTGGCACGAGTGGGCCTCCAAGAGCACTCCTACCCACCCATGGCCAGGCCGGTGCCCGCCTCTTCCTCCCTTGCCCTGAGCCACCCTCTCCTGAGGGAGGGAGTTGCCCCTGCCCCCTTTGCTGTTTGGGCTGCTTCCTGGCCACCGTGCTCCCTGTGCCTCCGCCTGGAGTGGCGCACTCACCTGCAGACTCGGGGAACAGCCTGCTCGGCAGTCGCCCCCACTGCTCTGAGCCACAGGTCCAGCCTCGGCTCTCTCACCGGCTCACGGAGGGGACGTAGCTCGCTCAGCTCCTTGGGTGGGTGTGGAGATGAGTGTGAAGGCTTTGGGAGAGGACCTGGCCCTTGGGACGTGCACACAGGTGTTAGCTGCGCACTTTCCCCTTACATGTCTTCAAGTCCCACTGCTTCTTCGGGACCCACTCGAAATACACTTCCGCTTCCTACACAGGAAGTCTTTCTGACCTTCTTCCATCCAAAGGGACCTCTGCCTGCCCGTGTTCTTATTCTGTGACGTGTGTAGAATTATTCATTTGGCCTGCGGGTATGTTTAAGGTCCCCAAGTACAGGTGACACGGTCTGGAGGACAGACCTCAGCCTCTAGCACGGAGCTGAAGCACGTTGCCGCAGAATGGAATTTGTTGTCTGCCCACATCATTCTGTGGGCATTGTCCTGGGTTTTGGAGTGTTCTACTGACTTCGTGAGTGGTCCATGCATTTCTCACCGCGTGGAGGTGCTGGTGTCTAAGGGTGTGGACTGGTGTGGCCAGTCCCGGCTGCTGAGGCCACCACGCGGACTCTGGCTGAAGCCCAGGGCTGGGTCACTGGGTCAGCGACGATGAGGAGCCTCTTCACGCCCCTCAGAATGCTAGAATCTGGGAGCTCTGAAAGGGCCCTGAGGGGAGATCCCAGCCTGTGAATGTCTGTCCTTAGTTAGGGGTTGTAAAGAGACATCTCCTTCCGCATTTTCAGGGACAGCTTATCTTTTTAAACTGCGAGGAGTTTCGCATATATTTTGCCTCACAAATACCTATAATTAGGGCAGAATTCAGAAAAGTGGGCTTCTATTTGCATTGAATGACATTAATTCTGCCGTCTCTCCTAACAAGGTTGAGAGAAAAGGATTGATCACTTATTCATGCAAAACCAACTCGCATGAATCATTTATTTGTCCTGTTCCGGTGGGTCTGCAGAGTTCGTTCGTGCGCCTCGGGTTGCAGGTAAAGCCCCAGCTCAGAAGGCGGTTCACCCTCCACCCAAAAAGACACGCCGGCCGTAGGGGCATGCTGTTTCCTGTCGGAAATCAATAGGTAACCATGGAGATGGCCCTACGAAGGGAAACTATTTCCTTATGAACAAATCATCAAAAAAGATCGATTGCAAGCTGGAAGGGCCGTGGCCAGGACTCGCGCGATGCCTCCTGGGTGGATGGAGAGGAGAAAACCCTCGTTTTGTTCCAGGAAAGGGTAATCTTCAACCGCGGCAAGAACGAACAGCCCCCTGACCTCCTGGAGCTGGGGCTGGGATTTCTCGAGCCCTGTTCCTGGAGGGCCAGCCAAGAAACTTACCTCTGGCGTGAGGGAGAATGTTCCCAAGTGCAGGAGGCCTGAATTTTCGGCCCAGCCTCACTTCAAGCAGCGGCGAGACCTTTGAAGAGCAATTTAACCTCACGGGGCCTGCGTTTCCTTGTCTGTGAAATGCAGGGCCCGGCAAGCCCAGGGTGGCGGCGATGAGGTCTGTGACCTGGCCCCTCCCTTGCCCTCCCGTGCCCTTCCTTGATCAATTTTGCCGTTCTTTCTCCCCGAGCCTAGACTGGGCCTCAGAATTCTTGTTAACACACTTCTCCCGGCAGCTGCGTCCTATAGGTCAGAGTTGTCACATCTAAGACGTCCATCTGCTTCGCTGTGACCTTTCAGGCGCGTTTAGTCATGGCGTTGTAAGAATTTGCAACTAACTCTACGTGCAGAACGTCTGTTCATGGCTTGACTTGAGCTCAGAGTCCCAGTAACAACAACAACAAAACAATTAGAAATCTAGTTATATTATCTATATTCAGCCAAAGGAATTGTTTGGTCTTATTAATGAGGAAAGATATTTATTTCCATGAAAAAATTAGCCTGCAGCCAAACCGAGCCAGTGAAATGGGGTTGGTGGCCCTTGGTGGCTAAGAGTCGCAACTTAGTAATGACGTTTGCTCCTTGGGAGCTGCTCCTTTGTCAACAGCAGAGGACAGCACCTTTCTCGTTAGGCGTCTCCTGAGGAGCTGGTGGTGCAGGGGGGCGCGTCGAGACAGTGGGGCCGAGAAGCCGAGGGCGTGGGAAGCGTCGTTTCAGGTTTCTGTGTAGACCCGTTTCCTCTCATTTGCGCGCTCAGCCATGGGTGTGACACCTTCGTGATGGATCCTGTGCCCGGTGACGAGAGAAAGAGCCCTCGGCGTTCTCTGCCCTGTTGTCTGAGGCAACCAAGTCACACCAACCAGTCTGCCTTTCTGCCCTTGAGAGCCGTGCACCTGCAGGCGAAGGGTCTGAGTGCGGGGACCCTGCGCCGAGGTGGGCTCTAACGCCACGCAGAGCGGCCGATGGGAACGTCTGTGGGTCACAGGCAGGGCTTTGTGTGCATGGAGATGTTTCCTGGGGGGCTTCAGTTCTGGAAATTGCTCTTCCTCCTATGAGGGAGGCGTGTGTCTTCCTGCTTCCCCTTGTCGCCCACTCCTTCCTGTGTGTATCAAACCTACAGGCCAGCTGTCCCTGAGACCTCTACTCTACAGGCTTGTTCAGGAGATGGACGTGTATGTAAATGAATAATTAAAATACTCTCTGGCAACAGACGCAGAGACTGGAGCACAAAAGTGAGGCGTGATGACCTCTCCTGAGAGCCTGAGAAGCAGCGGTGTTGGAGACCCATCAGCAGGGACAGGGCAGTCGGCACAGGGGCAGGAGGAACGGGCCTTCCTGGGGGCAGAGCATGGTAATGGCAAGGGGGGCACCGTGATGCCCTGCGGGAGGCCTGTGGGGCCCGGGGATGAGGGGGTGCTTCATCGGAATAGGTTTGCAGACGGGCAGTGGCTGCTTCGTTTCTGATGCGGAATATCTCTCAGGCTTTCTGCCTGCGATCCTCAGACCCGCTGTTCACACCCATGCCCTCGTTCCTGGGGCTCCTTCTGTCTGGGGTACCCCCTCACCCTTTGGGGCTTTCCTCTCCTGTGACGCTGCCCTGTGGCCCTTTGCTGCATCGCCCTGCATTGATCACAGAGTGCGCTGTGCACACTGACCTTTTCCTCGCTGGACTGTGAGCCCTTCGAGCGCCGAGACTACAGACTGTTTTCTCGTCTGTATGCGCAAGGCGGCCTAACGCCTGGCAAGCAGTGTGTGCTCAGGAAGTGTCGGATGGATACAGTTATGGCCGCCGCTGCTCCAAATGGAGTGACTCTTCGCGGAGAAGCAGCTCAGTGCAGTGGAGGCGCCCAGATGAGGATGCTGAGGCCGAGATCTGACTTCACGCTGCTTCCTGGGTGGGCTGCGGGGCCCACCCTCTGCCTTCCGGGGCTGGTTCTGCGCCCACGCGGGTGCAGAGACACCTTCTCAGCGACCAGCCAGCAGGCGAGCGAAGGCATCTCTTGAGATTCCTTCTGACTCTGATAGCTGTGATTTTAAAACATATCTGATGAATTGATTTGATATTTTCTCACATTTTCTTTGAAGTGGCAGGAGACTTTTTTATTTATCTGCTTAACTCTTCCCATGAATAATCCATGGGGGTTCTTATTTTTAGCATGAGGAGTGAGAGAGGGGTCACAGAGTGGAGCCGGGGCGGGGAGGTGGGGGGAGCCTCTTGGGAAGGTCTCCAGGCAGTTCTCAAACTACCCTCCCATCGGTCTTCTGCAGATGTAATGCCTGCTGTTTTCTCTGCCCTGGCAGAGTAGCATTCTGTCCCCGAGAGTTTTCTTTTCGTGTTGAATTTGTAGTAAATTGATGAACAGGCAGGTGACCAGAATCTAGAAAGCTGATAGCAGATCATTTCATCAGCATTCATCACCAGGCTCCTTTGCCATTCAGAAGAAAAATGAAAAGAACCCAGGAATTCTTTTTCCTCGGCTCTTTCTTACCAGGAAAACATGGCTGAATGAGTAGATCAGGTAGAATGAGATGATTCTGTAAAACGGGCAATTCCCCAAGGAGGCATTAAAACAGAGCAAATATTTAAAACACTGCTTTTCAATGAGCGCATTAGCAATCTGACCCCGTTGTTCTGACATCTGGGAGGGCAAGGGATCTGCTCCTTCCTGGGTACACGCTGTCACTGGGGAGTCGTGTTGCTCACGGAGCCCTGGAGGGGTGCACACACCCCGAGGGTGTAGGTAGGTCCTGACTGTCAGGGTCCCCGGTATTGGGGGACACAGTGGTAATGAGAAGGCACTTGTGGCTTCAGGGCGTTTAGGAGCTTGGAGGAGGTGGTGGGCAGTGAGAGCAGGTCAGAGCCCCCAGAGAACTGACGGGCCAGGACAGGGCACAGGGACAGGCCTCGCTTCACTGCCTTGAAAGGCATGTGGCAGATTAGCCACATTAGTGGTGGAGACCCTGATGGGACCCTGAACGGGGGCTTCTTCCTTTCCATTCCAGAAGAGAGTAGCCAAATCGCAGACATGGGTCTGCCTGAGCCCTGGGGCCAGGGTTGGGCTTGGCAGTCTTTGTTCCAGGTGTTCTAGAATGCTCTAGAGGTAAAGTAGGCTGCTCCTTAACAGGACCCGCCTGCCCCCTGCTATACGGACCTCCATGCACTTGGACTACACCGTGGCCCAAGCTAGCACCGCCAGCTGGCTCCGGTCTGCTCATAGGCATACCTTGAAATAGCATTAGAACATTTCTCTGGTTACATAAGCAATATATTATTATTGTAGAAAACTGGGAGATGGAAATCAGAAATCAGGAAACGAGAGCCGCCGCGCAACCCACCGCCCAGAAACAGCCACTGCGCAGGTCTGTGCACTTTGACACCGATGAGCTCAGAGCTGGCTTACGGCTTCTCCCACTGCAGAGGGGACATCCTGAGCCTTTCGAGTGCCGCTCGGGTTATTTTTAGTAGCTGTTTTACATGAAGGAAGACCCATAGTTTATATAACATGTTCCCTGCTGAGCACATTCAGGTTGTGTTAAAATTTCCTGCTTACACATTCTGTCGAAGAGAATGACTTTGCACGGGGCCTCTCTTCTGCTCACTGGATGTTTCCTTAGGAAACACGGCCACCCTAGCCCACACCGAGGATGATTTCCTAGACACAGGGTTCCCGTGTCACAGCACACGAGCATTTTCAAGACCCAACTGCTCCCTGGAGCTGCTGCGGTGCTGCCGCCTCTTGGAGTCTCCTCCCGACACATGTGGGGACAGTCCCACGGGAATGAGGAGGCCGCCCACCTGTTCTGGGCTGTTGGGGCCAAGCAGTGTGTCCACCAGGGCCTTTGACATTGAGGTAGACCCTGCAAGGGATTTCCTAAGAAGTGAAAAGAATGGGGGTGGGGTTATGAGGTCTGACATTATAGGAACTCAAAGGAGATGCCAGCAATGGTGGCAGTGGCCAGAGAAACCTCCTGGAAGCAGCTGAAGCTCGGTTAGGACAGCTAGGGTAGAACAGGGAGGTGGGAGTCAAGGTGGAGGGGACTGGGATGAGAAAGCTGGGCTGACGTCGGGGACCCCTGCCCTGTGCTCAGAGGGACTCCCTTGCCCTGGGCTTGCGTCGGCCCACAGCTGCTCTAGGTAATGCGCTGTGCGAGGCCGGTGCTGGGCGCTGTGGACGTGACAGCTCTCACACGTGCTGCCGCCACTGCTGCCTTGGCAGTAAATGCCTCCCGGGAGCCCCCGGTACCCACCCCACCACATTCCTCGTGCAGTAAGCCTAGCTGCCTGCTGACTCAGACTCCGCACTTTCTAAGTAGCTGCTACGCAGGCAGGTGTCCCAGGTTTTCCATTGCTGGGGCTCTGGTGTTGTGTTCGGTTGCAGACAACAGACATTCACAGGAGCTCAGCCACCATGGGGGATGCACTGGCTCGTGTGAGCAGCCGAAGAGTCCAGCCCAGGTCTCAGGAGGGCTGAGGCCCGAGCTGAGTGCCCCCGTTTCACGGCTCCATCTGGCTTCCTGCTCACACTGAATCCGGCTGTGTCGATGCCCCTGGAAGCTTCCGGCATTCTTCCTTATAGGTGCAAACATAGGAAACACAGGACTCTATTCTTGATCAACTGGGAAAAGGGTCCTGGATCTGACTCTCCCTGGACTGAGTTGCCTTCTGCACCCAGATCCAAGCCTGGTGCTGTGGTAAGGGAGACAAGGTGCTCTGATTGGTCATCTGCTCGCCCTTGAAGTTGGAGATGAAGTCCATCCACCCAGCCACAGGGGCGGAGCACCTAGACCACGTGTGGTTCCAGGGAGAAAAATCCGAGTGTGGTAACAGAAAAGGGGACCACATGCGAGGCAGTAAAAACTCAACCTGTGTCTGCTCTAGCGAGTCTCCGAGTCCTCACAAAGCAGTCTGAACGGTCGCGTTGACCCAGTGGACTGGGCGTTTTCTCTGAGGGGCACTTTGCTGCAGCCTGGGGTCCCTGGCAGGTCACAGGCCACTCCTGAGTGGGTGTGCCCATCTCACGTGGCCGCTGCAGAGCCCCTGAAGGTGACAGAGGATCGGAGAGTCACGTAGGTCTCCTTCGGGAGGAAGTGCAGGGCGCTCTGGACGTGCATGGGGTCTGGTGAGGGGCCGAGGGCGGCTTACTCAATCATCGGACTTGACCTTGTGGGCAGTGGACAGGGGCCGTGAGGCCGAGTGCTGGCATCTCCACCAGGGGAGCAGAGCGTCTCGGTGAAGAACGTGGGCCTCTGAAGTCGGACTGGCCCAGCCTGCCTTGTGTTCTCTCTGCGCAGGGGCTTCCCTTGGAGTGCGCAAGGTTGTGTGACTGAAGGTCGTGGCCTGGCAGGTCCCAGCAGCTGGAGCCCAGGGGAGTCTGTCTGTCTGACACGTGCCGCAGGCAGGGCGAGTTTTCTCTTAGTGCTCACGGGGCCCTCTCCTGCCTGTCCATTCCGTGTCCTGGGGGCAAGCAGGTCTGCCCACGGTCTTTCCGTGTGTTCTTGGACAGCCAGTGGCCCTGGGGGTCACTGCCACACCCCTTCCCCACCTGCACACCAGCCGTCCCCGGTCCTGCCCGTGTGGGCTCTGAAATGTTTCTGGGGTCTACAGCCCTCCTCTCCACCTGTGCCCCGTCCTCTCCACCGCCTGGTGAATCCCGGCACCGCCGGCGGCCCAGGCTGGGGTCGCTCATCTGTCCCTACCTGGCCTGCTCCTTTGCTTTGCTACGTGCCCTCGCACACAGGACGTCGTCCTAATTCCTCAGCCAGCGCTATTTAAAGCCCTTTCATCTGCAGGCATCTCCCCTGCGGCACTTCCACTCCAGCCCAGCTGCTGCAGGGTCCTCCCAAAGCCCCAGCCCGGCGCCCGAGGGCTCCTGCCGGCTCTGTTCTCCCCGCCCGTCTGCCGCTGCCTTGTCCCCGTGTGGCCGGCCCCTGCTGAGCTTCTGAAGTTCAGCTCCTCTCCCCAGGGCCCGGGGCCGGCTTCTGTCACCCGACGGACCGGACGTGCTGTTACCAGAGCCTCCCTCGCAGTGACAGCCCCCTGTCCACACCGACAGCCCCTGGAAGGCAAGGAGCCTGGCCTGTGCACTTCTGTACACCCAGCGCCCAGGAAAGCTTGCTTTGTGCAAAGAGTGTGAGGGTGTGAGCCGTGAGGTATAAAACAAGCTACTGTCAGTACCTTCCTCTTGCATACCCGGGCTGTTTCAGCGCTGCGGCCACCATGAATAGTACTTTATGGACACGCCTGTACAAGTTTTTGTGTGGATGTGTGCTTCCAGTTCTCCTGCGTGCGTGCGTGCGTGTGTAGGAGCGGAATTGCTGGGTCGAATGGTAACTCTGTGTAACTTTCTTTTCTATTGTGTTTTTCCCATTACCATTTATCCCCCTCTACCCTCTTCCAGCTCCAACCCTGCCCCCACCCCCACAGTCACCACACCGCTGTCTGTGTCCGTGAGGCCCTTTTCTTTCTTGCTTGATCCTTCTACCTCCCAACTCTCCCCTCTGAGCTGCCAGCCTGCTCTCCATCTCTGAGCCTGTCTCTGTTTTGTTTATCAGTTGAGTTTGCTCGTTAGACTCCATGTAGGAGTGAGATCACACGGCGCGGGGCTTTCTCTGACTGGCCTAGTTCACTCAGCACAGTGCTCTCCAGGGCCATCCGTGTTGCTGCAAAGGGTAAAGCTTTCTTCTTCTTTATCGACAAGTAGTATCGCATGGTGTGCATGTCCCGTGGATGTTTTATCCGCTCCTCTCCTGACGGACAGATGCTTCCAGATCTTGGTGATCGTAAATTACGCTGCAGCGAGCTCAGAGGCTGTGACTTTCTGAGGAGCTGCTGGGCTCTGCAGGTGCACCATTTAACATCCTTGTCAACACCTGCTCTCGTCTGTTTCTCCATGGTCATTGCAGTGAGGGTGGCATGACATCACTTTGTGGTTTTGACTTTCATTTCCATAATGACTAATGACCTTGAGCATCTTTCCTGGGTTTACTGGCCATTTATGTATCTTCTTTAAAGACATGTCTATTCAAATCCTTTGTCTGTTTTGATTTATTTTTTTTAAAGATTTTGTAAAAGAGTTATATTTATTTATTTTTAGAGAGGAAGGGAGTGAGAAAGAGAGGGAGAGAAACATCAGTGTGTGGTTGCCTCTCACGCGCCCCTGACTGGGGACCTGGCCTGTAACCCAGGCATGTGCCCTGACTGGGAATCGAGCTGGTGACCCTTTGGTTTGCAGGCCAGCGCTCAGTCCACTGAGCCACATCAGCCAGGGCTCTTTGTCTGTTTATAAATGATCACTTGTCCTTTTATTGAGTTATAAGCATTCTTTATAGATCTTTGGTACAAGTTCCTTATCAGATACATGACTTATTAATATTTTCATCACCTTTTTACAGACATTTAGACAAATATTTATATTTTTTTGTGCATAGATACATGTAAAGGCTTAAATAGGTTTCTTGTCTTTATCATGTGGGATTACCCTGCTTGTGCTCTTGCACAGATGTCTTCCCACGTCATCGTGCATGTAAACCTGCCTGCTTTTCCATTTTTGCACAGGCGTGCATGTACCGCCCCTGATGTGGGCGTCCTGGTGAGCCTCGAGAGCTTTGCTGTTATAAATGGTGTGACAGTGAGCATCCCTGTGAAGGTCGGGGTCTGCATGTGGTGCCGGTGTCTCTGTGGGACGCCCTGAGGAGGGTGTGCTGAGTGTGCGGGAGTCTGTGCTTCACGTTCTAACACATCCCTCCAGATGCCGGGCAGGCACGCTGTCCAAAATGTACTCTCACGGTGCCTGGAACACTGTTCTCCTGCCCACTGGCCCACGTGCAAATGAATGAAAATGTTACCTAATGGTTTTAACTGGCGTGACATTGTTTGGATGTCACGATTCCCATCATGCCCAGTCTTTGGTGTTCAGAATAGCACCCATCTCATCGAGTTCCGTGGTTCTGTACTCGTCACGGGAGCCCCTCCGTGGCACAGAACGGGGAGGGGTACTGGAGGCGTCTGGATTTATGTTCTAGCTCTCACACAGGTTGAGGCTAGCTTGAGAAAAACATGGCTCTTAAAAGACTCTCCATTGAATTGGGAGCTGACCAGGCTTTTAACCACAACCCAGAGACTTTTAACTTCGCAAAGACATGACATTTTATTTTAATAGCGCTCTCAACAGTGCTCCCTTTTTGAGTGACTTTTCAAAAGCACCTTTTGTCAGCAGAGGGCTTCTGTTAGCTAGTGTGACCTTGCTGCACTCCACGTGAGCTGGGAGAGAAAGACATGTCCTTGGGTGCCATGCACGGAAAGCGGCGCAGAAGCTCTCCAGGGAAGAGAAGCCGTGCAGCTTTCCGAGGCTGCGTTTCTCGCTCTGTGCCGCATCTTCATGGGAAACGAGGAACTTTTTCAGTGCTAAGTCTAGAAGGTGAAGGGCTACAAGACTGTGCTCCCTCGCTGGCAGTTGTATAAAAAGAAATCACAGAGGACCCATAGGGGGAGACCAGCTAAGCGAGTGGGCTTGGCCGTGAGCATGGGCACCTGGGGACTCTCAGCTGCAAATGTCTGGTCTGAGCTCCCGAACGCCAAGCGTTAGGCAGAAAGCCTAAGCGTGAGAAGCTCAGCGTTGGCTGTGGAACAGGGAGCCAGCTGTGGCGAGCTTCACCTGGGCCGTGACTGATGACAAGAGGCACCAGTGACCCAGGCGAGTATGGGCTCTGGGCACAGGCCACAGGGCTGTCAGTGCTGTGGTTCCGGGGATTAGCCCTTCAATGCTCAGGGAGTAAAGGGGAGACCGGGGCTTAGGCAGGGTCAGGATGCCGGAGACGAGGTTGGCATTGGGGAGCAGGCCCACCAGTGTGGACAGTTTCCTCTCAAAGGGAGTCCGCGTGAGCTGTCCAACCGAGCAGCCTCATTGAAAAACCCGTGAGTGGAGAGCTGCGTGAGGGCAGTGGCTGCCCCTTCTGCTGTCAGGAACTGGCTCACAGCAGGGGAGGGCACCCGAAGGACATGTGTGGGCTCGGGCTCCAGCCACCAGCGGCCGGAGCACGGGGCCAGCCCTGCCCGGGGTCGCCAGGGCCAGTGCTGCCTTTCCCTCATCTTCGCTGGGAGCAAGGAGGCCGTGTGCTCGGTGCCAGTGAGACTCCAACTCGATGTTGAGTCCATAATTCAATGAAGAGAGATATGAAAATGGATCCTTTTTCATTAAAAGGGTAATTACCTACTTATCGTGTGCTGGAAGGATGAGAGCTTATGGATTTTTCATAAAATCGTAAGTTTGTGTGGGCTGGTGAAGTCATTCCGTTCTGCCTTTAAGCAGGCCTGAATTGAACCCCCTTGGTGGACGGACGCTGTTTAACGGGGACCTCCAGACGGCAGCTGATGTGGAGCGTGCTGTCGCAGGGAGCACGTGGGCCTGGAGTGGAAGGCCGCGTTGTTCGGGTCCTCTTCAGGTAGAGAGAACAAGGTTATAAACTCCTTTCCTTTTCATGGACGCAAAGAACATGTACGGAGAACCTACCGTGTGCTGGGTGTGGGCGACGCAGTGGTGTGGGAGCAGACCAGACAGATCTAATTCTTGTTGGTGTTTCACTGAAAGACCCGTGATGGCTCATCACCACACCCACATAGACAAGTGATCGCAAATGATAAAAGTTCTTCGGAGGAAATAACGGAGGGGCTGCTCTGGGCAGGGCGGGGCGGGGCAGGAGGAGGCCGAGGCATGTCTTCGTGGCTGGTGACGGGAGGCCTGTTCCCCTGCGTGAGCACCAAAGGTGTGGATGGAGCCGGCATTGGAGCGTGGAGAGAAGGTGCTCCCCATGGAAGGAGCAGCTGGGAGCGCTCGGGGTGGGCAGGGCCGGGTGCTGGTGTGCAGTGAGGTTAGGGAAGGAAGGTGGGGGCTAAATAAATTCTGGCCTTGAAGGCGGGCAGCCGGGGTTTGGAGTTTATTCCCTCAGGTCACCTGGCTGCTGTGTGGCCAGTGAGTTAGAGGTGGGCAGGTCGGAGCAGGCAGGCCAGGTAGCAGGCCGCCGGGGGGAAGGGCTGGTGGCTTGGATGGATTGGTGGCTGGGAAACAGAGACATTTCGTGGTGTATGTTGGGGCCACACTGATGGGTCAGACACAGGGCCGGGGTCAGGGAGGACACAGAGTCTGGGCTGACGTCTGGGTTCTGGCTGTGGGGACCGGTGACACAGTAGTGCCACTGAGTGGGTGGACAAACTGCCCGGACCAACAGGTCGCAGTGGGAAGGACGGGACTCGGATGTTTGCGTGTGTCACACCTGGGATGCCCGTGACCCACACAAGCAGGACTTCGGGCTCTAAGTCTGGAGCTGAGAGAAGGTTGGAGAATGGCGTTCGGGTGGCATTCGGCTGTCCGCGGTGACAAGCTGTGGGGAAAGCAGGGGACAACGGACAGAGCGAAGAGGGAAGAAAGGGGCCCAGGCATGACTCTGAAGGACACCAGCTCCCGCCATCTAGTCTTGAGAGACGCGGAGTGGAGGGGAAGGATGCCCTTTGGTCCCTTCCTTGGCTCCTGAGCAAGCTCCTGACGGAAAGGGCTGGATTCTGGTCCCAGTCTTTAGAAGCTCGATGACTTCGGGGGAGCCGCTGCCTTTCTCTCTGTCAGTATCTGTGTCCTGGAAGTGTGGCCTTTGGGCTCTGAATTCTCCGGGGTGGCCAGTGTTCTGTGACGCATCCCTTGCTTGGTATTTTAGGCTCATTTTCCAGTTACTCTGGCCATTTTCTGTAACCCTCCTTTACTCACCTTTCAAATTCACGACCCTGATTTTAGCTGCACTAAGCTAACATGCCCCTAGAACTTTCTCCCCCAGTGCAGCCACATTCTGACTCCTCGGGCAGCGTGGGGCGGGGTCCTGTGGCCCAGGGGAGTCTGAGAGTGGTGGGACCCCTCTCTTGTGGAGGCGAGCCTCTTTATTTTTGCCGTTTCTGTTCAACCCAGTTTTCTGGTTTCTACCGAGTGAGCTTCAGAGACCTGAGGAGCCCAGGTGGGTAGTCCCTGTGACCTCACTTCGTGTTTGTGTTCGGGTCAGGTTGGAACGCAAAGCAAGTCCATGGCTCCGCTCAGGCCCCAGTGGGGCTCATTACCCGGCTGAACCTGGGGTTGCAGGTTGTATTTCCAATTGCCACATAGTGGATGTGTTTGCAGCAAAGGACATTTCAGAGCACTGCTAAGGACCTAGGGGTGGTACCGGTCATATATATGTTTACTAATTAACACTGTCAAGTTGCTCATGTTGAAATGATTTTTAACAAAGGCCTGTCAGGATGCTTTGATGCTATTTTTCTTTATTTTAAATATTTTATTTATTTTTAGAGAGGGGAAGGGTGGTAGAAAGAGAGGGAGAGAAACATCAATGTGTGGTTGCCTCTCGCTCGCCCCCTACTGGGGGGGGGGGGACCTGGCCTGCAACCCAGGCATGTGCCCTGACTGGGAATCGAACCGGCGACCCTTTGCTTTGCAGGCCGGCACTCAGTCCACTGAGCCACAGCAGCCAGGGCTGACGCTACTTTTCTTTGTGAGATAATTCTTCCTGTGGCGTTTGCTTTTGTCTCCCAACGTACTGCCCAAACCTGCCGAGAAAGGTGGAAACTTTTTTTAAAAAGTTCATGCTGCAAAACAAAGGTCATTGTTTAGTGGAAACGTAGATAAAATAGCACTCAGGTGTCTCACAACAGGCTTCCTTGTTTTACTCTGTAAAGACTCTAGAATTGTCACTGGACCCTCTCAGCAGAGAGGGGCACAGTTACTCCGTGATGACATTCTTCCTGTCACAGGCAGGTTTTGTCACCACTTCTCCCATGTGTCGCTGTTTTCAGGATTCAAAACTCTAGTCACGACTGATTCGGCTGTCAGAGAAAGGGGAGGTGAGACTGGACAAAAGTGGTCACTCCTCGTCCCAGGCGGGCCGGTGTAGCCAGGGGGACAACAGGGCGCCGCGCTCAACGCGGGGCGTGGTGGGAAGGAGGCAAGAGCCCGTGAGGGGGTCGTGCTCGGGCGGAGTGGGACGTCACCAGTGTAGTTTTGCGTTTTCCCTCATGGCTCTGGAGCTCAGCCTGGAAACTCTTCCACGTGGTCCAAAATCGGCCCCGCTGGGCTTGGCCTCCGTGTCTATGTGTCCGTGAGGCAGACATTTCTCACCTGTACTGCATGAGTTTGACAGTGTTGATGTCCCGCCTCTTTTCCACCTGCAGTGAGTGGAACATGACCCTCCCCACCCCCCG
This sequence comes from Macrotus californicus, assembly GCA_007922815.1. NCBI lineage: Eukaryota > Metazoa > Chordata > Mammalia > Chiroptera > Phyllostomidae > Macrotus > Macrotus californicus. The sequence goes on from VMDR010000600.1 coordinate 24,730, forward strand.
CCCCCACCTGCTCCATCTACCACGTCTCCAAGTCCTGGCCCTCTGTGCCCGAGAACACCACCCCGCTGGAGAAAGCGTCTTTGTGGATGAAAGCCAGTGAAGGCTCTCTGGATGATTTCATCTTGAAGTCACTGAGTGAGCCCTAAATCCAGTGACAAGTGTCCTTGTGAGAAGAGAGGACACACACACACACACACACACACACACACACGGGGGTCAAGACCATGTGAAGACAGAAGCAGAGATCGGAGGGCTTTGTCTGGAAGCCGAGGATGGCCAGTGCTACCACCAAAAGCTGGGGGGGACAGTCTGATTTTCCCTCAGACACTCCAGACTCCCAGTCTCCAGGACTGGGCGAGAGCAACCTTCTCTAAGCCGCCCCATCACAGTGACCCTAGGACAGCGTGTTCCGCCCGCTGCTGTGCATCCTGTCTGTGGGAGGCAGCGAGCTGGAGTGGAAGGCGTGGAACTTGAGGGTTGGGAGACACAGGTTCGGAGCTTAGTGCAGCTACCGGAGCTGTGTGACCTCAGGCCTGCCTCGGACCCTCCGCAGCTATAAAATGAAGACTTGGGCTTCCCTTCCAAGTCCTTCTAGCTCCAGCCTTGATTTCCCACTATATGAAAAACCCCCAGAAAACAGGACAAAACACAAAGTAATGTTTTTGGATATGGGACAACAGGTAGTATAGGAGGGCATTTCCTGAGAGCAGGGAGCAAACAGGATGAGCTCTAAGATCGCCGTGGCTTCGGGCTTGTGGTTGCTGTCGGCACTGTGTCCAGGGCAGGGACAGAAACAAAGCCCAGGGGTGTGGCTGAGTCGAAGAGAAAAACGTCAGGGTTTGTGGAGGGCAGAGGCCCTGCAATTTGTGGGACAGAGCATCAGAGAGGAGGAACTTACGCAGAAGGTGGACCCAGAAATGTGCGTAGCAGTCCCTTTATTCTTTCTCGGACGCTGAGAGGCAAACACAGAAGGTAAAACTCCACAGTGTGGGCAGTGGGGTGGCTGGGGTGGTTCTGTGCTACGTGGTTTGCAGGTCTCAGGCACCCTGGGAGCGATTTAATCTCCGGCCAGTTATTTTAGAGACTTCCCTGAACACCTGCTACGTCACTGGACACTCCACAAGGGTGTGGATTAGTAGGAGGGCTGAGCGAGCTCTAAAGGAAAGGCTACTCCTGACCTATTTTCCCAGAGCAGAAAATAAGCCTTGAAAATATTAGACCCATTTGTAAGTAATGGTAATTGATTGCCCAAACCACCTCTGGTGCTCTCTAAAGAGAGCCGAAATCCAGACGCTCCCCCACATAACTTCACAATGTCCTTTGTCTAGTCAAAAATTACTAGACATTCTATGCAGCAGGAAAACCCGATTCATAGTCAGCAGACAAACTTGTCAATAGAATCAGACCCAGGGATGACGGAAACAGTGGAATTAGCCAGCAAGGATCTTAAAATAGCTCTGATAAATACGCCTAGGGATTTAAATGAAAGTATGAATGTAATGAAGAGGTGAATAGCAGTACAAAAAGAATCATTGGAACTTCTGAAATTGAGAAACACATTATGAGAAGTGAAAAACTGAACGGATGGGTGTAATAGCAGACGAGACCCCCTCCCCCAAAAAGAGATCATAGAGCCTGCGGATAGAGCAGTAGGAAGCATTTAAACCGAAGCACAGAGAGAAAAAGAAAATCTTCTTAAACATATAGAAGGGAGCCTGAGGGTCCCAGAGGGCCACAGCAGTCCCACGAACTGCCGTCTAAGTTCCTGACAGTCACCTTTTTTATTGCCGTGCGAGTGCTTGATCTCAAGCTTCTGCGTGCTGAGGCCTTCACTTCAGAGACATCTGTCTTCACTGAGAACATCCCCAGCTCCCCAGCCAGGTCCAGAGCCAGGCTAGCCCACCCCTGAACCCCCCCTTTTACAAAGCCCTGTGTGACATGGATCGCTGACCCGCTTACCTGTGCCACGCTTTAACTCCCACTCTCGGGTTCTAAGTTCACCGAGAAAGTGTGAACTCACAACACGCTCACCCTTCACCCCAACCAGAACCCAGGTTCTCCATCTTCTCCCGCAGCCTCCCTGGGGGGCCCTGGGTGTGCCGTGTGCCCTCTAGGACCGGGGGCACTGAACCCAATTGTGTTCAATGCTCCCGATGGCTGGTGCCGCGGTGCACCCACAGGCACAACGAGGACCACGAGGGCTGGTCCAGCCGCAGCGCTGGCTGCAGCAGGGGACGTGTCCGTGGGGCCCACGGAGGGTCCAGCCCAGGCGAGTGCCTCGGGCAACCCCAGCTGGTGGCATTGCTGTCCACAACACACCTATAGGTGAGGTCCTGGAGAGAGAGAATGTGACGGGGACACGAACAATTAATGGCTCAAAAATCTGCAAATGGGATGAAATCTCTAAATCTACTGATTCAAGAGGCCCAGCGAGCCCACCCCCCCAACCTGGCAGAGTAGACACAGAGAAACTGCAGCAAAGCATGAGAAGAGTCGGAGAAGCAGCTGAAGGAAACAGACAGCTCACGCACAGAGGAGCAAAGTTACTGCCGAGTTCTCATGACAAACGATGAGATCCAGGACAGCAGGCACCGTCCGTGTGCTGGGCACATGAGACCAAGCCGCCAAAGATGGCTAACTGGACGTTCTAGCCGGAGTTGAAATGTCCTTCAAAAGTGACCGCGGAAGAAAGGCGTCCTCAGACAAACGAGAGCTGAGAGGCTCCATCGCCAGCACGATTACATTCTAGGAAATGATAAAGGGGAAGGGAAGCCTGGGCCACGGACTGCGCAGGGGATGGAGGGCTGCGGCCAGTCCGTGGGGAGACGCAGAAGGCTGTTCTTCTCTCCTCATGCGTGTGTCTCCCTGACAGATAACAGCAAACACAACAGCGGATGGTGGAGTTAATGACACACAGGAGTTGAGTGAGGCCAGCCCAGGGGGAGGGAGGGGTGGGGGAGGGGGCGTGTTTGATGGAAGTTGTGCGTGCAGTGGCCTCACGGCATCGGAGGCAGGTGCGTGCCGCTAAGCCGAAGCCCTGAGCGGTGCTGCTGGGAGCTTCCTGACGCATCTTCTGGCTTCTGCCCTCCATTGCTCCGCTCAGTTAGATGCGATCTCCCCTCTGTTCAAACTCTCCGAAGACTCCCATGTCAGAGCAAAAGCTGGAGTTTTATAAATCTATCCTCTGGCCCGAAACTGCATCTCGGGCCCTGCCTGGAGCTCTGCCCGCTCACCCAGTCCAGCCCACCCCACCATGCCGCTGCCGTGCTCATCCTTGAACCCGCCTGGCCATGTGGCTCCATCTCTCTGTCTCTCCATCTCTCTCTCTCTCTCTGTGGGGTCTCCACACCTACTCTTTCCTGTGCCTCCAGTTCCCCCATTCCCAGCACCTGGCTCTCTCCCTCCCTTTTCCAATCCTTTGCCCGGCTTTCCCTTCTCGCCCGTGTCCTTCCTGAGCACCAGTTTGAAAGGTGGTCCTGGCACCCCACCCCGCCCTCTCCTGGTAGTACTTGCAGACTTCCATCTTCCCGGTAGTACGTTTCCCAGGCTTTGCTTCCTTTGTAGCGCTCCTTGTTTTCTAAGAGATGTAAACATCGCTTACTCGGTTTATTCATTTCCAGTCTCGCTCCCCAGGACCCATCACAACGCAGTCTGCACACGGGCAGGCTTTTCCTGTGCCCCTGTTTTGTTCACCATCACATCCACAAGGCCCAGAATAGGGCCTCCTATGTGGGAGGCACATGACACCTGATGCATTGAGTGGCAGCGTCCCCACCTGGACGCTTGGAAACACCACGAAGAGCACCAGGACCCCCTCTCTCTGCCAGGCTGCAATGCACGTCTGGCCCCACTTGCCAGGGCACCGAGCGAGGCACTGTCCCTGCCCTTGAGGAATCTCCCCGTCCCCGTTTGCATCAAGGCTGCAAGGAGTTGGAAAGATGTTCCTTGTCACAAAAATGGACTCAGAAGCCCTGCTCCAGGCTTTTCATTTGCCCTGACAAATACGACCACCTGCGTTTGTCTTTAAAGTGTTTGAGTGTCTGGTAGGAGCCCCTCCGAGAAGGCGGGTTTTCTGGATTTCAAAGGGAACTGTGGTCCTCTTGAGCTCTGATGTCTAGTTTTTGGTGCCTGCAGCTCTTCTGTATGGGAGGCTTAACCCTCCCCTCCCCCGCCACCCGCCACCCGCCACCCGGCAAAGGAAGGCACACAGGCTCACCTTGGTCTACCAGGGAGCCTGTCTCAGCCCAGGAGCAAAGGTGACGAGACCCCAAGACCTGCTGTGTGCTGGGACTGGAGTTGGGGAAAAGACAGAGCCCAGTGGCCGTATGCTAATGACTGTACTTCGCAGAGCAGCATTTGGAGGGACGAGGTGGTTTGCAGGGAGACCCTGTTGGCCCCAGATAACTCTGGTGGGACGCACAGGGTGCTGACCGCAGCCTCGGAGTTCAGAGGCTGTGTTCCTGACATGCAGGGCACCGAACGGAGGGGCTGCTCGAGACAGCGAGCAGACCTGGAAAGGTCTCAGGTTCCGGTAGGAGCTGGAACCTACTTCGCTGGTAATGATCGAATACCTTTCAGGCAGTGCTGTGGCATCATATCCGAAGGTTAAGAGATTAGGTGGCTCTTTGTTGTTTGAGCTGGTTTTATCTTTCCTTGTGTCTAGAAAATGAATCGTGGCAGTTCCCATTGCTGAATTTTCTTTTGAGTTGGTTATCAGCATGGCACTGCTCCTCTGCCTTGTCCAGGGCGGCTGGCCCACGGGACACGTTTCCTCAGCGGTCCTGGGCACAGCTATCGGGGCTGAGGGCTTCCGAGCACCTGCTGAAGGTCCGACGTGCTAGCTGTCATCAACAGGGGGCAGAACACATTTTATGGTCCCCTTTTCCAGTCTTCCCCCAGCCTTGATCTCATTTCCTGGCACCCTGGCGGGCCAGCTCCTCACGAATAGAAGTTAGAAAGACGCGGCGAGACAAACCCTGTGTCGGTGTGTGGTTCGAGAAGGGAGCAGGGGCTCCGGCTGCAGGAAAATGGTGCAGTCAGGGACACTTCTGCTGCCTGAATTCCCTGGTCATGTAAATAAGTGCTGACCCTAACACCAAGGCTCAATAATTTTCATTTTCCACGTCACAGTGTCCCCTGGGGTGGATGGGGCTAGCATCATCTCAGTTTTGCATTGAAGGAAACTGAAGCACCGCGGTGTTAGGAAATTAGTGCTCCAAAGGAGAACTAAGCAGAAAAGCAAAAAGAAATTTAATCTAAACTGCTTTTTATGTCTATTTTGGGGAGGATTAACATTTAATGGGTAGGAATGAAATATTAAAATAAAAGTGTATGCATACTCCATTATTTACATTGAATTAGGAAAGCGAAATTTTAAAATAAAAAATTTAAAATTAGGCTTCTCCTTTTTTCCCTTTCCTAATTTACTTAACGTTTCTGCCTTCTACTTTCCTCCCTGTGGAGTGACTGAGAATCAGCCAAAAAAGTGTTTGATGAGCCCTCCCTTAGACCCAAAAGTTCTTAAAGGCAGAAGTCTCACCCTAATTTCTTAGATAATCCCCAGTGATTGACAGAGTCGCCCACACGACAGGAAACACTTGCTGAGTGAATATGCACATGAATGAGTGAACAGGAAGTGGATGAATAAGTGATCGAGTCAGTGAAGCGGAGGGCCATGGTCTGTTCTGATTTTCCCGCTTTACTGGGCTGTGTGTATAAGAAAACAAGCCTCATCCCAAGAGGAAAGCAACCTCTTCATCTTCATGCTTACAGAGTTGCATTTTGCTATATTTTTATTACCTAATGCTTTCAAGAAGAATATTGTGGCTCTTTAGATTATCTACCGGTTTAAGACAGCAGCGGTCCTTTATTATCTCTTAACTCTCCTGTGGATTGATGGTGCTCTGCTGGGCGGTTGTTCTGCTCCCCGCAGTGTCGCTGGGGCTATGGTGAGCTTGATGTTCGACCAGCCGGGTTGTCAGGACACTCACACACATGGGTGGCACTGGGTGATGGCGGCTGGGGCTGCTGACTGGTTCCTCCCCAAGTGGTCTCTCACGTGGCTTGGGCTTCTCACTTCACGGCAGAGCAGTTCCAAGAATGTTCCATGAGCGTGAGAGTAGAAGCTGCAGAGCTCCTTAGCTGCGGTCTTGGAAGTGACTGAATTACTTCCACCACGTTCCGCTGGGCAGAGCAAGCCACGGGGGAAGCCCAGATTCCGGGGCAGAGGAAGTGGGCTTCACCTCTCGATGATTAGAGTGACAAGGACTTTGTAGCTTGCTTGCTGCTGCAGTGAGACAGCTTGGGGAGAAATGTCCATTTGTGGAGTGCACACATAGAAGAATCAATGAATGGATGATGAATGGATGAATGAACAAAAGATACAGATTATGTCTGAATTCCAACCTTGGCTCCATCACTTACTTGATGTGTGACTAAGTTACTCAGACACGTTCGGCCTCAGCTTTCTCCACCACGAGCAGGGTGTTTGGGGGGATTGAATCAGGTCACGCACGTAAAGTACCAAGCTCAGTGATGCAGGTCTGTGCTGTGAATTCAGGAAATTGTTAGCTGCTGTTATTTCTGTTGCTGTTATTATTACTGTTATGGCGAAAAAGTCAAAGTCAACCAAGTTTTGTTTGGATGACGGAAAAGTGTTGTGATGTCTCCCTGCAGATCCTTGGTCCAACGATGTTTAGCCCGGGAACTTCTGACACTGATGGGCTGAGCCTCAGTCCACATTCACATCGTGAGACCATGGGTCGCTGTCAACGCTACGGGCTTCGCACAGACAGAAACACGACATCAGGACTCTTGGTAGGTTGCTGTGCCCTTTCAGATCCCCGGGGACAGGGGAAATTCTCTTAGGGCTTTCACTTTAAGGCTTGATTTGGATTGCTCAATTGCAGCAATGACAGTCCATTAAATATCATTTCCCTTTGGAGGGAAAATGGGGTGAAAGAGCAAACCTATCTGTGTGCTTTTAAGTGGGTGGAAGTGTACGTATAATTTGCCAAAGTCACTTCACGCGCAGAGCTGTGAGGTGATGCTGGGCTGGCAGCAAGCCTTTGCGCACATGACAGATGTCCACTCAGTTCTACCATCATCTTCGTCCTGCTGCGGAGAACGGCTGGACGTGAGCGGGTGTCCACTGCAGAAGAGACAGCGATGAAAACAGAACTTTCCCCGCCCTACTCTGCTCCTGCAATCCCGTCCATCTGCGGTAATGGCTGAGGCCAAAACCATGACCCCGCTCCGCCTTCCCCGACCTTCCCCCGTCCCGAAGAGAGTCCCCGAAGACCCATCTTCAAACACATATGCCCGTTCCACCTCTTCTCTCCACTTTTCTCTCATTACCCTAATCCATACCTCGCTGCCTCCAGCCAAGGTTACCAGAGCTCCTCACCGGTACTTCCTGCTCTTTTGGTCCCTTTTGGGTCCCTCCTTTGCACAACTATCTGAAAGTTTAAGAAAACTTTTCCAATGACTCCCCATTATTCTTAGAATTGAGGCTGAATTTCCTCTGGCTTAGCTGCTCTCTGAGGTCATCTCGTGTCGCGCCCCCCCGCCATGTGGGCCCCTGAAAACACAGTGGCCCTCTGTCTGTGCTTCTGACACACTCAACTGAAGCTCAGAGTCGCTGAAAGGCTTAGAAAAAAGCTGTATCTTCTGTCCGAGATTCTCTGTGTTTGGTTCTCTCCGCAGCAGCGACTCTTGCCATTAAGGCTCAGCTGGGAGAAGCTTTTCTTGACCTTCGTTGGCTGTGCAAGCTCCACCAGCTCCCCACCCTCATCATCGTCTGTCACCTCTTTCACAGCTTTGTAGTGCCTTCCCTGCCGAGCAATCATGTCGGTCACTTATTCTCCATTGGTTCTCTTTTTAAAATCGCCAGCGCAGGGATCTCCTGTGCTGCCTTGTTCGCTTCTGTGACCACGGCCCGTAGGAGGTGCCTGGGCTTGGTAGGCGCTCAGTAGATATTGGTTGAATATTTATTAGCCCCTTCATGAAATGTACGTCTCTTTGGTCAGTTACACTCACATGTTATTTTTTTAAAGAAAGTTCGGTGCTGAGAATGTGTGGAAGTGGCCTGGAGTTCCTGGAGCTTGAATTCGTGCATATCTCTGTTTCCGCGGACGGACTGATCTCCCGTCCTGCCTACTCGCGTGAGTGCTCTGCCGACAGCCGAGGTGGCGTGCGGGGACAACGTAAAGGCTGTCATCCTCAGGCCCAGGGATGTCATATTTTATTGATGTTGGATGTGCGGAGGGTACTTAATAAAAAATGAAAAGCTCTACAGGGTTTTCAGCTTTTCAACATTTGCTTTCAGTGAGGTGGAGTCGAGACCAGAAAGATTTTCAGATAAACCTATTGAACTAATGACAGAGAGCGGGACAGCGAGCCGATCCGTCATTTTCTCCCTGGCTTTAAATGGTGTTTCATTATTCACAGATCATCTTTCTGAACATTTTGATGCACTGCATGAAAATAGGTTTTGAAGTGGTCCTTAAGTATTCAGTGTGCACGGGGAGGTGTCTTTCTGAAGTGAACCGGTTCTGTCTCATCATTAACAAGTGCTCCTTAGAACAATTTAAAATGTGTTGCCTGATGTGGTCGTGGTCCTTGACAGTTCAGGCTGAGATGACATTTCCCACGTTCAGTTGTCTTATCTTGCCGTGATTTGGTACCCAAGTTAGAGCGATCATTTTTATAACTCAACGTTGGTTGACTTTTCTATTTTAAATCACCCTGCATCGGTGGTGGGGGTGTATGGGGGGGGGGTAAAATGTACTTAAAACACTACCCTAGTTTTAAGTCACAAATATATCAAGCATATTTAGAAAGATTAAGGCTGAATTCTCTTGGTTGTTTAAGGGCATTTCGCCGAAATCTCAGAACAAAAATAGCTTGAGCCCATTGAGGGCCCCTAGACGCTGGGAGTGGTAATTCATGTGCTCACACGCCAGCTCGTTAAGGCGGGTTCCTTATTGGCCTCATTCTTCAGACCCGAGAATGAGCGCTTGGGCAGCTACAGGCACTTGGTCGAGGTCCCACATGCTCTGGGGCAGAGTCGGGCTTTAACACGAGGTCCTCCCAGCCCTAAAAGGTTTTGCTCGTCTTATAGTCCTACAGCATTAAACCCCGTTCTTCCAGGTTAGCACCGTCTTACCCGCCCTGGTTGTTAGGAAGATCGGGGAGAAGGGCAGAGGGCACAGGACAGGGGTTCAGGGTAAGACCATGATGCTCAAAGGGAAATTAGTTGGGACGTTCCCAGTGTGGGACACTAATTCCCCTGGGACCCTGGAGCGGGGCCCCAGCACCTCACAGCAGGGGAGGGTTCCGTAGATGTGACTGACCTCATGCCACCCGCCTCATTTTTCATATGCCGAGGTCTGGGCGCAGACAGTTCGGGCTTGACCGTGAGAAAGAGCAGGGCTGGTGAGAACTGGGCTCTTGGCCTCTGGGAAGGTCAGTCGGCCCCTGGGAGACCCGCTCTCCTGCAGCCTCAGGCCTTGGACCTGCTCTCTCTGCCTAATGTAGTCACCACTTTGTGTTGGTCAGGCAGGTGGCCAGGGGCTTTGTGACACCATCTCATTTCATTTCCACAGCAGCCTGGAGGGACAGCTCTTAGGACCCCTGTTTTGCTGTGGTCAGTCCCGGGTCTCAGAAAGGCTAAGCCCCTTGCCTGGGCAATAGCGATCTACTGCCCAGAGGTAGTGATGTGATTTGGGAGAGGAGACTGGAGAGTCTACAGACTGAGGAAGATCATGGGGATCCTCCAAACCCTTGATTTGGCGCCATCAGTGCCTCTTTCCAAAGCCCCCCCCCCCACCACTGAGACACAACCTCATCACACGTGTGGCTGGCACCAGACGCCCAGGACTCCCACCTGTGCTCGCTTTCAAGACCCCACTCTTCAGACTGTTGCCGACTGGGCTCTCATGAGACATGGAGGGCCCAGCAGAAGTAGCGCCCGCAGGAGTGTAGTCGGCAGGGTAACAATATGAGTGCAACAATTTATAGTTTTAATGTGAACATTTCACCTCAAACGTCACATGGTGTGCTCGTGTGTGTGTGACATAGTTATGTTATAGGATTACATGCTTATGATTTTGTAGTAAAAGCTTTTGTAACAAGAAGGGGCATTGTATTTTAGGCTACTTACAGAAAGAGGAAGACGTTAATTTTGAATCTGTGGGTGCTCAGGTGGGTTTTCAAGAAGGAGGCTGGCAAGCAGGCTCCACTGGCCTTCTAAAAAATGTAGCCCACTTGAAAGACAGGTGGAAACTTTTTCATTCTCGTATTTTCGTTATCTCTCCCTTTTCTGCACATTGTTTCCTGGTGAGATCTCAGCTCTCTGTTAACATCACTGCATGTGCCTCTCATGTTTCCCACTGTGGCGTCCTCTCCCCTCCCTCCACCAGCCGATGGGCTCTGGGAGCTCTCAGGCTCTGGTCCTTCGGATCTCGGCCTGACCTGCCCTTTTCCTTGTGTTTAGCGCTTCAAATCTCCAACTTCAACTCCCTGGTAACACCAGGGAGATCGGCTGTTGAGAACAAGCCTGTTTGGCCTCTGCGAACGATCAGGCCAGCTCATGCAGGAAAGGGGGTCTGTAGCAGAACCCACGTGAGATCCCTCCAGCCTCAGTTGATGGGAATCAGTGAAGAGGTGAACTTGCAACAAAGGTCAAGGGCTTTGCATCGGTGGCTTTGAAGGACAGGCAGCCAGGTGACGTTGTTCTTACCTCGCTCTATTTCTGTTGGAGCTGACAGTGGTCTGAATGGCACAAGCACAGTCCTCCACGCTGGGACCTTTCCGAAGGGTGGACGTGGGAGGCACGTTTGTGCGCAGGTCGGAAAGCTACCCTGTGGTGCCGAGGCTGGAGCACAGCGAGATGGGAGGTGGCGTTACCACAGCCTTTTATTTCCAGGAGTTCCCCATGGATTCTTTTGGGTGTCCTGCGCACACCATCATGCTACCTGTGAGCGAAGACAGTTCTAGCTCCTCCTGCCCCGTTTCTTCTAGTCCTTCTCTCGTCTCATTCTGACTTGCCTCATTGCGTTAGCCAGAACCTCCTGGATGATGCTGGGCTGGCGAAAGGGGCCGCCTTGCCTTGCCCCTGGTCTGAGTGGGAGAGCCATGAGTTCCCCACCTCCAGTGATCTCACTGGGCGGTTGCTGTCGGTTTTTTTGTAGATCCTCTTTGTCCAGCTGAAGAAGAGCCCCTCTGCTCCTGGTTCACTGAGAGGTTTTTTTTGTTTTTTAAATCATGAGTATTGGATATTCTTCTTTTTCTTTTTTTAACTTTTTTTAATTGTTCATGTACAGTTTTCTGCCTTTCCCTCCACCCCTCCCCACCACCCCAGAGAGTATTAGATTTTGACAAGTGCTTTTTATGCATCTATTGATAGAATCCTGTGTTTTTTCATCTATTGATGTGATAGACTATATTGGCTGATTTTAAAACAAACCCCTCTTGCCCGAGTGTGCTTTTCGGCACACTGCAGTAAGGTCCCATGGAGCTGCGGAAGACTCAGCACACTCTTCAATGGCCAACAGACTCCAGTGTTTCCCAAGCAGAAAGATGTTCCTTGCACAATGTCTAAAAGACCGTCACACATGGTTTTAGATGCTTTTGATGACAAAAGTATAGACATTATGTAGATCTCTGGACTGCAATCCCTTGGGTTATTTCCAACATAATGTACCTCATTCTATTTCTAGCTGTAGCTACTGAGGGTCAGGAAAATGATTTGGAGGAGAGCCTTGTAATTATTTTATCTGTAGATGGCCAATCAAACTAAGACAGAAACATTATCACATGCATTTTCTACCCTTTACTTCTGTTTCTGTCTTTTTCTCTCTCCCTCTCCCTATTTCCTGATACGTACGTGCAAAGTGCACTACGTATGCACGATAACGTTGTACTCAGTTTGCCAGGTTCTGTTGTTTAGAGCTGTGCTTCATCAACGACCCAGAATATCGTCAGGCTGAGCACTGCTGCATCTGGTGTCAGGATAGCCTACAATTCTCCCGTCAGCAGTTCTGGAACTGAAGGCCCAGGCCCGCACGTCTTGCACTTGGCGAGCGAACGCCGTGGTGCTTCCTGAGTGTGACCTCCATTCCGGCTTCCACGCACTCACTTTCACACCCTGCTTCCCTTCGGCTTCCTCTTTGTTGGTTTTGCTCTAATTCTGGCCTCTTTGAAGTTTCTTTAAAACACCTTTAAAATAAAACACAATCTACATAAACAGTAAAACTTTCTACATTAGAATTCCGTGTCTACACTTCACGTTATCGTGAACTATATTTAGAGATGCATGTAAGACGCTTCGCTTGGAAACAGTCGCCTGCCCCGAGGAAGCAGAAAGGGTGTTCACTGGGCAGCATTTTCTGTCTGCTTCTGGCCCCAGGGGCTTGTGAAGTGGGGTGGGGGGGAGAACAGAATCTATTTTTCATTTTAGAAATAAGCTGCCAGACTATGAATTCTATGGTATGTTAATATTCCTAAACCTGTTAACAGCCTACTTAAAATGCAGTTTTTTTACCCTTAAATATTTTGAAGAGGTGGGCATAATATCCACAAGCATTTCTAAGAAAAAAACTAGTTCTTGCAACTGTCACGTGGGCAGTGAGGTCTGGGTAGCGAGTGGGTCATAATTTAGGAAGAAGAGCTAAAGGCTATTTTCTGTTTCAACAAGAAGGTACGAAGAGTTGGGTTTTCCCTAAGGAGCTAATTATTTGCTGAGATTACTGTGGTAGCAGATTGTGCAGGAAGTTCCAGATCTCTGTAAATAGCCATAAAGAACTATAGATGCCGTTTAAATGCAACACCGAGATCGTATTAAACAGTTTGTTTTAAGAAAGTGGCTGAAGCTGTAAATGATTGACTAGGAAGACTTTTTTAATTAAGAATGTGAATAGTTCTTATGAAGCAATATTAATTTTTTTTTGGTGATTCTTTAGTTCCTTGGCCTCCTGTTAAAAAGACAGGGGGCATTTCGTACTTTTCCACCTGGCACATGAAGTGCCGTCTTTCAGAAGGTGACCTCATCTGTCTGGCACGAAGATGTGTGGTAACAGTCACGCAGAGAAGCTGACACCTTCATGAAACACCCTCTTTAGGGCCGTTCCCTCTGCTACGAGTGGACATTTCTGTCTCCCATCCCCTGAGTGGCATCCACTCTCTTCTCTGGTTTTGGTGTGGACGTAGTGGGGGTGGTCCCGCGTGCTCCTCTGACTCCAAAGGGCACGGGCACCCCGACTGGGCTGTGGACAAAGCTCCTGTGCTCTGTCAGGGGTGGGTGCAGGGCCGTAACGGAGGCCTGATGGGGGGATCCGTTCTGGCACACATTGCTGGAGCCACACTGTGGGGAGAGCCCTGATGAGAACACTGGGAGAGCAGAGAGCCCTAATGTGGGAACGAGAGCATCCTGATCTTCCTTCTGAGCCCCTGGATCCAGCTCTTCCTGCAGCCAGATGTACCCCTGGATCACTGGGCTCTGTGAGCCCCTACTTTACTTTATTGGCTTAAGCTGGTTTGAATTGTGGTTGTGCCATTAACCGAAGTTCTGGAAGGTTCGGATGGGACCTGTGGGTTCTGGAAGGAGATTCAATCATAAGATACAGTTTTACTAAGCTGAAGCCTATGTGGGTTTTTTTTTTTTTTTTGTAGAGGGGATTAGTGAGGCAGTTATTCTGGTAATTTGAGGAAAAATAGCCTTAATTACTAATCGATTTGCCACCAACTTTTTTGCATTTAGACAATTTTAAATAGCAGGACAATCTAACTCTGACTAATATTAATCTTCAGCGAACAAAAGGAAAAGAGCAACCAGATTGAGCAGAAAGAACGCTTGGCAAACAGTGGGGAACTGTGCTCCGCCGGCAGGTTGGAATGAGGGGAGGTCCAGCAGGCAGCGGGCCGTAGATGCAGCTGCCAGGCCCTGCGGGTGCCCGGGCCTCCAGCTGCCTGTGACTCTCCCCGGTCTCCTCCACAGGCTGTCATATCTTGTCATATTATAACCCTTCGCATGTTTCCTGCAGACCTTTCTGTTTTAGAGCATTTGGCAGTCTCCTTTAGTGATGAGGATTTAATAATGTGGTTAGACCCAGGACTCTTCCTCGCCCCTCTCTTTGCTGCACAGGATTTGTATGACTTGGGGGCGGCGTGGCTTTTCAAGGTTGTAGAAGCCACGTGAGGGGACTCAGGGACGTCTGTGATTGACCCAGAGGAGTGGGAACTGCCTGGATTCAGCTGGGGGCACTTTCCACTCCTAACAGGGTTGTGTTAGCGCAACATCATCTTCCCTGAGATGAGACCCTTAGGTGTTTGAGGAGAGAGAGCGGAGGCTCACCCCTTCTGCCTTGCTCAGTCCGGGCCCCCACTCTGCTTTCTGTGGGGTGTGGATGGCTAAGGTTGTGGTCGAGGGAAGAGCAGAGAGCTGGCAGGGGATTGGGAAGGATGTTTCTATGTGTAATGGGATTATGTGATTACGTATGTACACACACACACACACATACACACACACAGGCACAGTGCACATAGTAACATCTTTCCACACACATGTGAGGCCTGCTGAGAAGAAGCCCAGCCATTGTTAGTATCATGAGAACAGTTTGCGCAACATCGATGTGACCTGGCAGCCAAGGAGAGAGGACTGGAGTGCACATGCATGAACAATGACGACTTCACTGTACTAGTCAGTGGGGGTGGTAGACACCATTGAGTGAGCACGTGCACTGTGTGGCCATCACATTCAAAATGAATAGAGCAACAAATCTGCATCAAATTTTGTATTAAGCTTGGACATTCCTCCATGGAAACCATTCGGATGATTCATTCAGAAAGCACAGCTGTGGGCAACTGGTGATCAGCAGCTTCATCATGACAACGTGCCTGCTCATGCATCACGTCTCATGCAGAGTTTTTTTGAGAAATTTCAAATCACCCAGGTTACTCTGCCCCCCTACAGCCCACATTTGGTGCCCTGCAACTTCCGGCTTTTCCAGAAACTAAAATCACCTTTGAAAGGGAACAGGTTTAAGACTGTTGATGAGATTCAGGGAAATACGACGGGGCAGCTGATGGCGATTGGGAGAACTGTGTGAGGTCCCAAGGTGTCTACTTTGAAGGGGACTGAGGCATCACTGTCCTGTGTACAATGTTTCTTGTATCTTGTCTCTTCTTCAATAAATGTCTCCATTTGTCATATTTCATGGCTGGATACCTTCTGGATAGAACTTATATACTTTTATATACACCAACATATGTACATGTATGTATTGTGTATGGCTCTACACACGTACCTTTTCACACGTTACTCCTTCGATCAGGGTTTGTGATGTGACCCTGCCTGCCCATGTGCAATTGTACGAAGAAAGTCTCTTAAGAACTTGAAAACCAGGTGTGTCATTGATCTATTACCTGCTGACCACTTGGAGGTCAGGACCACTGGGCCGTGCCTGTTATAGGGAACAGGTTCTATTTCTGGCTTTTAAAAAACTGGCGATGTGACCGTGGGTGACACACTGTGCTGCTCTGGATATGTGCCACGCAGATGTTTTCCATGCTGAACTTTCTATTCTCTGAGAGTTTTTTAGGTCATTCTAATATTAGCACCAGAAATATTTTGGGCTGAAAAGCACGGGAAGTAATATCATTTGACTCTCTTTAGCATTTCGCTCTTGCTTAATTAGCTAATGTCTTTCCACGCCCTGGGGAGCCCATGGTCCTTCCACACCTTCTCACCAGAGAGAAATCCGTGTGGCAGGTCTGCAGTCCCGTGTGTTCAGACAGGCACATTCCAGGGGGCCCGAGCACCGCTCCGAGATGTGTGGTTTCCCCGTGGTGCTAGCTGTCCTTCCGGTTAGTCCCGCCTTGAAGTCTCTCAGCTCCATGATTCCAAAGTTGAGCAGGAGCAGCCTCCTTGAATGTTGCCCCTTGTTACAGGGACAGACCGGTTCCTGACAAAAGCGTGTACGCAGGGCGACACGTTGGGAAGTAACAGCATTTCTAGAAGTGTCCTGTCTTCTGGAAACACCAGCGATTTTTTTTTTCTGCCCACCATTCTGTTCCTTTCCACGTGTCCTTCAGATTTCTTACCAGTACCGTCTGGGATGCGTGAGAAACCCGGCCTTCCTCTGGAAGTATGGCTTGTGTTCTGTCTCTCTCTGAAACATGGTGGGAAAGATTCTACAACCTCAAAGGGCCTTTGGACAGAGCTAGAACCCTAGGGGTCTAGCACAGCTGTCTGTTCTCGCTATAAAACAGCCCCGCTAATCACCATTCGTTAATAATGTTGAACGTGGAAAGAAAGAAGAGATACTTTCAAAATCGGAGTCACTAAATCGACATTATAAATGAGTAATTCTATGACTCCGAGGCTATGAGTGACACCTATTTCAGGATGGATAACCCACCGAATTCTTCCGTGGACTCTATGGAAGAGGTGCCCTCAGCTAGGAAAACCCACTCTCTGTGGTGGGGGCCCTTGCTGCATCCGCATTGGCTTTATACACAGAAGGTGGAAGCTGCGTGGGAATTTACCATGTTCCCTGAAGTTCATAGACACTGCACGGCCGAAGGGTGAAGGCCTAGGTTAAAGGGATACGGTGATGGCCTTGAGATGCTCCCACAGATCTTCTGATGATCGTTTATTTACCTTTTAAAGTACATGCTTTGTGGGGATCTCCCTTCCTTAATGTTTTCGCCACTCACTGAAAATAATGGTGTTTAATTCAAAGCCACAAAAGATCAGCGACTAAGCACCGATTCCAATCGAGGCCAAGCGTTACTTTTAATGCCCAAAGCTCACGTGTTCAAAGAGGGACTAGTCTTTGGCTCTTTTTGCTCTTCTTCCTCATGTCTGGGAAAGGCGGTCACACTTCCTCAATCTGTACGAGCCGCCAGCTCTTTTAACGATTTCATTCAACGTGAAGTGATGAGGAACTAGCGGGTGAACCCTGAAAAGGGCAAGTTGTAATATACAGACAGAAGAAGGATGATTTAAAGGGATCTTCTATTGGGCTGTTCATTTCTTGTTCATATGGTGGCTATTTCTGATTTAATAAGTATCTTATTTTTTAGTTTGTTGATTCAGTATGATGTTTATAATCATTTCGATCTGTATGTGAATATCTGCATATGTGTATTTTGGGTGGGATCTGACTATGGTAAGCAAAACAACATGTATTGGAAAAGTAACATAAACATTGAAAAGGTTCAAATTAACATTAAAAAGTGAACCTGCTCATTTCACCGCCTTCCAGACCAGAAAGAAAACACTCCCGGCAGAGTCTGGAAACGCTCCCCCAGCACGTGCTCGCGCCCAGAGCCAGCGCCTGGTGCTTCCTGGTTTCAACTTTTGTGTGAAGGGACTCACCCCCGGGCAGTCTTTAGGGGAAGGCTCTGGTCATCAGTGTTCATGCAGCGTGTCCACAGTGCCACACGTGCTGGTGGCTTGCCCACTCTCATTGTTGTGTGGCAGATCGTTGCATGAAAACCCCTCTGTCCACCTCTCTGCTCCATTGCTGATGGGCACTGGTGTTGCTTGGCTATGTGGACTACGCCGTTAGGACCTGCATCTGCATGTCCTTTGGGGGCACGAACATGCATGCATTTCAGTTGGGCCAGTCCACGGTAGTGAAGGGAGTCACTGGGTCAACCTCATCGGTCCTTGGCGTTGTCGGGCCGTCTAATGCCGTCATTCTGGAGGTTAGTAAAAAGAGGTTCACTGTGGTCTGAATGTGCAACAAGTTCCAGAATAAAGCAACCACAACGCCCGGTGCTGCGCAGACCCCGCCCGGCTGTGTGGCGGGCCAGAAGCTCTCGGGGCACTGGCACCCATTCAGAGCCCGTTTCCGTCGGCCGCAGGGACTGACGGAACCTAAAAGCACCTGCAGGCCGAATGCGACCGACTATCCACAGGACTCAACTCAGCACCATGGCCTTGGTACCTCAGGGGCGGAGCCAAAGATACTTCACAAAAAATGACTTCAACGGCATAGTGACTTAAGGAAAACGAACCTCACACCTAGGGACCCAGCTGTAGATTTCCCTCTACTTTCCCTTGTCCTTGGAGGCGGACTGCAGTCTGTGCTAATGAAGGTAATCAGGAGGGAAGGTCTACTCTTTCCTGTTTTCAGCCAGTAGAAGTGATCTAATGGAAACTATTGTTTTTACACTGGGGGGGTGCTTCTGGTGGGGCCTCTCTATGATGGTGTGCTGATGTCTGTGGGGCAAGGGAGGGAAGCGGTCCTTGCTGTTGGCAGAGAAGTGGGAGGGCATGGAGGGCGTTCCTGCACGCCCTTGTGAGGGGAGAGGCGTCCCCACGCCCCCTGGTGCACCCCGCCGTGGGGCTGGCCTTCCACAGGAAGAGGGTAAGCAGTGTCTCAATATGCTTCCGCTGTCTAGTCCTCGATGTGTGAAATTCCCATGGGGGCAAAGCCCTGGCTTCGCCAAGTCGAGGAAACTAAGGAGGACACCTTTCCTCTGCTGTGCGGACACGGAGCTTCCTGGGGCTTGGTCTCCACATCCCTAAAGTGTGTGGGTTCAGAGAAGCGGACCCTGTCACCTCCTCCAGCTCTGTAATATGGCTTGTTGATGGCAATTCATGCTCACACATAAATGGTGGATATTGTCTTTCTCCTCAGAGCGGATGTGAAGAGAGAAGTAGGTAAAACGCTGGGGGGGGGCCACTGTCAGGGCTGGGGGGCTCTGCGGGCGGCCAGGGATACAGAAAAGAGAAACGTGCTTCTTTACCATTTCACCCCCCGTGTTTATTGCTGCCCCACCTGCAACACTGCGTGAAAACGACACAGAACGCAGTAGGGGTGTGGGATCATCTAAAACCGGTGTCTTCACTGAAGGACAGGCAGGGCCTTTGATGGCAATTATCAAAAAATAAAAAGTATTCAAAATATCCACTCATCATTGCAATGGTGACGGGAGGCTAACACGCTGCTGGTTCCTGTAGGTGGGGAATGTGACACGTGCTGGTGACCTCCACGGGCTGCCGACGGCCAGGCTCCGTGCGGGCAAGCCATCACTGAGGGTTCTGGGGACACTCTTGGCAGAGACTCTGCAGCCTCAAAGGGAAATTTCATGATATCATTAAACATTTAAACACTTGGATTCACAGTTCACTGCTCCTGAGAGGCCTGGCTCTCATTTTGATTCAAGTTTCTTTTATTCTGTGGGCCTTTATTGAGGGTGACTGTTGCATTTATCACATGGCCTAGAGAGGGCCATTTTTCCCTGCGTAGGTCTGCTCTCTGTGTGCGGTTTCTGTCGCTGACGCAGGGGGCTCGACCCCGCCACCCCGACGGTGGGGCAGATCTCCTGGGAATGGCTGCGGGGTTATCTCTTTGGGGCTTTGATGTTGCTGTCCACTGCATGCACGGCGGGGAAAGGGACACTGTCCTACTTCGTGCTGCAGAACTGTGCACAGCCAGGCTCCGCTCTCCCAGCTTCCCCATGGCCTGGGCTCATGCGGGACAGAGTGTCCGAACATGAGGAGGGACGGTGGGTCAGAGACGAGGTCCCACAGCCATCGAGAGACACAACACCCAGAGAGGGTAGCCAGTGGCCAGTGAGAAATGGAGGGAGGGGGCCATGACAAGGACAAACGGCTCTGACACACTGTGAAGAGTGAACTGCTGTGTGTGAGACGGCAGACACTGTGTCCCCGTCCTTGTGATGGCCTCCCCAGCTTGAGGGCCCTGAGCCCTCTCTGAACGATCGGATGCCAGGGACCAGGCTCTGCTCTGCCTCCTAACCCTGCATCTTCCCTCCCTCCCTCCCTTCTCTGCACTCGAGTCCCTGCCCTCAGTTCCCGAGGAGGCTTCGCTGGAGCTCCTTTCTCCCGCGTTCCCTCCTCCCTTTCAAATCCCGCGAGAACAGACGGCCCGGTGGCATATTAGTG
Organism: Macrotus californicus; assembly: GCA_007922815.1. Classification (NCBI taxonomy): domain Eukaryota; kingdom Metazoa; phylum Chordata; class Mammalia; order Chiroptera; family Phyllostomidae; genus Macrotus; species Macrotus californicus. Next base: position 44,651 of record VMDR010000600.1, read on the forward strand.
TGTTCCTGCCTGTTTCACAGCCTCCCTGCACCCACAGCCTCCTGTCTGAGTCACCCCTGGGCTCTGCCCCAGCACCCCGGCCCTGGGCGTCTGCCTCTGCTGGTGTCCCGTCCTTCCCAGGTCATGTTCCTGGCACCTATTCTTTGCCTCCGTGGGGAGGTGTTTTTCTTTCCCTTTTCTTTGCAGGGGTGGAGAGGGCTGTATATGTGCTCCATTTTGATAAAAATGGTGACCTGTTTGCATTCCTTGGTGGCATTTCGTGCCAGTCTCCAGGCAAGGAAGGAGAGAAGCACACTTGCAATGAAAGGGGAGGCACCGGGCGCACAGGTTGCCGGTGTGGGTGCGGCCAGTGTGCACAGCTGATGGCCTTCTCTGTGCTCGGCACTTGTTAGATGGGTGGTGGCCACAGCCGTCAGAGCTGCCCACGGCCGCCGAGGTGGGTGCGCAGTCCGGAACCCGGCCGTGCAGCTTTTATGACGGTGCATTGTCGTAGTGCTTCTCTTTGGCCGTTAGTCATTGCTAATCTGTCACTGTGTCTAACTGAACTTTATCGTAGGTCTGGGCGGACAGGCAGTTATGGCATCCAGTGGGGACCTTGGGACACACTACGGCATTTGCAGCAAGCTCCTGTGACAGAATCCACCCAAAGAAGTGTTAGGATTTTTTATCCCTCCCCCTTTTCCTGTCCGGAACGTGCCCTTGTTCCTCATCAGCCACATCAGGCCCTGGGCTGGCCGGCTGGGTGCGGGAGGCCTGGATCATCCCGCCTGGGCCCCCAGGTGCCGGCCGCCCTGGGCCTCCGGGCGGAGGAGGAGCAGCAGGAGGGTGTGGCTGTGCCCGGCCCCACAAGGCTCTGTTGGAGTGATCATGGGAGGGGCCGTCATTAGGTGCCTCTTAATGGCTTCCTTCAATGTGCCGACTGAAATTTACCTCGTGCCAGGGTTCTCTGAGCAGCCATGACTATATTTCATGTTGTGATTTTCATAAATTCAAACTGTCATTTTTTTTCAGCCCAAGAATTCCCACGAACCAGTTATTCAAAGCCAGATATAACCAAGTGCATTTGTTTCTTCCGTTGGCAAGTATGCGTCGCCATCGATTGGCTGAGTGGAGCTGAGAGATGGGGCTGTCAGGGTTTATTGCTAATTTGGCTGTTAAGCCTTGACGGGACTTGACAGCAGTGCCTTGCATAATGATATTTAATGTCTGGTCTTGGCTTTGAACTTCAGTCTCCCCAAGTGTTGGCAAGCACCTGTCTTTGCTCTTCATCTGCAACATGTACTCGCCACTGAGTGGGTGTCCTTCCACGGAGGACAATCGGCAGGTGCGGCGGGAGTGTCGGGCTGTCTCTGTCCCCATTATGCCCGAGTGAGGCAACTTACGTTCGGTATGTGCTTGCTCGCGCGTTCCGAGTGCCCACCTCTGGCTGTGGTGTTGAAAACCTAAGGGGACGGCACCGGTGAAACAGCTTCCTTGGATCGGGGTGGGAATTCTGGCCGAAGTCCAAGAGCGGTTGGAGTTCGCCAGAGCAGCAGGTGGTGGGAAGAGTAGGAATTCACTTATTTTCTGAAGAACCGAAAGATGCTAAGATCGTAAGAGCAAGCATTAAGTGCCCAGGGTGGTCTGCATCTGAGGCCCCGCCTTGCTGCTTACCTCTTTGGTGGCCTTTGGTGGGTTGCTGTCACTCTCAGAGCTTCCGTTTCCCACTCTGTGACAGTCAGTTGGTCGTGCCAGGAGTGTCCCATGGGAAGGATAATAGTTTTGTTGTGAGGCCGTGATGTGAAGTGGCCGCCCATAGCTGGTTAGCCAGGCTCACCTCATCTGGGCCGCGGTTACCATTGATTCAAGGGTAAGGGGGCTGTTCGGTACCTGCTGCATAGAATCCCCACGGAGCAAAGACCAGGGTTAAGGACCAGGAGGCGGTTCTCTCCCCGCCTTCCACAAGCACGTGTGGCGTTGGCTGTGTGCATAGCGCTGTAACGTCACCCCCAAATGGGATAACAATAATAGAGGAACAAGGCCTTGCCCCTGAGAATTCCAGCATCTGGACGTGACCAGACTGGAGCAGAGTTAAGGTCCTTTTCAGCACGAACATCTGTGGCTTGGGGTCTCTTCACACTCACACAGGTTGTCATCTCCTAACCCCTCCAGGGCACTCGGAGGTGACCTAATAGTGGCCTCTTGGGTTTGAGGCCTTTGGAAATGCAGCCAGAGTGATTGAAACGGGAGATAGATAAGGATAGATAGATGATAGATAGACATATAGATAGATAATAGATAGATAGACAGATAGATAGATAAGGGGGTAGAAAGGGAGAACCATTTGCCCTTTACTCGGATACCAAGTTATCTATTCAGTAGTTCTAGAGAACGATCTGAAACTCAGCGCCCCTCCCCCACCCCCAGCTAGCTCCTGCCCTGGACGGGCACAGCGGCAATGGGCCCCTCCTCCCTCCACACTGTGCGGCGCCCCTGACATGTGCCCTCAAAGGCGTCCCCACCTGCTCCTGACAGCACTTCGCACACCGTATCGTGTCATCGCTTTCTCAGTCAGAGAGCGCTTGGCACTTTGCTTGGGACGGTTGTTCTCTGTGCTCAGCCACCCCAGATGTTGCTAATGACAGCAGATGGCCTCTGCCATTTGACAAGCGAAGACTCGCCGTTCCTTTCCAGATGCCCTACAAGGGTGGGTGCGTCTCCGAGCTGAGAAGCAGTAGGAAGAATGTAAATCCCGAGAAGGCGGACATCACGCACGTCTTGCCCGATACTGCACTCCTTGTGCCTAGCATGCTGCCTGGGCCACCAGCAGGGCTCCGCAAAGGGACACCTTATTGAGTGAGTGGCTGGGACACAGACTGAGGTGGGGGAGGCCGTGGGCTGTCGGATGCGCTGGTGAGAGGGACCCAGGACGCTTGTCAGTACTGTCCGCTGACCAGTTGGCTGCTCGTGTGGGTTCTTTAGATCTTTCTGTACATGACCAGGTGACGGAGAGGGGAGGGGTGGAGAATCATGAAGTGAGTGTTATCTACCGAATTTGGGTGGTGGCCTCTGGGTCTGTATTTATTCTCCTGCCAATCATTTCATTGACCTTGTGGGCATCTGGAGGGGAAATGCACAAGAGAGGAACGTGGGGTGTTGCAGACACCACACTCGGACTGTCCTAAGGATGCTGTTTCTCCCCCTCAGGACAGTGCCCTCTGCACCAGCCTTCGAAAAGCAGATGCCAAACCGGGTGTTTCTGCGCCCTCCTTCGGGGCTGGTCAGAATCCTTCACGCAGGATCGTGTCAGCTGTTGGGTGCCTTCATCTCAATTTCTTTGTGATCTGAAATAGAGCCCGCAGGTCTTGATATCTGAAGGCTACCGTAAAAATATTTGCAAAGGCAGATGGCGTGACGTGATTTTTTTGTCTACAGCAACATGACCAATGTCTGTGAGAGAAACACCAGGCCTGCAAAATCCAGAAATCCACTGGATGGCATAAGTTCAAGTTCGCTTTTTTGTCTGTGACCAAATTTTTCTCCTTTCTGACGCCTACGCCTCTTGTCAGCCAGGTGACCCATGGCTCTGTGCAAATTGCATTGGCCTCATAGGACAGACTGGATGTGGCGTCCTCCCACATTCCACAGGTTGAAGCCTGGTCCCCAGAGTGACAGTGCTAGAGGGTGTGGCTTGGGAGCTCGGCGAGGTCATGAAGGCGGTGCCCTCATGGATGGGGTTAGTGGCCTCGCACGCATCACGAGCGACCTTGCTTCCGAGTCTCTGATTTCCATGGAAAGGATGCGTGAGAGGCTGGTAGTCAGACCTGGGAAGGGGTCTGACTAGAGCCCACTGGTGCTGGCACCCTGATTTTGAACTTCCTGCCTCCAAGTGCTGCTACCTAAGTGAAAACACTTAATTTGCATGCAGATTTCCCCATTTAATGCCAGGTCAAGCAGGAGGGAGGCATCCACAGTGAAATATTCAGCAGGAAACATGTGTCCACTTATTCAGCTTCCCACCATGGTCCCGGTTCCTCCTTACCTTCCAAAGCTCTTCTTGAGGTCACTTGCTGTGCGATTTCCCCACTTCCCTGTGATTTCTCTCACCTGCATTTACTTACCTGAATGTATTTACTTTTTATTTTTGCTAACCGACTTTTGTATCTTTCTCTTCCACTTACAATATTGCCCTTCCAATACAGAACACTTTTAGAGGAAAAACAAAGGTTTTCCTGGAATCAACTTATACCTAAGGCTCCAGGACAGACTTTTCCAGGGGGGCGAGCTGATGAACGAGTGGCGATGAGTTTTGTGTGCAAACGCACACGGTGTGGCTCTGCCACCATCCAACCCTCCCGGAGGGCTGTTAAGGAGTCAAGCACGGGAATCCCAAGGCGGAAGTGCAAGAATTCTACTTTTTACCCTGCTTTTCTTTGTCTGGCATTTCCTGCCTGTGACCGATTTTTCACTCTATTTGTCCTGTTGTTATGGTTCAGGATGGTTGCTCGTGATGGGAAATGACAGGTCAGTGTGACGGGTCTCGCTCACTGAAGGAGGGAGTCAACTCTTGACCATTGATGGTGCCATCAGCCATGGCTACTGAATGACTGAGGAAAATAAAAACTCGTTTTCAGTGGTCAAGAGATGCTCCCTCTTGTGATTCGACTTCACGTGACTGATGGCCATTTTCCACCCTGCCTTTGAACACCTTTGATGTTGAAAACTACCTGTGGCAGAACACTGCTTAGACCGAAGACCACTGTCAGAAAGAACAGCCTGCTGTGCGGGTCTGAGGGGCGGCCCCTCCGACAGGACTGGGTGTCAGATGGTCTGTGCTGGAATCCCAGGTGTGACCTGGGGACATCGCTGAACCTGTGGAGGTGTTGTCTCCTCGACACATAAAAGTCAGGCCATCATCTCGCTTCACTCCAGTGAACAAGTAAATAACGCGAATGATAGGAGATTTTGCAATCCGTAAGGCACGCTGTGAATCTGTTGGATAGGACAATGTACTTAAGGTTTTTTTTTTTTTTGTATTATTTTGTTTTACTTAGAATTTTCTCTAAAAATTGTAACCTCGGCTAAATCGTCCTTAAGATCTCAGTCAGGGCTCTATTGGACCTTCCTTTGTCAGGAGAGTGCTTGCTCTAAGGGATATTCCATAGGAAATGCGGTACTTTCAAACAAAAGGCAAGATTTTCCTCTAAAAGAAAAGATTCGTTATATGCCGGGAAGATGGACCAGAACTGCATATCTACCGATGTGACGTGGCCGAATCTGTGATCTCCTGCGACAAACTAGCCCACACTTAGCAGCTCGGAGCACACGCCTGCCATCTCACCGTTGCGCTGGGTCAGAATCGGTGCCGCTGGGTGTCGGCGTCTGGCTGAGTGTCTCAGGGGCCATAGTCAGATGTCCGTGGGGGGGACTGTCATCTGAGGGAGTGAGTGTGGTGGTTGGCAGGAAGCTTCCGTTCCATGCTGATGTTTTCCCAAGGCCTCAGCCTTTCACCACATGGGCCTCTCTGGAGGGTTGCTTGTGTGTCTTCACAAAATGGCCTTGGCCCCTCAGAGGGAAGGACTCGCAGAGGGCGGAAGGTGGAGGTGAAGATACGTTGCATGGCCTCGTCTCTGAGACCGCACGCCACTAGGTCTCCAGCTGCCGTGCCAAATACCCAGTGCAATTCAAATTCCAGCTAAACAGCAAATACATTTTCAGCACAACTATATTTCATGCGATATTTGGGATATGCTTACACTAAAACATATTTATCATTTATCTCAAATTTAAGTGGGCATCCTTTATTTTTTCTCCCTCAATTCATGGTACCTTTATTTCAAACACATACTGAATCAAATGGGCTAAAGCTACTGCTTCCTTTGCTCTGTGTTTCTATCCTTCACCGGAAACACATAGTCAAATCCATCTTCATCCAGACTGTCGATGAGAAAACGGGTCCCTTGTCGCTCAAAAGAACAATTTAGAGTCACGATCTGGGCCTCTGAGCCCTTGCTCCTTTTTTCCATCACCTGCGTCATGTGGTAGGCCATGCCCTGTCCCTCTTCCTTCTCGGACTTCCGTCAGTAGCCGTCAGTCTGTAGAACACCTCCTGCCACTGTCCCCTGCTGGTCACCTGTGCGCTGCCAGCAGGTGAGGCCGTGCCTGAACCCCGCCCCCTTCACCACTGAGTGTGCGGCAGCGGCATTATGGGAGGGTGGGGAGGGTGGCCTGGCACTGAATCCGTAGTCCCAGAACGAAGGAAAGGTTTTTCTCTGGGAATCATTTTGTTTGTTTGCGTTTTTGACTCTTCAAAACGATTTTTTAGAAAAGAGGATCATGTCTCACCAGCCACCCACACAGCCCATAACCTCCAGAAGAGTGAGCCCCGGGGAAAAGTAGACAGACACGAGGTTCGATTTCACTGTCTCTAAGCTCCCCAGACCCCAAACTGGGGGTCCACTGAATGAAGAGCGTTTGCTTTCCTGTTGCTTTCTTCTGGAGAAAGGAGAGGTAATTTCGGAAGCCAGTGACCTCTTGCCATGCCTTTGATCGCTCCTCACAGGCTGAGAAGGTGCTTGATGGAATCAAGTCTCGGATTGGGGTTTTCTTTTCTTTTTTTAAAAGATTTGATTTATTTATATTTAGAGAGAGGGGAAGGGAGGGAGAAAAAGAAGGAGAGAAACATCAATGGGTGGTTGCCTCTCGCGCACCCCGCACCGGGGAACCTGGTCCGCAACCCAGGCCTGTGCCCTGACTGGGGATCGAACCAGCGACCCTTTGGTTCTCAGGCCGGCGCTCAATCCACTGGGGCCACACCAGCCGGGGCTGGTTGGGGTTTTCTAATGTTGCAGAGTGTAGTTTCCTCACCGAGTAAAAGAATATACAGAAAGATTTCAGGGAGTTTGGTGGGGAAAAGCCAGCAGAAATGGCTAATTATAGGCACCAAAAGAGAAAAAGAAGCTATTAAAAATTTTAAATCCTTTTATGTGTGTGTAAACATACAGTTTTCATCATGGGTGACATAAAAACGATATCAGAATGACTTTTCCTATATAATTCAGAATTACAATTTTAACAATACATTAAAATTTTACAATAATTCACATTTGAGCATGATAATGATTAAACATACTTGGTAAATAAATTTTACCTCTGACAATACCAAGGGAGATTTATATGAAAGTTGCTCAACAACATGAAAATATATTTAACTCTCACTTGAATACCTGGGCTGTTTCATTTAGCTACTTTCGGAATGATTTGTTGTTGCTCTTTACCTTAATTTCTGAGGGAACTCAAGAAGATATCCATGTTTTGAAAGTCGGAGATGACCATTTCCGCCTTTCTCAGTCTAACACACCCTGTGTCATTGACTAAATCTGACCCCTTGCTTCCTTTTAACTGTGTTTGTTAGAAGGTCCTTGCCAACCACCCCAGCATCACTGGCTCGGAACAGCAAGCATTCACTTTTGACTCAGGCGTGTCGGGGTCGTCTGGGCTTGGCTGGGCTCAGGTCTGCTCCGTGAGCTTTCCGTTTTTCCAGACTAGCCGCTGCCCGCTCAGGGTGCACGATTCCCATGGTGAAGGGCAGGCATGAGGGAGAGCTCACCCAGCCACGCAAGCACATGTAAGGCCTTTGCTTGGCTCATGTCTGCTGACATCCCATTGGCCAAAACGAGTCACATGGCCAAGTGCAGAGTCAAAGGGCAGAGCCATATCTTCCCCTCCCCCCAGCCCCACAAGGCCATAGCAAGGGTGTGGGTGCAGGGTAGAGCTACAGAGGGGTGGGGACCTGAGGTCCATGGCTGGACCCCCTGTGGCATCCCAGCTCTGAGGTGTTGGCTGTGTACTCATGGGCAGGTCACTGTTCTGCTCTGGGACCTGTTATTATTTTTTATTTGCAAAGTGAAGGAGCTGAATCAGGCCAGCAGCTCTCAGCCTCATATACGTTGCAGTCACCTGGGGAAGCTTTTCAGCAGCACCAGTTGCCTGGACCCCATCCAAGGCCAATTAAATCAGAACCCCTAGGGGTAAGGCTGGCAGATCGGTGTGTTTGTGAAGCTTTCTAGATGATTCTAAGGTGCAGCTGGGACTGGGAACTGCTGCTGTGACAGGGTTTCTAATGCTTCTTTTATTCGGAACCTAGCTCGGGTCCTAACAGGACTGGCTGGCTGGCCATCATGACTTGTCAAAGGTTGGCATGCTGATTGGCGGGTAAAAAAGTTTGTGTCCTCTGGTCATCGCTGGGTCTCCCCCAAAGAGCCGCAGCTCCATGGTTTTCCGCCCGAGCCTTTGCTCAGACACATCCCCGCATCCTCCCCGCCTGCCCCACCGACTCTGGTCGCCCAGAGTTTCTGAAATGGGTGCGGGTTCTTCCACCTCCTCCATGGCACTCACTTTCCAGCTTGACTGAACTGTCCTTCACATGCCACCTCCCCCCACCATTGCCACTTAGAGCTAGCGTCACCCCCTTCCTGTCAAGGTTGACACTGATGACTGGTGCGCCCCCATGGGCTGCCCCTCTGCCCCGCCTGCCCCGGGGTCAGCCTGTGCCCAGGGGTCTGCATTTCCACTGCTGCTCCAGAGCAGGATGCAGCGTGACCATCGCCTGCATCCCCCCAGACATTGCTGCTGAAGAGACCATTGCTGGGAGGGGGAAGGGAGCAGCTCACGACTGAGATGTTCTCTTTTCCTGCAAGGACTGTGGGGGCCTTGTGGGACGCTGATCATAATTCACCACGATGGTGTTTCACGGTTATCGGCTTCCTCTGGCAAGTTCCTTAATGTTCATGCTCGCTAGCAAGAATCATAATTTGGAGTCTGTAAGCGCATGAAAAATTTACAGATAGAGCTGAGTTCACTGATAGACTTATTTCATGAGAAATTTCTGTTTTTCCTTTGCTTCCTCTCCCTCACTTTTTATCATTGTACTATTGATTTGAGACTATCATATTTTTTTGATTCTGAGGTGGATTTCCCCCGGACTTCCCTCCCTCTGTGGTGGGGATGGGTCTCAGGTTCATGGAGTCTGACAGTGAATTGGCAGATATTTCTCCTTTCTCGGGGCACCCCTGGTTCTCCTTGAATGATGGCTTCCCCGAGGCAGGGCCAGCGGGGGTGTCCCATCTCTCATTTAGTCCTTGCAGCGCTGCACCAATCAGTGCCGTCACCCCCCGCCCTGTAGCACCTCACGTGTCCACTGTCATCACAGGCGACATTGGTGTGGCGCTTCGCCGTCTGCAATAGGGTTCTACAAGCACCTGATGTGATCCTAGCCTAATAACCTGGCAAACGCACACCCTTTTCTGTGTTGTGCCTGTAAAGATCTAAGCACTGTTAAAGTACCTTCTTAAAAACTTGCTTAAAAAGGTCTTAGCAAACCAAAGGGACACCCAAGGGAGTTCAGGAGCGGGAACCGCGGCGCTTCACCAGGCCCGGGAACTGAAAGCTGGGGCGGAGTGGGTGCTAACTGTGTCTGTAGGATCGCCGTCCGCTGGATTGGGGGAAAGTGAGCCATTGCCATGCTTGAGCCTTTATTCCAAGACCTAAAGCTACATTGCTAACTAATTAAGGAGCATTCCATCCAAACCAAATGGAATTTTGAGACAATGCGTAGTGATAGTTTATAAAATGGACCACTGGAGTTGGTAAATATGACACATTCCCTCCGGCTGATATAGCTTCAGTTTTATAGGAATGACCTGAGAACTCCGCATAGTGATGTGCTCAGGTTAAGTCTACGGTTTTGTTGTTCTAATGACTCATGGGCAGCAAAGAAAGCCCAGCGGAGGGACTGCGAACGAACAGGAGAATTCCAGTTAGATCGGCATTGCTTTTAAATAACTGTGCTCCTTTCATGTATGAACTAACCTAGAAAGATCAGAAAGCCGCAGAATCGAGGGATTCCGGAGATAGAAGCCCCCCCAGGAGGCTGAAGAGCCCCCCACCCCCCAGAGGAAAGCATGAGCTCCCTGACAGCTGTCATCACTTTGTCTCATTTTCCCTTTGCTGTGTGGCTGCTTTATGTCACTTTGTCCCGTCTCGCACGCCTTCATAGGTGCCTGACGTGGATTCATCAGTTCTGGAAATGCCTGTCATCTGCAAGTACCTCCTTCTGACCCCTGGGGTAAAAGTGGGGCATTTCCTTCACAAGGGGCTAGAAACCTTCGAAAAACTGGGTGTCCCTCCCCAAAAGACCATGTTTTGTGGGAGAGGTGAACTGTGCTTCAGCCCAGATGATTGCCTTTTAGTCCAGGACCTCGACGGTGAACGAGCACCTGCCAGCGAGTTAAAGGGTCAGTAACCGGGTGGGGAGATGAAGTCTTCCTTCTATCCGCTTCCGGGCTTCTGCTCCTCCCTGTCCTTGGTCTCCGTGTGACTTTTACAGATACCCACGAAATGCCTTGTAGCCTGAAACAGCCCGTAATTCCTCTAGATTATAGAACACCAACACTTCATGAAAGTCCCTTGTCAAACATTTTAATTTTTAAAAAATAACTCAACATGCTTGTCATAGAGTGATAGATCGAGAACCCGAGACCGTCCCTTCCGGTTCCCTCGTGGGCAAGAAGTGTTGTTCCCAGGGCGATCCAATGCCTCCCAGGGGCACGCAGCCTGCCGGCGGCAGATGTGAGGCTGGGACCCCGGTCTCCTCTCTCCCAGCTCGACCTCCCCTGAAATCTTTCAGTTCATATCGGCCACTTCTTGCCAATAAGACTAATACCCATGAAACTCTTTTCTTGGGAAAAATAGCAAAATCCTGACTCAGCTGTAAAAGAGATTTCTTTTTAAGACAAGGCTTCAAAAATGACCTTTGAGGGCATATTCTATATTTATGATTAGTGGGTGCAGTGCCCTCTCGCTCAAGAAAAGGGCGCCCAAGGAGCAAAGCCAGGATGGAGGAGCCGCTCTGGCAATTACCGACACAATTACAGGTCCACGCTCCAGAATGGGCAGCTAAGTCAGCAACGGCAAGGGTCAGCCGCCCGGGCTCCGGGAAGCACGGAAATGTCACTTCCAAGCATCCGGGCCATTCTGTTGACTTCTCCGGTGGACACAGAATCAAACCCAGACAAAGAGCTCATTTTGTCACTACAGTAAGTGGCATTTTCTATACAGCTACGTGCTGTTGACCCCGAAGAATCAGTCAGCGTCTTCCTGTTCCTGTGCACCACAGCCTCATCATCTCTGTAATGAAGCCGTAAAACCTAATCGCAGAAGCTAACTAGCCTACCTCACAGGATAAGCGTAAGTCTAGTAAATGACCCGACTGAGAAACCGCTGTGGTTCTGAGTGAAATCTTCGAGTTCCATTGGGACATTCTCTTAATGAGAGCAGGTTTTCTTTGCATTTATTTAGACGATTTTATTTAAGTTGCTTCTGGGCTCCGAGTTCTATGTAAGAAACAGGAAGAGGAGACGGTATGTTGCCGGGGATGAGAAAAGACTTCAGGTCACCATTACTTAACTGCTTCCGCTTTAGGGCAACCGAGGGAGAGGAAGTAGCAGAGGCACCAGGGAGCATGCTTTCAGCAGCACCCAAACCCCAGCCGTGGCTCTGCCCAGGCGGCATCGTAGACAGAGCCACCCGGGCGAAGAGGGACAGGCGCTGGCCGCACCCTCCACCCTCAACACGCACAGGTGCGATTTGCTTCAGCTCCCCGTGTCTCTGTGAAGATGGCAGTGAGGAAAGGGTTACTGTTTCTCAGACACCCACTTTTCTTGATCCCAAGTCCCTCATTTCCCAATTCTTCTCAGAACTAAGAGTTTTGGTATGGGTGGAGCAAAGTATCCGTGGTAAAAAGACCCTCACGTCTCTGCCCTCTGTCCATTCAGAAGCCCCCCAGGGACCATGACAGATTTCTTATACTCCTTCTCTGCTTTCTCCCGGGAGGAGGACAGCCGTGTCTTTGACAGTCATTTATCCATTATGGACATCCTGAGACTAAATAAAGCCACTATTGTTGAGCTAGTCCATGACCCAGGGTGTCCAGCCTGTGGCCCGCGAGCCGCATGCAGCCCAGGATGGCTATGAATGTGGTTCAACACAAAATCGTAAATTTACTTAAAATGTTATGAGAATTTTTTGTGACTACGTGTCTCAGTGTATCTAATGGGTGGCCCGAGACAACTCTTCTTCTTCCGGTGTGGCCCAGAGACGTCCGAAGGTTGGATGCCCCTGCTCAACGAAGATGCTCTGAGGGTCCAGGGACCACCCTTGTTTCAGTGCAGTCCCGGAGCCCCGACGCTCTGGCTCTCCGGGGCCAGCCTGTCCTGGAGGGTTTTGAAGGCGCAAAGGTTTGAGTCTCGGTTCTCTCACTGGTTCAGCCATCGGGGCAAGCGAGCACCACTCCCCCACCCCGCTCCCGGTCCTTTCCTCCTCCAAAGTGGGAACCCGCCCGAGGTGGTAGCAGCTTCCCACTGCCAACTTAAACTAGGGCGCTTCCCAGACTGATGATTTAACAAGTCGTATCCAACCAAAGTAGGGGCGCCCGCACAGCGCCTTTGTAGATGCGTTTCTTCATTCGTTAACAGAACATGTAGCTAAGATCCTGAGGGCCATTCTCTCCCCAGGTCTGAAGTGTTCTTCACGAGCCGGCTACTGAGGTACCAGCCCAGCTCTGCCACTTGACTTAAAATTTCTGTGTTCCAGTTTTCCCCTCTGGGGACAGGGCCGGAGATGGTGTAGGACTAGGGAAGCCCCCGCTGGGTTCGGACCGCTCCTGGGCCAAACGCTGCCCTGTGAGCTCTGAGGACCAAACTGCCCTGCGGGCTTCAGGTGCTGCTGTGCGTCTACTTGAGCACGAGCCATTTTGGCTGTGCTCCCTGAACGCTCTGTCACCAAATTAAGTTGTTTCCCTGTGTTTTCTTTGAATAATCCTGGATTTCATGCTTTAAGGCTGTGAGGCTTTGAGAATGAGCTCTGCTACCGGTACAAGTGAGGGTTTCCATTCAATCTAAGAATTTCTGAACTTGCCTGAAGCTGTAATCAGAGCAGACCAGCAAGTGCCAGACGACTTCTGTCTGTGATGGAAGCGACCAGAGAAGTGCAAACTCTTTCTCTAGCCCGTTCTCGCCAATTCTGTTGTGGGTTCCAGGGCGGCTGCCAATTTGGGCTCAGGGATCCTTCCGGCAGAGGCTCCGGCTTGCAGTGAATGGAATGGCCGCAGGCTATTGAATGACCTCTCCTCTTTGTTTAAAGAATTGGAAAAACGAAAATCACACAGTTGAAAATCCCTGGTTGCTTTACCTCTCGCCCGCCCTGGGAGACACAGCGCTTCAGGAAAAATGTCTTCACTCGGTTTCCTTGGACGCAGACCCTGAGAAAGAAGTCTGAGTGAAAGCAGCGTGCCCGGGAGGCGATCTCGGGAAACACCACCAGGCGTGAGGCCGCGAGACAAGGGAGGAGCTGGGGAAGGGGTTGTGGTCAAGTGAGCGGCCGCCACGGGAAACTGGGGACTCTGGGGGCTGCTATAGGGCACACACATCCCAGCCGCCTCAGGGCAGTGTGTGGGGGGACCCCTGTTTCCATAACAGTTTCACCTGCTGCCAGATGTGGGTTCAGAGCTGCTGCTCGGAAGCGCGTTCAACAAACATACTCGCCATCGGTCCTCGGTGACACCGTGTTAGCGGAGCTTGATTCTCTCATGGGCAAGGCGGAAGTGATCTTGCTCCCCAAGACTGTGGTTTAAGAAGTCCAGCACGCACGCACTGATGTGCTTTGTAAGCGAACAAGGCACAGTGCAGGTGTTGTTTATTATTAATGCAGGTAAACACGTGCTGCATTCCCCCGAGCAACTTTATTTCTTGTGAAGGAGGTAAATACAGATACACATAGATAGATACCAAGGACAGGGCGCGGTGAATGCCGTTAGAGGGGCCGTCTTCTGCGATGGCACACCAGCTTAGGAACAAGGCTTTATGGGTCCAGCCACGGCTCTGCCGCTTCCCAGCAGTGTGACCTTATTAGAAAAGTGATGTGGCATCGCTGCTCACAGGCAGCTCCTTCAGTCCTGAATCTGGTGCCACTGCTGTCTCACTCAGCTTCGAGCTCCTGCTCCTGGCTCTGTCCTTTCCACTCCTCTTCCCACCATCCCACTTCATGTTTGTCTCCTCTTGCATCCTGGCTCATGCCAGACCCCTCACCTGGAGTCCCTTCTCCTGTCCCAGCTGCCCTGAGTGATTCTGTCAGCCTCAGCACCTGTCACACTCTTTGTCTCCACCCCCAGCTGGCCCATCTCTCAACAAGAGGAAGGCCTTTAGACGTAGGGAATGTGTTTTCTGTCTCAGTGGCCCTTGCATCACTGGGCACACAGAGAGCACTCAACAAGGATGCGTTGGTGAGACAGGTCGCCACATCTTCCTGAGGGTCTGAGCTGGTGTCCAGCTGGTCAGTAGTGTCATCCTCCACTTTACACCCTGGTTAGGTCATGGTCAGTGGAGTCAAATTGGACAGCCTGCCTTGGCTTCTTCTGAGGAGGGTCTGGTGGTGATAACATGGCTGCCCAAGAGCCCCAGGTGGAAAAATGTGGGGAGAAACGCAGCTTTATTTTATGATGTTTTAGATATCACTGACTTGGGTGCTGTTAAATTTCACCTTGATTTGCCTTGACTGGGAGCTGGAGGTGTGGGCCCCCAGCTTCAGGCCCAGCTGGGTCGTGAGTGAGCTCTGTGGCTGTGGGCACGTCTTCCTTCTTTCCGTTCATTAGAGTGGCCATTTACCGGGCACTGGGTGCTGGGTGCTCTGCTGGGTGCTGCACGTCTGTGATTTCGTTCCATACTCACATCAGCCCTGTGAGGTGGGTCTGGGACTGGCCCTGTTTTCAGACGAGGAAAACGAGGCTGAGGGCCGTGAAGTAACTGGCCAGGATCGGCACTCAGCGCTGCGGTGGTCTGATCCCAAAGCTCACGCGCTCAGCTGCTGCGCTTGACCTCGGTCTCTCTACGTCTCAGCCTCCCCGGCTGCACGTGAAGAGGTGAGCTTGGGACCTCGGGATACTTCCCAAGCCTGGGCCTCTTCTGTCCAGACACAGGCTATTTCAGGCATGAAACTGATGCCTGTGACTTGTGACCTGGCAGCAATGAACTTGGCTTCCAGCTAATACAGCTCTGGTTTTCCCATGCAAACTCCCCTCCAATCCCACCTGGCAGAGTTCTGTGGGGAGAGGGGGATGGGGGATGGGGGGCTGACTTCTCCTGGGAGCAGGTATGCAACCCAGGACCGAGCTGGGCTCCCTTTTCATTCCAGGGTCACAGTGCTGGGTTCAGGCTTGGTCACGTGGCTGTTACGAGTCACGCTGGGGCCTTTCATCCTGACATTTGGGGGTAGGCGAGCTCCGCACTGGTGTGCTATGTAATTGGACCTGGGATGATGGGGTAGTCAGTCGCTCGTGTGCCGAATGGTCAAGGGCTGGTCCTGGTGACGTGCTGTTATCCCTGGATTCCTCTGCCCTGAAGCCTGGCCTCAGGACGGGCTCTCCAGGCAGCTGAGCCCACGTTTTCCCTGGTTGGGGTTCAGTTTCGTTACTGGCCACCAGGAGATGAGATGAGACTATGGTTCTGGTTTTTGTTGAGTTTAATTTTTTGGCACAAAACTTCCAAAGTCTGATTGAACAAGCAATTCTTCCTGGTCAGGCCCGGCCAGAGTGCCCCAGACCCGGCCTATCCCTAATTATTGTGGGAAATATCTGATGAGAGGGGGTGAAAGGTAACTCGATCATATGATAACTTGTCTGTAAGTGGCGCAGTGAAACTTCATGACACCCTTTGGCCAGAAGGGCTCCTGCTCCACTGTGGGTCGCAGACAACACCAGCTGCTGATCGTGAGCTGCTGCCCGGGTGTCTGCTCGCCATTGCCGCCACTTTCCGGCAATCCCATCTGAGCTTCGAAACCAGACTCATTTAGGTGAAGACAACATGGACCGGTGGGGTGAATGGTCTCTGTCCTCTCACCCGATCCGACACATTTCTCCGAGTGGGGAACGGAGGGTTGGGAGGAACCTGCAGGGGATGGCTTCCCGCCCGACTTCGCAGACGCAGGCCTGGCAGGCAGACATTCGTGCCGAGTCACACGGCAGGGGAGGGCTGCCAGGGCTGGAGCTGAGGTCTCCCGACCGCCAACCCAGATGGTCTGGACCACGCCACCTCTCCTGACCCTGTCCTGAGGTATTGCAGGAAGACAAATGGCAACAGCCGGAGAGACGTGGCAAACAGAGCCAGGCGGCCCGGTGCAGCTTCCTTGTGCCTTGCTCTCATGTATTCCACCTGCTTTCTTCCCAGGGCCCAGCTCGCCACTGGACGTGCGCCGCAGGAGCCAGTCCCGCCAGCAAGCCTACTCGGAAGTTAATGTAAGGTAGGAGACAACGCGGGCACTTCCCCAGAAATCAAGAAATTAGTGATGGGTTTGGGTTCCCGGACAAGAATTTTCTAGAAAAATCACAAGTCGCAGAGCGGTCGTGAGTTTCCCTTGTAGTAGATTGATCCGTAATCTTGCCTGGTGAGACTGTGGGAACTTGTGTCTTGAACCCTTGAAATTAAGATGACAATTGTTCATTATGTTCTGTAAGTTTGCCTGTTTCCTCATTTCCAAACTCCTTGTGCACCAGGATTTTTCCTTTCTTTTTCTGGATTTCCTTTTTTCCGGGTTTACTGAGAAATAGCGGACACACAGCACTGCATACGCACGAGGCTTCAGCGTGAGGGTCTGAGTGGGGTGCGCTCTGAGATGGGGACCGCCCGGGGCTAAGTCAGCACCCTTCACCTCGGGGAGACGTAACGGTGGAAACCAGGGGCTGCCTCCGGATGGGGACGCGCAGGGTCTGCTCTCTTAAAGCCTTTCCCGGGCGCCGCACAGCAGTCGCAGCCGAGTCCTTACGCCCGTCACATCCCCAGGACTCATTTATCCTGTGCAATTTGTCCCGCGGCGAGAGAGTCTGTGCCCTTTGACCTCCCTCCTCCAGGTCTCGCCCGACCCCTTGACGTTCGCCTCGGGCAACCGTAAATCTAATCTCTCCCTGTAAAATGAGTTTGGTGGGTTCTTCTTTAAAATTAGATCCCACGTGTGAGTGAGATTGTGTGAGTGCTTGTCTTGCTCTGTCTGACTTGTTTTTCTGAGCACGATGCCTTCAGGGTCCGTCCGTGTGGTGACAGGTGACAGGATTTCCCCGCTTTTTGTGGCTCAATAGTTCATTGTGTGTGCACACACGTGCGTGTATGTATACATACATGTACACGTGTGTGTGTGTGTGTGTGTGTGTGTAAGGTTCAGCCACAGTGTCATGGGTGTCACTATGTCACCCTTCTCTGGGGTGGGGTGATGTTCCTCCATGGAGATGCACCCCGTTTTCTTTCTCCATTCGTCAGCTGATGGACGTCTTTGGCTCTCACGAAGCACATCACCAGGAACTTCCCTGTCCAAGCTTTTGTGTGGACATGTGTTTTCAGTTCTCCTGGGTCCACGCCTGGAAGCGGGACAGCTGGGTCGCACGGTGACTGTGTGTTGACCTCCTGAGGGCCTGCCAGGCTGCTTCCCTCTGCACCGTCTTATGTCCCCACCAGCGGTGTTCCAGCTTCTCCACATCCGCACCAGCACTTGCCACCACTCACTCTCCCTCCGGGCAGTGTGGCTTTCCCTTGATGTGAACACCGGAGCCTCCCTCCAGCGCCGTCCCTCTGGCATGCACGTGGGTGGAGACATACATAGAAGCAGGTCCTGGGATGGCGGAGGAGGCTCAGGAGGACCGTCAGGGGTCCCTGCTGGGCACCGCCTCACCGATCGGCGCCTGCCAGTCGGTATCAGGCTGTTTTCTCGCACGTGGCTCACAGCCTGTGTCTCCTTCTCAGGGTCCCGCCATGTAACCGCACTCCCCGGTGTTTTTTAGAGGATTTGCATCGTCTCCTTCGTGAGTGTAGTATCAGTTGGGTCCTTCCCTTTTCCGGGCTTGCTCCACGGATGTTCGTGAACTGCCCTTGTGCCTTGTCTTTGATGCTCAGATGTCAAACCTTGTAGTGGATGTTGAGAGGCTAAGTTTTCTTGGTGACACCAACACAGGACGAACCCCTGTCCTCATCGGGGCCTTTTTCAGTGATAATAGACCAGGTGGCTTATCTCAAATTGCCAAGCACCTGTAGCAAGAAAGGAATATTCTAAGAAGTGCCCCACAGGGAAGCACGACAAAATGTGCTCCGTTGTCTCTTTCAAAAATCCCCCTCTTTGCCGATTTAGGGACGGAATCACCGTGGCAGAGGAGCTGGAGTCTGTTGCTGCTGCTGTGGGGGAGGGGGGGTGCGGGGGTGGGGGGGATACAGGCTGCAGCCCCTCCCCCCAGGGAACAGCAGCTGGAGGTGTGGCCAGGAGACTGACCTCCGCTGGCTGACAAGGTCGCAGCCTGTCGGTCAGCAGGGCCATGACTCCATGACCTAAACACCGCCTGCCTCCTACGTTTTTACAGTTTTGCCATAGCTGAGACATCCGTGAAAGTTGCAACAATAGTACGGAGCATTCCCTCACCCTTGCCACGGTGCCTAGCACACACAAGGCTCCGCGAACGCTGTTTTCCCTGCCTCCCTCCTGAGCGGCCACGCAGCCCATTCCTGCTGGAGGGCCCCGGGGTTTGCCTTTGTGCTCCCTCGGCTTTTCCTCACGCTCTCCCCTCTTTTGCGAGTTCAGAATTTCTCATTCTCCAAGGCCCCGTCACAGGGGACCTCCTCTCTAGACGCTGCCAGAAGCCACTCCCACTTTCCTGCTCTCCAGGGCTGAGAGACCCCGACGCCCCTTCCGGGGGGCAGGCAGCACCACTGGAGTCAAGGGCGCTCTTCTGCCTCCCACGTAGGCGGCTGAGATCCAAGGTCGGCATCTTCCTTCCCTGTGCGTCTCGGGGATGAGGTAGTAACCCCTGAGCAATAATAAGCCTGGAGCAATAGTAATAACTGCCCACAACAACACCCACCCGGGCAATAATAACCCCGGGGCAATACAGCCCCCAGCCAGGCTGCTTGGCCCTGACTAGGAAACCACACCACCGCCATCCTGTCCACACACGGTAAATGCTCAATAAATGTTTTAAGAGATTTTTTAAGTGTTAAGATGATAGGGAACTTTATTGATAACGTTCAAACTTTGCCTGAAAGTCAATAATATTTTCTGTTGGCCCTGACTGATGTGGCTTGGTTGGGTGGACATCGGCCTGCAAAGTGCCAGCTGGGATGCCACACGGAGACCCAGGGCTGCTATCCACCTGCTCCGGAGAGTCCCTTGTCTTGCCAGGAAGGCACCCCTGGGGTATCAGGGAAGGTGGGACAAACCCAACTGGGGGTCAGGCTCCTTCCAGGGCCCGAGGCCTCCTTGCCATCCTCAGCCTCTCCCTCTGTCTCTGAACAAAATCATGCCGCAGGTCTCTCCGGCTTGGCTCCTGTTCAGTGACTCTGCATTGTTAACATTACCAGAATCCTCTGGAGCGCCCAGCTCATCTGGGAAGCTCCTTCCAAGTCCTTGGGGGCTCTGTGATCGGGGGCTTGGCTCCTCCATCCAGGGTTGGAAGTTTGTGCTCCCCAAGTGGACGGGGTCTTCCCCCCTGAGCATTGGGTCACCGGTCCGTCCTCCTGGTGGCAGTCCTCAGACTGGGCTCTTGGTTGCTGGACGCCTCCTCCTTTGTGCCCGTGCCGTGGAGAACGGGGGTGTCACGGGCCATTTTTCAGGTCGCTAGGGCTCGACGTACAAGAGGAGGAATGTCCCCAAGGAGGGCGTTGTCACATCACTGGACATTCATGTGACAGGTGATTGCACAGACTTCAATGCCAGGCTTTCCGAGAGAAGGCAATACTGTGGGAAGCTGCTTATTTTTTTGTGTGAAGGGAAACAAAACCAGCACAACCGCGTATTTCAGGATTCTTATCTCTGCTCCCACAGATGCATGTTTTTATGATTGCATGTGCATGCACACGTGTAAATGCATGCACACATGTAAATGTATGCACAGGGGGAGAGGACTAGAAGAACACCAGAATCTCCTACGGTTACTTCGCAGTATATTCTCCAAAATCTGTAGTGAGCGAATGTCACTGGGACATTTCAAATGAGTGGCCGACGGGACATGTCTTACGACAGGATTGCCCCAGACCCAGTTTGAGCGAGTTTGGGCGAAGTCCAGCCTGGCTGGAAGTGCGTGATGTTCTAACAGGAGGAAAATGGACGTGGGGGCATGTGCTGAGTTAGCGTCCACAGTTCCTTTCCTTGTGGGGAGGGCGCTCTGGAAGGGAGGGGCCCCATCGGCCACCCCCTCCGGGGCTGTCCTGGTGGCATGCACATGACCACGCCGAAGGGCCTTCCTCTCCTCGTCTGTCAATGGGGAAGCATGATGCCCGTTGGACCCGGACTGTTTGGGGACGGAATTAGACCCTCTGGTTCTCGGGGTCTGCAGCACAGAACAGTACCCTCCGAGGCTCCCACGGTCCCATGCCTGTGGGACGTGCTGTCGAGTCTCCGCCTTCTCCTAGAACCCACTTAGTTCTGTGAACTTGTGCCGGCCGGCCTGGACCAGCGCGATCAAAAACGATGAAGGCCCCTGCCCTCTGCCCACTCTCACTGCCCAGGTCCTTGACCTGGGGTACAGGTGGGAGCTGGGATTGGGGCCCTGGGGGTCAGGCACATCCTCCAGGCCAGATGGGGCAAGTCCGGCAGGAGCTCCCTTCCCTCCAGCTAATCCCGTACAAAGGATGGGAAACGAGCCCCTGGTGCGAGCAGGATGAGAGGGCAGAACGGAGGCAAAGACAGCGGTTTCAGCTGCGGTTAGAACGTGCGAGTGGGGGTTAGTGCCCCCCTTCCATGAACAGAAAGGCACAAAGTGCAGTTTTCCTGGCGACGTGGTCGGGACACCAAACGCTCTTTTCCCATGGGATAAAAACAGGAACGTAGGCGGGAAGATGCAGTGGAAGATGGGTTAGGGATAGGACGCAGACACGCAGCAAAGGCTGGATTGTGGCGTCCTCCGCAAATAAATGAGTAACTGAACAAGCAAATATCAGACCACGAGAGAGGATGTAACGGACATTACGCTGTTCGAGGAACGGTGGCTGTCCCTTTTTCAGTCATACAGTGGATTAGAAAAACTGATAATCAAACATTGCCTCTGTTTTTATATTCGTGGCATCTGTTTACTTTGTCATGAATTAACTGGGCAAATTTGGGGATGCCTGTCTTAAGACCTTGCTCCCCAAATGATCTTGTAATGTCAGGACAGAGGTACATTCGTTACATGCCCTGAAATTAGAAGGTGGTCCTGTACTCACCGCTCTTCTGGAAGGTGCGGGGACCCTCCGCGGCCAGGCAGGGATGGCCCCGGTGCCCAGCTCCTCACACTGAATTCAGTGCAAGTTAGGAAGGGCGTGGCTCGGGGAAAGCACCAAGCCATGTTGCTTCTCTCAGCTGGAAGCCAAACCAACCGGCACAGGTGAGGAAACATGAGCTAAAACGTTTTATTGCTGGAGAACAAGTTAAGAGGGATGTTCCCCCCCACACTGGCCTGGGAAAGGTAGTTGGCAACGACCCTTGGATTTCCTGGTGCACTGAGCAGATGGCCGCCTCCCTCATTTTCCCCTCACATCTGAGTGCCGACTGTCTGTCCTGGGCCACAGCAGTGACTTACAGTCTGAAGGACACCCCTGCCCTGCTCCTGGCCCGGTGCTTTGGGGTCACCCGCCCTTCACCTCATGCAGAGTGGCAGCATTTTGTTTGAAGGTCCACTGCTCTCTGCAGATAGGTGAAGGCGAGAACCCCGCGGGGACCCCTCTGAAGTTGTGCCCAGGCATCTCCCATCCTCTGTGTGCCCACAGGGTTTTCCCTCAGCAGCAGCCCGAGGGGAGCAGCTTGGCTGACCCTCTGATCGCCCTGGTGCTGATGCTGACCGGTGCTAAGGGGCCAGCCCAGGTCACTGCAAGTGGGCGTGCATGTGCCCCTGGAGGCTGCAGAACCCAGTCGTGGGTGGAGGGCAGAGTCCTCAGCAGGCAGGCTGGTCTGATGGGGCCAGTCCCCACCCACCCAGGCCCAGGGTTCCCTCCCAGCCAAGGACCGCTGCCTGCGGGAAGTGATGCTCCATGCGTGGTCCTCCTGCCTCCGCCCACTTGCTTCAGCATCAGAAGTCCGCTCGTCCTTCGGAAACAGGAAGGAAAGGGGCAGTTTGGTGGCTGTTTGGAGTGGCTCCTGAGATGAGGAAGTTAGTAAAGAAAGAACCCCTTCAGCCAGCCTCGCCCCCTCTCTCTGCTCCTTCCCCCTGTGCCTGGGCTGGCCCCTGCTTGCTCTCCCTCCTTTCCGACCCCTTGTCCCAGCTGCGGCAGCAGTCCCGGGTGACAGGGCTGGCTGCAGCATGCTTCATGGCTCTGCTTCCCCATCATGGTTCAGATGGGCCCTCTCTCCTCTGATGACACCTCTAAGCCCACCCCTGACCACCCCCACCCCTGGGACGGGCCTCCCAACTACCCCCGCCTCCTCCCCCTCTGAATCTCACACGCACCTTCCCAGGAAACGCGTGATTCTGCAAAGCTGTCCCCATCTATCCTTCAGGTGAAAAATGCCAGTGGTACAGAAACTCCTGTTTTCTACTCATCACTTGCCTGTCCAGCAGGTCTGTCCACACCCGCGTGGGCTGGCATAGGCCCAAGCAGAGAGCCGTTAAAAAAGAAGTGACAGGTGACACATTAGGGACATGTCCTAACTCCGTGTTTTCGACTTTGATGGAGAGTTGTGGCTAGGACTCCCGAGAAGTCAGATTCTATCAGAATCCCTGCGAAACGGGAGTGTGACCTCTCTCTCTCTCTCTCTCTCTCCCCCCCCCCCACCCATGGGGTGTAGTTATGTGGAGGACGCGGTGGTATCCCTTTTTCTTCACACGGACTTTTCCTTGTGTTAGGTCTGGTCAGTAATATTTAAAATATAGAAATCCTGTTCGTTAAAATATCTTCATTAAAAGAAATATTTCTTTCCCTACAAAAAGAATTCACCACGTTTTGGGGCCTAGTTTTTCACGTTTCACGGGCCTACTTTGGTGGTCGGTTTTGGGGATGTGAGCACCACGGCCCCGCCCCCAGCGAGAGAGAGAAAGCACGCGCCATCGCCAAGGTTCTAGAAAACCAGAACAAAACTAATTTATTATAGTGCTGCCTTCATTATATGCCGCGTGTGGGTGAGTTAAACACAACAAAATTATTGTCTTTTCTTTTAAAAGTGACTACTAAAGATAAAAAGAAGAAGGTAACAATTAACATGTAGTTTGTTACGTTAAAAAAATCTGATATACATATTTCTATTGCCTGTTAGCTTGCTCTAAGCCTCTTTAACTATTACAAAAAAAAAAGAGAGAGAAAAGTCGTCTTTTAGAGGCAAATGTTCAGTTCGGCTGACACGACATCTCGGTACAGCCAACGGACCTCATCCAGCGGGGGCAGCGAGTCGGGCCTTAGCTTCTGGGTTGAAAGTCTGGAGGCCAGAGCGCTCTAGAGGCAGGGTCCGTGCTGGGCTGCAGCTGCGGGTCGGCCGCTGCGGGGCCACGGCGCTTTCTGCCGTTGGCTGCGGAAGAAGGGGTGCCGCTCCTGGTCAAAGCACAGGGCAACCCCGACCTGCCGTTCATCATTTTATCGAGCAGCGCAGTTAGAACAGCATCGTCGAGTTTAGCACAGAAACTAAAACAAAAGAATAATATAATAATAAGGATAATAACAGTAAGAGTAAAAACCCAACACACGCTGGAAGCCTAGGGACGCTGCCAGCCGTGTCAAACTCTTGTGATACGCTCTATTAAAAAAAAAGAAAAAAATCGACCCGTCCTCTCCCCTCTGCTGCCGGCTGGCAAAGTCAAGAATACAGAAGTCTTCCACGCGTTACTTTTGCAGAATAAAGCAAAAACGTCTTTGTGCTCCTTACTACCAGAAGCAAAACGCCCGCTGAGTCACCACAAGTAGTAGCTTCTGGATGTGTCCACCTGGGTCGGCTTGGTCTCTGCCGATCCCTCTTTGTCCTTCTCATTGTCGCCTTCCCAGAGGTTAATGAGCGGCGGGTACAGCTCATTCAGCGGGATGGAAGAGGTCTTTTGCATGTACTTCTTTAGGGAATGGTGGTAGTTTTTCCTCTTCAGTCTTTTGGCGACGTACACAGCCATGGACGCGAGGCTGACGACGGCGAACAGGCACCCCATCACGGCCGCCAGGGCGGTGCTGGTCTCCTGGTCAGAAATGGCCAGGGCGAAGGCCGCGTTCTTAGTCGTGACATTCACACATGACTTCTGAGTCTGCTGGTGGATGTTGGACACGGTGAGGCACACTTCGTAATCCGTGGAAGGCTGCAGGTGTGTCAGGTTGTACTCGTGGACGTCCACGGGGACCCGGGCCGTGTACGTGATGTGGGGGTTGTCGATCTTCATGGTGGCGGATGACCATTTTAGGTTGGACGTCATGACATTGGAGTTGACCTTCCAGGACACTAAGATGGAATGAGATTCTGTCTGCTTGACGTATATTTTCAGCACCTGCGTGCCATCCAGGAGGGTCCCATTAACCTTAATTGTCACCACGCGAGTGTCTGCCCCTTCGACGTTCTGGGCGACGCAGGTGTATCTCCCCGAATCTTCCGTTCGTATGTTTGATATTTCCAAGGTGCCTTCGCTACTCAGCTTGTACCTGTCCAAAAGCGTTTCCACGGTTATCTTATTTCCCAGGGGACTGACCCAGTAGACGTCGGGTTCCGGCTCCGCCATGGCCCGGCAGTCCAGCAGGACCGTCGCGCCGGTCTCCACGTTCACGTGGCTGGGGAGCGCGTCGTGAGCGATCATCGGGGGGCACTGCTCCCCGGAGTCCTGGACGAGGACCTCCTTCACCTGCTGTCCCCTGTGCTCGGGCGGCATGGCGCAGAACATGGACAGTGGCTCCATGAAGCGGATGCTCGTCTTGTTGGAGCTGACCCAGTGGATGACGCAGTCGCACCGCAGCGGGTTGCTGTGGATGCTGATCTCGCGCAGGTTGGGCAGGGACTCCACCGTTTTCTGGTAGACGGCGTTGAGGGCATTGTTGTTGAGCATCAAGCTCTCCAGGGCGGGGACGCTTCGAAACGCCAGGCGGTGGATGTAGGACAGCTTGGGGTTGTTGGTGGCCTCCAGCTTGGTGAGCTCGGGCAGGTTATCGAGCGCGTAGCGGTCCATGGACACCAGCTCCCCCATGTTGTTGAGCCCTAGTTCCTTCAGCCGCAGCATGTTCCTGAAGTCCCCCTCTTGGATTCTGTGGATGGGGTTTTTGTTCAGGTCTAAGAATTTCAAATTGGGGACTTTCTGCAGCGCTAGCTGGGGGACCTTGACCAATTTGTTGTCATAAAACGACAGACTCTCAAGACTGTCCAAGCCCACCAAGGCATTTCCGGGGATCTCGGTGAGGTACATTCCTGCCAAGACCAGGCTTCTCAGATTGGAGAGGGGTTTGAAGTTCATGTCCAGGATCCCAATCACGGGGTTCTCCCCAATCATGAGGATTTCCAGGTTGGGCGTCGAGTCGAACCAGCGGCTGTCGATGACCTTCAGCTTGTTAGAGTTCAGGTGGAGCCTTAAAAGGTTTTTCAAGCCGGCAAAGGCCTTGGCGGAGATGGCGCTGATCTGGTTATGGTTGATGTAAAGCTCCTGCAGGTTGCTGAGGTCTTGCAGACAGTAGTCTGTCATTTCCGAGATCTGGTTCTCCTCCAGGTGCAGGGTGGTGAGCTGCGTCAGGTTGGCCAGCCCCACCTCCCGGATGCTGGTGAAGTTGTTCTGGGAGAAGTCCAGCTCCGTCAGGTTGAAGAGCTGCTGCAGCTCGTCCACCGTCTTGGCGATGTTGTTGCTTTGCAGGAGGAGCACTTGCGTGTCACTGGAGAGGTTGCTGGGGATCCGGGTCAGCCGGAGGTCGTTGCAGTCCACGGTGGTGGCTTCCCTGTAGGTCGACTGCGGGGTGAACCAGGGCCTGATCTCGCACACGCAGAGCTGCGGGCACTCGCTGCTTTGCAGGGAAGACCCGGAGAAGGAAGTCATCAGCAAGCCCAGCACCAGCCGGGAGGCTGCTCCGGCCGAGCTCATCCTGGCCATGCCGGCCCACCGAGCCAGCTCAGCCCCGACCCGTGCACGTTTTACCGAAAGGTAGGCGCTGGAGAGCAACGTCTGGGAGAGCCAGCAGGGAAGGTAAACATTCAAGCAGAGTCTCGGTGGTGATGCAGAGAATCTCAGAGTCCGAAGGGATGGCTTTCTGGAGTTTGCAAAAGGCAGGGAGTACTCGGGCGTCTTTCAGCTGTGTTCCTTGGTCCCAGGCGTGCCCACGGCTTGATGGCACAGGGGACTTGGCCGAGTCTGAGTCTGCAGTGTGCCTGAAAAGTAGACGGGGACAGATGCGGATTAGAAAGAAGAGCTACGTCTATTCCTGAGACTTTCTTCGGTCCCCTGAAAAGGCACGATCCCTTGCAAATCAAATAGCGGAACGTTCACAAGAACCCAACAAGCTTTGGAACTTCAGGGTGTTTTCGCTGTGCTCCGCTCACACCGCTGAACTAGTCTCCCCTTGTACCGTGAAATCGGGGCTGCTTGTATGATTGGGCGAAAGACACACACACGCTTAATGGGAGCACTTAGGAAAACCCACAGAGGTCATTCTTTAGAAACAAAAGTGGCTTTAAAAAACTACATATATTATGGCAACAAAAAATTCCCGCAGGTCAAAAGCAAACTGTGATAGGCTGTGCGGTAGAGACTCGCAGCCTGTTCTCCGTGACTTAAGCTTTAATGACAACGTGGTCCGGTTCCCGCCATGTTCTCCTTTCCAAATGGAACATCCTGCGGGCACACTCAGTCAGTGCTTTCCTAGCTCGACCATTCTTATGCAGTAAATTAATTTAATACAACCGGAAAAGGACGACATCGGCTTTCCTTATATTCTAATAGCCAGGTCAGGTTATGACTGAGCAAAATAGTAAGAGGACTCTATTCCACCCCCCACCCCCAATCTTCATTAAAAACACAAGCATCCAGAGTCCTGGCCAGTGAGGCTCAGTGGACTGAGCATCGTCCTAAAAACTGAAAGGTGACTGGTTTGATTCCTGGTCAGGGCACATGCCTGGGTTGTGGGTCAGGTCCCCGGTTGGGGGTGTGCCAGAGGCAACCGATCGATGCTTCTCTCCCTCTCTTTCTCCCTCCCTTCTCCTCTCTTTAGAAGTAAATAAATAAATAAATAAAATCTTAAAAGAAAAACAAAAGCAAACAAGCACACGTGTGTGTAAACATCACGTAGACAACTCCCTCCACCCCACGCGGATGTCACTGCCCACGCAGTAGCTACAGACCACGGGCACATCGAATGCCTTCTTTGACCAGCTGAAGACTGAGCTTCTTCAACTACAAAGTGGGTGGGTCACAGCGTTACTGAGAGAATGGGAGGAAGCTCCGAGCATGGCGCCTGACAGACCGTGAGTGCTCGCGGGCGTTAGTGAGCTCTGTCCTACAGGTGTAGCTAACCAGCAGTTGTCGGGGACAAGTACAAGGAGGGGAGCTGGGGCTGTGGGACTTTACTGAGCCCTCCCGAATGGGGTTTCAGAAGGTCTCCTGAGGCCGAAGAGCTACTGCTCAGCTGCTTGCCAAGGCAACCTTAGTAGGTAACGGTTCTAGTTTCCCAGGTTCCAAGCAAGTGGAAAAGGCCACTGTGGACCCAGGGTGGGCACTGCTGTCTGAAGACGAGGCCAGTCACTGGCTGAGGGAGCCAAAGCAGGGCTTTATGTCGCCTTACATTTGTTTTTCCATAATGCACTTCGACGTGGAGTATCGAAGAGACTGCAGTGACCAGGGCTTTCTTCGCCCTCCTGCGCTCGCCGCAAGGGTTCAGTGAGAGAGCATGTGATGCGCTTAAAGCCCATGCTCGGCTGGTGGCAAGCTCTCCGTTCATCTTAGCTGCTGCTGTCATCGTCCTACTCTGCGAGACACAGTGATCCCGGTGAGTGACCCAGAAGTGGAAGGACACAAGGAGCCTGTCCTCAAAGGCCCGTGTTGGCTATACTTTAGTAGAAAGAAGGAAAAGTCCTGTATGTTTTCTGTCTCACAAAATATGCGAATCACACAACGGCTCTAACATGCCAGAATCCCCACAAAGCGCGCAGTGCGGGCCGGGCGGCGTGGAGGCAAGAGGAAAGGCCCGTGGGTGGGGCGCTCTGCTCTCCACACGGAGGGGACGCTGGCTGTCTCCTCTGCCCCCCTGGCTGCGACACCATGGGCTGGGCCCGGGCCCACCATCCAGTTCCAGAGCCGCTCGGTCCTGACTTTCATCAGGAAGTTCTGTAGGAAGAAAACACACCTCAGAGAGTGACCATTCCGGATGTCACTGTCGGCCCCGCACACTTCTGTCCCTCTCTGTTTCCAGCTAGAGTGGCCCTGAAACAGGTCCAGGGGCTGCGGTCCGTGTGCAGCGAGGAGGCTGCTGCCACGCGCTGCTCCTCAGTCTTCGTTCAAAACAGAAAGCCAGACGGTTAAAGCTCCTTTTCGTGACCCGGGCATGGAATTTCAATGAATTCTCATGGCTTGGTTGGTTTAAATTTAAGGACATGTAGTAAAGGGTAAAAGATGTATTAGTTAAACTCCCCAAAGAATCCGTTGCTGCTATTGGAAAAGTGTTTTTAAGGGGCTACACTTGGAACACTGGCGTGAGTGGTGCTTCCATTTCAGTTTAAATTATATGTATTTGAGGCAATTGTACTGCAATTCTCAAATTTCTCTCTGGCACATACATATGCCTCTTTAAACAAGCAGGCAGGCAGGGAGGCAAGCACACCACCCAACACACAAGTGCAGGATGTCAGATACCGAGTCCAGCCCAGAGGGAAGGCATTGTCCTCTTCCTGACCTGGGTTTGGCTCCTTGGGGAGCACGGAAGGGCATTTCCTCAACACAAAGGGGGCGTTGAAGACATTTCTGTTGGCCTCCCACTCTGAATTCTATTTAGCATGGTTTCCCCAGCCCAGTTTTTGAGTGTGACGTCATATATGCAACGAAGCATCCAAGAATTCTTAAACCATTCTGTGCATTGAGAACATAAGGCAGGTGTCCAGAGCTGCTCACCAACAGTGTTCAAAAGGAAGCCCATTATCACACAAAGAAACGAACACCACCGACCAATGTCCCTGGTGCAGGAAAAGCATTTCACAAGATTTAACACCCCTTCGTGATAAAAACGCTCAACAAATTAGGAATAAAAGGAAACTGCCTCAACATAATAAACACCATATGCGGAAAATCCACAGCTAAACTCTTACTGGTGGAAGAGCGTAAGGTTTTCCGCTAAGATTGGGATCGATGGGAGGATGCCCACTCTAGCCACTTCTGTTTAACTTAGTACTGGGGTCCTAGCCAGAGCAATTAGATAAGGAAAAGAAACGACATCAGATTGGAAAGGAAAAAGTTAAAGTGTCTGTTTGTAGATGATATGATCTCATACGTAGAAAACCCTAAAGACGCCTCTCAAAAACCCCCCTCAAACTGTTAAAACAAAGAAATGATTTCAGCACAGACACAGGATATAAAATAAATGTATAAAAATCAGTTGTGTTTCTGTATCCTAACAACGACCAATCCAAAAAGGGGGCTAAGCAGACAATCCAATTTACAACAGCATTGAGAAGAGGAAAATATTTAGGAATAAACGTGTAACCAAGGAGGCAAAAGACGTGAGCACTGAAAACAATGAACCTCGCTAGGAGAATAAAATATACAGACCAACGGGAAGACATCCCACATCCATGGATCAGAAAACTTAGCGTTGTTACAACGTCTGCAGTACCAAAGGGGCTGGAGACTCGGTGTGATCCCCCTCGAAACCTCGACGGCAAAGTGTAGAAACAGAGAGAAAATCTTAAGTTCCTCTGGAGTCTCAAGGGACCCCAAGTACCCGAAGCCACCTGGACAAAGAACGGTGTTCGAGACCCCACACATTGGAACACACACAAGGCATCAGCGGTGACGATGGTGCCTCCAGACGGGCGTGCAGCCCAGGGGCAGGAGGACCCAGCGGGGGACCCTGCTGCACAAGACCCAGCGGTCTCTGATGAAAGGGCCCAGCGTGCTTGAGGAGGAAAGGGTGCGCTCCTCAGCATGTGGCACTGGGTTTCCATGCAAACGAATGAAGCGAGACCCTGACCTGGCACCGTCCATAACAATTAACTCTCAATGGAGGCGAGACACGAATGTAAGACCTGAAACCAGAAGACTCCTAGAGGAAAACAGGGGGAAAGCTTCAGAACGCTGGCTTCGTCATGATTTCTCGGACATGACGCCCGAAGCCCAGGCAGCAGAAGCAAATACACACCCAAGGAGGAAACCCTGTCACAGCTACAATGGGGATGAGCCTCAGGACATCATCCAGTGAGAGGGGCCAGTCGGGGGCTCGTTCAAGAGGACAAGCACTATGTGACCCCACTCACGGGAAATATGCAAAGGAGTCAAAAAACCACAGAAACAGGACGGAGAAGGGCAATTGCCAAGGGCCGGGGGCAGCACAGGGGGCATTAGTGTTTAACGGGCACAGAATCAGCTTTGCAAGAAGTCAGAGACCTGGCACACCACGTGAATGTAGTGAACGCCACGAAACTGCCCACTGAAGAACGGAAGGTGACGAATTTGATGTTCTTTGGTCACAATTAATAAAAGTAAATCGTACTTCGGTCCGGGCTCGATCACGCACACACAAATGATCGGACATTCTGCAACAAGTCAGAAATGGTGGGCGGAGATTTTTTTAAAGAAGTGGCGTGGCTTTTTCCTGGACTTAGCCGGTCACGTGGAAGGAGGACACGCCCAGTGAGCTTCCAGAATGATGTTCCACAGACAAGTCTGGCCGCATAAAGAAACAGTCCCTTAAATGACAAGCCGTGGCTTTGAAGGCCCGGGATCGGCAAGGGACACATTTCAAAGAGGCTGACAAACTATTATACAGTGAGAGCTGAGGCTTCTTTTTCCCCAAGAAGATACTTTTGGGACAGTGCTCTGAACATAAAATTCTACAGGAAACGGGCAGCATGGCTGTCCCCGTCAGTGAACTTGGCACTGACCCCCGGAGTCCCCAGGTCATCAGGTCAGATGGGATGCTACTTTAACACAAATCATGTTCCTTGGTGGGACGGCCAGCTAGGATCCGTATGCCTTCAGTTCTAATGGAGCTGGGGGAAAGAAAGAAGCACTCACAATAATGCGGCAGTCACAAAAATCCCAGTCACAGCAAAATGCAGACAGCCCTCTGCTTGGAGAGAGAATTCTGTCTGGTGGGGTCAGGGGACCTGAACTCAGATCCCGACTCTTTCACGTACTGGATGTGTCACCTCATCCAAACTGTGTGAATTCTTTGTCTTGGCTCGCACAGCTGCAGTGCAGACTGACCCTTCGGACCCCATGGATGAAAATGGAGGTGATGTCATCGAGTGGCCCCCACGTGAGGTTTCAGCCCGGGGCCCGGGAGGGAGGCCAGCACCCGGTGAGCACTCCAAGGCGTATTGGAGCCTCTGGAAGCTCATCAAGCTTGCCACTCAATGTCATCCTCACCTTGCAGGGCTGCTGGGAGGTGATGAGTAAGCAAATCTCCTGGGCATGGCAGGTGTTCGGGAAAAGCCATCCTTTTTATTGTTTACCATTTCTGTGATATTTTCGAGCAATATTTTTGGAATTAACAGCGCTAAAAATTCAGAGACTGAATGTTGCGCCGTGGATAAATTAAAGCCCTCTGCCGACAGTCACATCGTGAGAAACCCACGCCCAACCTGGAAGTCATCCTCATCAACAGCTTTGTGATCGCAGCACCGGACTGAAATCGGATACTCCGAACATTTCGAAAAATGCCTTTTGGGGACCTGTGCTTTTATGTGCTTCCTTCGGTGGTCAAAGTCACAGCACGTACATAATGTCTGGAAAAATAACGTTTTGTTTTTTCTTTTTTTGCTTAATGGGTCCCCACATAGACCTAGGGCTAATGTAGCATTCAAATTTGCTTATGTTCTTTTGAAAATGGCTTAAATAGTGGGGAAATAGGGTTTTTGTTCCAGTCAGCTTTTCTTCTAGTTCAAAAATGCCTAGTCTGAACATGAATTCTTCCTCTAGACACACGCATGGGGGACGGGTGCGGGGAGGGGAGGGGGTGGCACAGCAAGGCGGAGCCAAACTCCCCTCCTGGTGCCCGAAGGCCAAGCCGGCTTCTGCTGCCGGTGCAGCAGCCGATGGCGTGACTGAGGTCGGCGAGCGGTTTGGGACTGGAGTTCGGCACAGAGTCGAGTGCGGTTTTGGAGAGACAGCCCTGGCTTCAAACTCAGGTCTGTGACCTTGAGCGAGTCATCAGAGCTTCCTTTCTGAGGCTCCATTTCCTTGTTTCAGACAATGGAGATCCTAAAACCTGCTTTGCAAGGGCGGTGAGGACTGGAGTGAGACGTGAAATGCGCAGCTTTGGCAGAGGGCCTGGCACCGGGCCCAGCCGATGTCGGCGGCGGCTGTTCCCAGACTGGGTGCCTCCCACGGGGCTTGGGTCTCTTCACGGGTGTGAGAGTGACCGGGGGGGGGGGGGGGGGGGGGGGGGGGGGGGGGGGGGGGGGGGGGGGGGGGGGGGGGGGGGGGGGGGGGGGGGGGGGGGGGGGGGGGGGGGGGGGGGGGAGTGGGCGGTGGTCGGTCACGTGTCTTTCGTGGTGTCAGCGGCTACAGGCTTTGGAAAGGCTGGCGGGAGGCCTTCCGAACGACGCAGGTGGCTGGCACAGGTAGGACCGGCCAGACTGCAGCGCGTTCTTCAAGGAGGGCTCACTGCGTTTCCCTGGGAAGGGCAGCCTGTCTCGCAAAGGCATCCTGGATGCTGACTCTGCACGGACTGTGTTTAAAGACACTTGTTTCTTGGACTTTTGTCTGGCCCCCGACCCTTTGAGTCTTACATTTCATTCTCTAGCCTCTTTCCGAAATTATGTTCCCTGCTCACACGTCACCCACGGCGGAACACGCCATGCGGAGTCTTAGTGAGGCTCGCAGAGGGAGGGTGCATCTGGGAGAAGAGCATCACGGTCTCCGTGAGGTGTCAGGACCAGGACAGGGTGGGGCTGGCCAGAGGAACTGCCTCGGAGAGCATGGCCGAGGGGTCAAGCAGCAGCATTAGGACGCCAGGCAAGGGATTCTTGGCTTGGGGTTCGCTACAAACTTCCTTGTTGACCTTGAGCAAGTCTAGAAACTTTGTGTCCTATTTTAGTTATCTTAAAGTACGCAGGTTGAGAAGGGTACTTGAAGGACAGTTCCCTCCCTTCTTGGTGGTGTTAATTGTTAGGGAGGCGTGGAGTTTGGTGATGCCAAGGACCTCAAACCCCAGTGCCATCAGGGGCTGAGTGGGTGAGGCCAGCTGAGTCTGACACGGCCATGTGAGAAGCTGGCGTGCACAGTGCGCCAAAGCCACCCAGGAACGCCCGGCTGTGCGGTTCGAGCCAAACCCATCCGCCCTCCACAGCTTCTCGTGGCCCGTTTGTAACGACTGAGTCCCAGGAGAACCCCCCATAATGCTTATCAGCTAAAGGGAGTGTTTGAGGACTAGGTGATCAGAGAGGAATTTAAAAATACTGTGGCAAATACTCCGTATATGAAAACCTGTAATTAGAAGCTTCGTGTAGTCCAGTGCACATCTTTGCTCTGACGGAAACTTCTGCGGTGCTTTTTAAAATAGCATTCCATTTCCAAAAGTTCGGTTTACATCCCCTTCTCTTGGAAGACCGACTTTTAAAGGAAGAGAGAACCTTAGAGGTTCCCTAGGTTAGTGGTCCCCAACCTTTCTGGCACCAGGGACCAGTTCTTCCATGGAGGGGGGGTAGGGGATGTGGGGCATTAGGGGACAGGAGGCAGAGCTCAGGTGAGCTCCCCTCTAGGCCTGGTCCCCACAGGCCATGGACAGGTACAGGCCCGTGGCCGGGGGTTGGGGGCACCTGCCCTAGGTGATCTGAGATGTTCATTGGCAGAAAAACATGATA
Source organism: Macrotus californicus (assembly GCA_007922815.1). NCBI lineage: Eukaryota > Metazoa > Chordata > Mammalia > Chiroptera > Phyllostomidae > Macrotus > Macrotus californicus. Next base: position 78,632 of record VMDR010000600.1, read on the forward strand.
AAACCCCAAGGCACCGATCCCGAATTCAGCATTTCCTAATCTGACCACTCGGCATTTCTGTGTTGATCGCCCTTTCCCTAATTTTATGTTCTTCCCGCGTTTGCTATGATTGTCGTTATTAATTGACAAAGTGTCAAAACGTCTCTGACATGCTGGGCGGTATAAACACGGACACATACCGAGGGAGGATGGGCTAAGGGTCTTTTGATCCCCACCATCTCCCTCCCTGTTTTGGGCCAGGGCACATCTGCCACACCATGGGGGCAGGCCCAGCCAGCATGTCGGGGAGAAGCCTAAGGGTGTGGCTGGTCCCCAGGCCGAGTGTGACAACTGGGTCACCATTCACTCAGGGTCTGCGAAGAACTGGGCCTGGGAGCAGGGGGCCAGACGTGGGAAACAAGGTGGAGCTGGACTGAATGGGCCGAAGAATTACGGAAACAGAAAAATGACATGCCAAAAGCCCAGACAGAGCCAGCTGGTGTGACCCCAAGGTGGGGCAGGTGCTGCGGCGGAGTCCTGGGGAGCACTGTCTCCTTCTTGTTCTGACTGGGCTTGGGCTGGTTGGAGGCGAGTGGGCTGCCTTCCCTGCAACCTGCTCGAGCTGCATGCGCTGTGGAGCCTGAGTCAGGCCCTGGGGTGCTGGGGGTCCATCAGCACCGCCTTTTGCTCTGGAGAGGCGCTGTCACGTGCGGGGGCCAAGCCTTGCTCCATTCCTATGCTCCAAATGTGGGACACTTCCCAGCGCCCTGCCTGGCCCCCCTTGGTGGAGGGCTAGTTGAACTTCACATGCTTGATCTCCTGGGCCGGGTCTGAAACTCTCCACAGGGCACTGGCCTGTAGCATCCCGCTGACCACTCAGCATCTGTTAGGAGCATAGGGACGCATCATTCCATTTCGGGAGGGCACAGTGGCTCGTTTCATGCCCTGCACCTTGACCTTTGTTGGGCAGTCAAGGGCAGGGTGGACAGCGCGATCAATCATGTGGTGGCCAACAGGTTCCAAAAACTAAGTCAGGTCAGCTGAACGATGCCCATTGATTTTGGCAGCGAATTGATCGTGATGGCTGATCTCTTCCACAAAAGCATGGCCAGATCACAAGTTTAATTTGTAAAACGTACACATTAAACTTCTCTTAATTTACAGATTTTCCTACCCTGGGGCTGACACAAACCTTGAGCTTTTAAAAGCCATACTCTTATTTTTAAAAAGCGAGCAAAGCTTGAGGTTCAGCCCGCACCCGCTCCCCGTCCACCCCACTGCTCGTGAGGGAGGGAGAGCCTGCTTCCTGGCTCCTGCACTGCAGACTCCGAGGAGATCTGGATCCAGTCTAAATGCAAAAGAGGCCCAATTAACGGGTGCCTAATTTAATTAGATCCAAGTAATGGAATCGAACAAATATTCATCGGGGGTTGACTACATGCCAGGGCCAGAAAGGCCAGGCCCTGCCCTCAGAGCTGACCATCCGGTGGGGAGAGACCGGTACACGCAGGTCCTCTGTCAGAGCGGGTCCGTGCAAACGGGGGCAGGTGTGTGGGGCCTGCGGAGGGGGACACGGGTCCCCCTGTGTGCCCAGGACAGGCCTCTGCGAAGACAGCAACGCCCTTGCTGGCACTGTCCACCAGGGGCGCTGCTGAGTACGGGAAGTGTGGGATGGAGACAGTACTTACTTAACATTTTTGTTTTATTTCAATTTATTTCCATTGCACTTAAATAGCCAGACGGGGCCAGTAGCTGCCATGTTGGCCAGCACAGCCCTGTGTCCCCAAACTTAGCTGGTCCTGAAGCGGGGGAGTTTTTAAGAATGCAGGTTTTCGTGCCTTCCGGAGATTTTGATGAAGTGGGTCTGGGGTAGGGTCTGGAGGTGAGTGTGATTGTAGGAAGCCCCACGGGGGGCAGCCACGCCGACCCAGTATACCGGCTCCAGCCTCGGGCCATCCCAGCCCTGCTCTGCCCAACCACCATGCACAGGCTTAGAGGGCCTGGCAGGCACGTTGCCCGGGGCCTGGTAGCCGCAAGGACGTGGCCTGGCTTTGCTCTAAGTCACTTTGTCTCCTGATGTCTGCCTGTCCTGGTGCCCTCGGAGGTGACCTGAATCCAAGCTTGTAACTGAGGTCCAGGGATGTTTTCGTTCACCCTCAGGGACCCTGGGCCTGACCTGGGCCTGGCCTGCAAGGGTTGGTGACTGCTGGCGGGGGCAGCAGGTGTGATGTCACAGGCCACAGTTTAGGTAGCCTCACACTTGCAGGGCTGGAGACACCGGGGGACACAGCCCACCTGGAACAGGTGTGTGGGCAATGGGGTAACATGCAAACGTAAGAAAGCCATGCGCGCTTAAAAATGTTCCAAATTTGAATCCAGAAGGAAATTCACACAGAAAGAATTCTTTTGTCCAGAAAATCAGGAAGCAGCCAACAAAAGTTTCCGCCAGAACAGGGCCTGTGTTGAGACCCGGGGTGGCTGTGCACCCATTCTCCTCACTCGGGCCTTCGAAAGCAATAGCTGGCAGCGGACATGCTGCATAGCAAACAGCCTACACAGACAGCATGAGCCCCGTGCCCAGCGCTGTGACTCTCAGCACGGTCCCTGAAACTCCTGCGGAATGAAGGGTCTGGGGCAGCCGGGGAGAGCCTGGCAGGGATCTGGGCACAGAGTGGACACTCACGGAGGGTTGTTGACTGGCTCAGCCTTCTCAGGTGACAATGTGCCTCCTTGGGTGAGACACTTGCAGGAAATGTGAGGTCAAAGTGACTCAAACTGGCCAGGCCGGTTCATACTATTGTGGCCAAGGTGGAGGTGGCTCTAGAAGACGCGGGAACATCCCCCTGTTTCCCACGGGAAGGAGAGAGAGTGAGGAAGCATGGCCCCGGAGAAGGCAGCTGCTCAGAGTTGGGGACAACCTCAGGCTTTGGAGCCAGCAGGTTGAATTCAGGTCTGGCTCTGCACGCGCATCACTGCCCTAGTGCTGGGTCCTCCTCCGACAGCTGGGGAGGGGGACAGCCTTTCTTCCTGAGGCTGTTCAAAGGCCTGAGGGAGTTGACGCATATGGAATGCCTGGGACGCTTTCCCTGAGTCCGTGATCTGGGACAGAGTCTTCCTCCGGGTTGAATGGTCCTGTCCCCAAGACACACGTTGACGTCCAATCTCCTGGACCTCAGAATGTGACCTCTTTTGGGAAATGGGGCTGTTGCAGATGTCATTAGGTAGGATGGGGCCCTACTGGACGGGGGCAGGGGCGTCAACACAATATGACTAGTGTCCTTGTAAGAATGAGCATGATGCGAAGGCAAGACACAGAGCAGAAGGCCGTGTGTCCACGGAGCTGCAACGAAGGGACCCCCAGGCGGGGCAGCAACTCCACAGCACACAGCAGCAGGCAGGAGGGGTCCCTCTGGCGCGGCCCTGCTGGCCTCTCCCTACTCTGACTGCAGACGGGCTTGCAGCCTGCACGTCTGAGAAGCAGTCCACTCCCGCTGTCTAGGCCCCAGGCTGTGGCGCCTTGCTAGGGAGGCCCGGCGATGCTACCCTGGCAATGCTACCCCAGTGCTGCACGGGCCTCAGGTGCCTTCCTAGCTATCTCGGTGTGAGCGTGGATTTCCTAAATACCACAGGTGCTGGTGTGCCTCACACTCCTGCTCCGTCCTGCAGACCCCTACACGTAAGAACGGGTTACCAAGGGGCCGTTAGCTGCTGCCTGTGACAGGGAGAGGCCCGTTTCTTAATTTTAAAAGAAACTTGTACACTCGGTTTTTGCAGCTTCTTCCAGGACCTAGCAAGCAAGACTAATACTTATTCATGAACTACCTCAGCTCTATGCCCAAACCGTTTTTTTCTCCGATATCTTCAAAGTCACACACCAGCTACAGTGCGAAGAATCCTTAAACCTGTAGCCTATCAAATCCCTTTTAAACCTGAGGTTCTACGCAGGCAAAGGAAGTAGGACCAGAAAAAAAATTTTTTTTTTGTTTAAATCACTTATAGGATCAAGAAAAGTTTTTTTTTTTCTTTCTTTACAAAAAACGAGCTATTTGCATAGCTGAGATCCTGAAGCAGCTACTGAGCATCACTGAAGGGAGAGGCTGACAGAAGGCCGGCCAGGACAGGACAGGACAGGAGCCGCCAGCCGGGCTGTGTCATTGCTCCTGTGTTGTCCCAGAGGGTGCAGCCACGGAACCACCACCCGCAATCAATTAATTTTGGTCCTTCTACAAATTATTTTAATTCTCCTCTCGTCATATATCTATATGAAATAATTACGTTGTGATTAGCACCATGATTAAATGTTAAATACTTGTGAAATCCTTAGTTTGGCGGCCTTAATGTGCCTACAAGGCATGGTTTCATTACTTCCGTTCAAGACCTTCACAGGGTACGGCTCGGGACTTCCTCGGTAGACGCAGGCTCCCCGCGCTGTGCCGGAGCATGGTGCACAGGCCCACAGGAGCCTGACGGCCCATGGCCCTCCGAGATCCGTCCTAACTGCAGGCGGGCCATGGAAAACAGAGACTCGTCAGAGCTGCCGGCACCAACGCCTTCGAGGTGGGGATGCTCACCACATCCAGCAATTCCACCAGACGTATCAGGTCGGCGTCACTCCCAGACCAAGTTCAAGTTCAGTGTCATAGAGAAAAAAAGGTCTCATCCAGAAAATGGCAAACATTTATTTTCATGTCCGTTTCAGACTATTTATTGCAGTTTCCTTTCCTCAAGGAGAGTTCTATACCATTTTTGTTGCATTTTTTAATTGAGTAGTAATCTGTATGAACTGGCATTTTAACAAAAATTTCACGTAAGAAATTAAACACCCAGTGTCTTTAAGGAGGGAGCCAGTACCTGGAGCTCTGATCTCATGGAGTTTCTCCAGAATTTGCTGGTTGGAACCCTGAGCATTGGCATTCAAGACTGGGAAAATGTCAAGAATGTAGCCCTTTCCCATAAAAATGTTCCTTTAAAATTTGCAGACCGATAAATGGAAATGTACATATCTTTAGCATAAAAGTTCTGCTACTCAAGGTCAAAGGCAGCCGTGTTCGGGTGAACGGCAGTGTTTGCCCTTCGACTCGATAGGCCTTGAGCGCCTTGTGCGTCTACGGCATGCCACCTCCTTTTAGGAAGCAAGACAGACCCATCTGGGCCTGAGCTCTTCAAATGAACTTGGCTCCGAGCTCTTTCCCTAAATGGCTTTTATACGACTGTTTATCCCAATGAGGATTCGAGGAGCCTGATTTTTCTTCCGTGTTGGGACAATGAACGTGGTGAAATGTGAGCGTGGCTGCTCCAACTTTCCCCTGGAAGGCCTGGGGCCCCGCGTCTCTCTAAGACCGTGGTGATGGCCAGAGGACCGGGTGGGGAGCAGGACACAGAGCACACGGGACAGCTGCTGTCCTACAAAGGGCTCAAAAGGTGACGTGACCAGCCAGAAGTCCCACAGCGCTTGAGCGGGCAAACTGAGATTCAAGCCAAGTTTGGCGCATCGGGAGCTCAGGGTCCTGCCTCTGACACCGGCCTGCTTGGGTGTGCTTCCCCAGCCGCGGTGAAGAGGGAGGATGTGGCAGCTGGCCATGGCACACGAGCCAGTGGGCTCACAGATGAGGGGCACCGGGTGACCCAGGAGATGGGGCTCAGGGATCTGCTAATTCAACTCTCTGGGTCACTGACAGTCTCCTAGAAAGTTTCAGTTTCGCACCATTTCAAAAGAACCTATGCACCCCAATGTTCATAGCAGCACAATTTACAATAGCCAAGTGGTGGAAGCAGCCTAAGTGCCCATCAGTCAAGGAGTGGATCAAAACACTGTGGTACATTTACACAAAGGAATTCTACACAGGAGAAAGGAAGAAGGAGCTCCTACCCTTCACGACAGCATGGATGGAACTAGAGTGCTAAGTGAAATAAGCCAGGCGGTGAGGGACAAATACCACATGATCTCACCTATTAGTGGAACCTAATCAACAAAACAAGCAAGCAAGCAAAATAGAACCAGAGACATGGAAATAAAGAACAAACTGCCAGTAACCAGAGGGAAGGGGGGCGGCGACAACAGGGGAAAGAAGGGGAAGGGTCAAGTCAGGGAACGAACGAGTATAAAGGACCCATGGACAAAGACCAAGCGGGGAAGGATGGAGGGCGGGCGGTGGGGGTGGGTGGGGCACGGGAAAGTGGTGGTGGGAAAATGGAGACAACTGTACTTGAACAACAATAAAAATAAAATAGAATAAAAAAGAGAAAGTTTCAGTTTCAGTCCAACTTTTCACACCCACATCTTGCCTTTGATAGTGCTTGTTGTTATTATTATTATTTCTGAGGACATGTTTCTTCCAGGCCCTGATAAGGGACTCATATTGGAAAACTCCCCCTCCACCCCCCAAATCTAAAGCCTTAGTTATCAACTTATTTTCTTCCAATTTTCCCCTTTCTCCTAAAAGTGGACTCCAGAGGGGAGAAAAAACCTAGTTAATTAGGATTTCTGGTAATCAGGATTTTAAACTGTTTTGGTCAATGAAAATCAGGTGAATTTGAAATCGTTCCTTGTTTAGACGCTCCAGGAGCCCGTGCGTTCCCCTCCGTCGGCTTGCCTTGCAGGCTCACGGTCCTGCGGGCGGAGGCGCTGGTTGCGGTGACCTGCATCCCTCAAGTGCACCAGAGCCCAGGAGTGGGCCGGACCTTAATTACAGTCCTACCCGCGGTGCCAGGGAACAGCCGAGAACGTTCGAGGCCGGCACGCATTACACATCACAGAGCTGGCTATTGCCTCTCTTCCATTCACATGCAATCTTAAATTAAAACTGAAGAGGATAACTTTAATTGAATATCCACATTGCCCTTCACATAACTATTAAAATAGGAAATAATCCTGCGCTATTATCCGATCATCTTTATTGCTTCGCCTTCTAGTTTCTAACAGAAATTGTGGTTCCTTTTTGAACTTTACATATAGGAAATCATCTTTTTCATGAAGTAAAATTAAAGTCGTCTCTTAGAAAGGCTATGTAAAAAGGTTATTGCTCAGTAAGATACATTTGAGAAGAAATTTCAGACCAGCCTTAGCTACCCGGAACAAACACGCCCCTTCACAGCTTCCTGTCAAGTTCCGCGTGGAAGGGTGCGCGGTTCGAAGTCTCGGTGTTCTCCTGGTTGTGACGGAGAGGAAGCGTGTTTCAATGGTGGTTTATTATTGCTTCAAAGTTATGTTTCAATGAGGGTAATAAGGGCATAATTTGAAAACTAGACTCGCAAGCGAGAATTATTTTCTGGAAAAATGAAGCAGCCTGAAGTCGTGAACTTAGGCAACTTGGCATAAGCGTGGACGGGTCGCTTATTTTTGCGTCAGGGGTCTTAAATCTCAAAAATCTGACCACGTGAGCCCTTGAGAGAAAAGTCTGGCCTCCGAAGGGTTACCAGTGACACGGGGCTGGTGATTCAGTGCCACTCTGAATGCCCACCGGGCAATAGACGTGAACCAGATGGTGCGCCGAGCAGCGATTCTGCATGGGGCCCTGGGCGGGGGTGGGGGGTGGGGACAGGGTGGAGGGGAAGCTACTTGCAAAGCAGTAGTGTCCTGAGTCAGCTGTGTGTATTTCTTCCCAAATCCAAGTTCAGAGACATTTTAGTGGCTTAAAATTGGTCCTGGCAGGTGTATTTACACCCCAGGAATCGGCAACCACCACACAGCTGGGCTCTCTTTTCTGAAGAGCCGGCTGTTAAAGCTTCCCCAGCACCATCTGTGCTAAGGCCCCGGGGCAGCACAGGGGACTGGGCACATGGGATAGGAGCTATCTTATCCTGAGTGAGACTTACAGTCTGCCAACGCAGGAACGGCAAGACAGAAGGTAGGACGGTGCCTAGCTGGGAAGGGCCCTGAGTGCTTCGCTAAGGAGTCTCCTCTCATCTATTATGCTTGCCAGACACCGAGCAGAAATCAGGTGCTACATTCTAAAGGGAGTGAATAAAGAATGCTTTAAAAAGGAAGCATTCACAAGGCCTGGGCAAGGTTGAGGCAAACTCCCACGGGCTGGACAGACACCTGTGCTGGCTGCTGCAGGAAGCAGAGGCTGACCAGAAACCAGGGGGAAAAGGACCCACCGACACAGATCGTACATGTCTGACCCTGGAACACAAAGTGAAATGGGGAAGGACAGGGCTTGGAGGGGTGTGGGGAACGCCCAACACAATCCCGTAGCCGGCGGGGACACTACGTATCTTCACAAAGGGAACTGGGACCATTTCTATAATGCAGGGACATTGAGATAGATGAGAGGGGGTGCAGTGCATACGGGACCCCACGGAGAAGCCCTTGCAATGATCTAAGTCAGAGGTGACGGAGGCTGGACCTGGGCTGGTGGTGACCGGAGCAGAGAAGAAGGGGTGCTTAGGAGGCAACAGAAGACAATGAGGGAGGGAGGGGCCTGGAGGGGAGGGAAGAATCTGGAATGACACCAAGGTGTGAACCCACACGGCTCTCGTGACAGTGGCCGCCCCCACAAGACAGACGGAGTGAGAGCGCGTTCTGAGGGACGATAGGTTTGCACCTGTGTGGTTACAGGGCGGGAAGACAGAGGTCAGAGCGCTTGTCCCTCTGTTCCCCGGGTGTGGGGGTGTGGGCCCTCCTGCACAGCCAGAGCTCGGCGTGGACGCCAGAAACCATGGCGTCCTCTTGGTGCTTCGGTGCTGCTGTGATTTTTAGGGCGCAAACACCCCGCGGGCACTTGGAGGTGGAGGACCAGAGTCTGAGAGGTTGTGGTTGGAGAGAAATGGGACGTTTTTCTCACGAAGGTCTAGTACGGAAGTCTCAAGGTCCCAAGAATCCCCGAGAGAAGGCAGGGGAGTACCACTCTCCTGGCAGGAAGCGCTGTGTGTCAGCACAGGGGAGAAGGCTGCGGGAGCCCGAGCTGCTGGGCAGTGGTGCTCGCTGAGAGGGGGGAGGACCTCTCCCCGTGTCGATGAAAAATAAGGGACCCTCTGCCCCATCTCCTTTGATAACTGGTGACAGTGTGTGAATTTAGCTCCATGTCAATGCAACGATGGAGCTGAGATTGATTATCGGAGGGGCACAGTGCTAAAATCATTTCTGTGTGACGAGCCCTCATCACTGAGAGCAGACAGGAAAGAAGAGCTCTCCAGGGGGGACAAATCGATGGCAACTAGGTCCTATGGTCATTAGCGCCCTAATCAAATTACCCGCCATCTAAATCTCTCGGAGGATCTGGCACACTCAACATCAGTCACCTCTCTCACGTGACACCAGCCAGATGTGACTAAGTGCAGATTACGTAACGGAGTTTGTGGGCAAGAACGACATTCGACCCAGGAAGCATTTGCACACCGAGCGAGAGGGATTTTTTAGGGTATCCCCAGTTCCCATCTGTGGGCCACACGTGCTGACAGTTCGCCTGTGTCTCAATCAGGGGTTCACCTAAAATAAAAGGACAGTGTATTACGGGGTGGGGGAGACGCTGGGAAGTGGAAAATAAAAAAAGGTGAACCAAGCTAGGCGTCACTCTCCCCTGCGCTGTGTCTTCAACCAAGGGTCCGAGGAGTTAAGCAATGTACCCAAGATCACACGGAAATGAGGGAGATGTTGTCCTCTGGGTGCCCTTTAGCGATGACCCAGGCCCCGGCCTGCCACTCGGCCACCGAGGTCCCCAAGCTGCTGCTCACGTGATTTTCTCTCCAGGAGTTCACGCCTTCTGCTGCCTCCCCGCCTCCAGGAGGAGAGTCCACACACCCCACCTTGCACGCCCATCACGCAGACTCTTCCTGTGTGTGCGGACTTCAATCCGGAGCTGTCTTCTCAGAACCCCGCATGTGCTTTGGAGGAAGGGGAAAGGGGGTGGTCCATGGTCAGTGACCCCCGTCCCAGTCTCAGCCCCACTGCCCCTGTGCCTGGGGAGCTGGCGCTGGCCCAGCAGGCGAGGGTTGGCATGTCTCCTTCCAGTGTCATCTTGCCTTTCCCTGGACGTGACGCAGCCCTATTTTCACACTTCCTCATGGGACCGTTGTCTCTCCTGCTCCCTGCTGTGCCCCCAGCTCCCGGGAACTGATCTGCACAGACGTGGTACGGGCCATCTCTGCCCAGGCACGGAAGCCCATGACCGTTGGGTGTGGGTCAAGCCTTGCATCCGGGGCTTCCCCACTCGTCCTCACGGCAGCCCTGAGGGCTCATGCCGTCCCTGTACCCTGCAGATGGGAGAGCCTGGGGTCCAGTCAACTGTGTCTTGATGGAGATCACGCAGCTCATAAGGGACAGGGGTGAAATTCAAACCCAGACCTGTGTCGCCTGAGCCCCTGTACTTTGTTTTGTGGGGAATTTCCACAGATGATCACTCTATTGTTTCTGCTCATTCTCTCTCCCCAGGGAGGCTGGCAGCTCATCTGGGACAGAGGTAATGCCCTGTGTCTCTCCTTCACCCCCACACCACCCCTCCAAGAGCACGTGGTAGTCTGCACGCATTTAATGAATACTTTTTGATTCACGACGCTTCCTTGGCATTCATATCATAGAAGCGCCCCCCAATCATAACCTCTCTGAAATAAGGCCCTGGCATGTCTGCGTGTAATACAGGTCTATGACCTACTCATTTCTGCCGCACTGGATGGGAAGTAATTCTGCAAAAGTTATTCGGAAGCAGCAGCAGGGCAAATGAAATGGAATGTGATATGGAAGGCCCTCTCAGCTCCGGTTCTGCATCACTGAGTGTTTGCTGAGTGTGTTTCCGAGTGCCAGGGGTCTTCTGGGAGCCCGGGAGCCGAGGCGGGGTAAGCCGTGCTCGGTCCCTCCAGGAGCTGCGTGGTGGCAGTGGAATGGCCGTGCTGCGAGTAAATGATCCTAAACTAGGAAAACACAGGCTCCGCTCGGACCTGAGGACGGGGGAGGCGGGCAAGTCGAGTGGAGTGACTAAGTCAGCCTGGAGAAGCGTGCCGGGGACCTGGCCTTACACAGGGAGCAGCCGGAGACAGGGCATGAGTTCCTTATCTCCATGTTCCCCCCCTTCAAAGTGGGGGTGATGCTTACCTGCTGGAGCTGCTGTCCGCCCCTCTGAGCACACTTATCAAATGCTATTTATTGGCCTCCAAGGGTAGCCAGAGGTGACTTGCTGGCTGTCCCCAGAGTATCAATGTCTCCAATTTCCTGCAGATGCCGCCACCCACCAATCAGGGTGCTCTGATTAGGAGGGTTAAATAGGACCATGAATATGAAGTTCTCTGTAAGTAATGATTCCAGCTCCCAAAGAATTCACAGACAATGAGGCAGTTACTCAATGGCATTCTGCACTCTCCTTTTCCTGTGTAAAGGAAAATCGGCTAGCTGAAACAGGGTGGAACGTGCAGGGCAGGGGTCCGGTGCCCAGGCTGGGGACCGTACTGTCTGCGGCCTGTTAGGAAAATGGGCCACACAGCAGGAGGTGAGCGGCAGGCAAGGGAACCAGCTTCGTCCTTATTACTCTCTGAGCTCTGCCTCCAACCTGCCGCCCTTGGTCCCTGGAAAAACTGTCTACCAAGAAACAGGTCCCTGGTGCCAAAAACGCTGGGGACTGCTGGTACAGAGGCTAAGTCACAGCCACCTGTCCCTGTGGCAGTCCACTAGGGGTCTCCTGACAGGTCCCCCAGTCTGGCTTGCCTGGGGGTGTCCTCTTGCATCTTGACTGGCCCAGCTCCCTCCCGCTTTCACCACCCAACGCTCCGACTCGGTCCCAACCAGAGGCCTTGCCGTTCGGTGAAGAAGCAAGATGATGACGCTATGAAGATGGTGATGATAAGAATCAACAGCCACGGGGCAGCGGCAGGACGCGTGGAGCCCTTCAAGAGGCTGGCCGTTGTCCTCAGAGTGCCACACGCCCGACACAGCCATCACAGAACGACGGGTCTGCAGAGCGGGAGCGAGTGGTTCTGTTCAACCCGACGGCGTCTCGAACTCAGTTCCTCTTTGGCTAGAGGGACATCCTCTCTGGCTAGAAAATGTGAGTCTGTGAACCCCAACTTAGGGGTATTACGATATTTTCAGAGAGAGAAAAGGGAGTAGACACAGACAGAACCTGGACACGGAAAGGCTCGGCGTGTGCGCCAGCCCTTTCTGAGCGTGTCAGCTGAGTCTAGGTTCCTTGCTTGCCTGGGCGAGTCGCACGCTCTCTTGAGGTCTCCCTCAAAGGTGACAACCGTGTGAATGACCGACTTGCACACTCATCTGGTCTGGATCTTGTCTCTTAAAATCTCTCCTGCCTGGGAATGAGCATCCTGCGACACGGGACCCCATGGCGGTCGGACACGCCAGGTTTCAACATGAAAATGGCCCTTCTACACATTGCTGCTGTTTACCAAACACCCCCCGTGGTCCGGCAGCTGTGCAGGGAGTTCACATGCAGGATCCCACTGAACGGGCCCAGGGGTTCTAGAAGACGGGTTCTTTTATCCCCTGTCCCCCTGGACAGAGGAGGTTACTGAGTCTGGCGGTGATCTCTCCGGAGCCCAGCCCTCCGAGGCGGTGTGGGGCCTGATTCGACCCCCTCCCTGCCCTGCCGGCCTGCCACCTCACGTCGGGAGAGCCCCTCACACCGTGGCTGGAAGCCGTCTCAAGAGCTTTTCTTATTGCCAGCAGTTCTGAGCTCTTGTAGAAGCATTCGAGACTCTGCCTCAGACTCAGCCATCTGCTTATCTCTGCAAATATCTGAGACAGCCACTCTTTCATAATCAATCTTTTTACTTCGGCCTTTTCTCTGTGTTGTTGAAAGATGCTTTTTAAATTTTCAGGAACCATCTAAACTCAGACCAGGATGATATAGCTCGCTATGCAGTGCGACGGCATCGGCTTGGAGAATGCGACCTGGAAGCACGCTCGTGCATCTGTTTAAAATTACTTATCTTAAATGAAATTTTAAAAACACTGTTAATAATTCCAGTATAATTTTAAAGGATAACTCCGTGATGACTGGTTAAAGTAAAACACTATGTTTCAGAATTTAAAATAACAAAAAAGAAACCCATCACGTTTTGTTCGACTCAGCCACACTTTGGAACGGAATTACAGAATTTGGGGAGCTGGATGGGCCTTGGCAGTCAGTCTGGTCCAACCCTTGTGCATTACAGCCACAATGAGAAAGGAAGGAATGGAGCCCGGTGTCCTGACAGTACAGGGGCCGAGCCAGAAAGGCCAGGTGCACAGCTGTGCCCTGCCACCCGGCGGCTCTGTGCTGTGCCTGTCATCCACGGTCACAGGGACAGGGCTGAGGGGTGCCCTGCTCGCTGAGGCCTCTCCCCTGGAACAGACATCCATCCGTCCATTCATTCATTCATTCACCAAGTACCGATCGAGACACCCTAGCTGTGTAGCCCCGGACAAGTGGTTTCATCGCTTTGTGTCCTGGTGTCCTGCGGGGTAAGGTGGTGTCAGAGTGGCTGCAGGGATTCAGTGAGTTTGTGTGTGTGAGGGGCGGGACGGTCCCCAGCACACTGGAAAGGCGTGGTGATGCTGCTGGACATTGTCACCTTCTGCCGTGGCGGTGGCTGTGCCCCATATCAGGGAGCACAGCAGGCCCTGGGGGCGCAGCTGGGAGTCCTGTGGGAGGTGTCCCTCCTGTTTACCAAAGCAGCTCACTGGCATGGAGCAAATCTCTCACCCATTGCTCGTCTGGGAGGGTGAAGCCACCCAGAGACTTCCCCACTGGGCTCCCCTTCCTGCTCAAGGAGGCGTGTCCCACCAGCATGGCCCACGCCGTTGGTGTTTTTTCTCCAGGTGGCTCTGAAGGGACTCACGTGTCCCACCTGGCCTCCCAGGTGAGGCAGGAGTTTATGAGTACGGGAGGAAGCTGGCTGGGATCCCAGGGTTGAGCTGTCCCATAGGACGCAGCAAAGCTGACTCACTGTCCTTCGGGGCTGGACCTTCCGTGTGGCCCTCCCTGCACACAAACACAATCAGCCGGAGGTCCCATGGAGAAACCTGGTTGGGGCCCGCCAGCGCCCCACAGTCGGTGGTCAGTGTGTGTCCATCTGCGTCCTGGGCTCTCTCGGGACGGGGCTGATGCCCTGGGGAGCTCTCTTGGAAACCACAGGACCACAGAGATGAGGAGAACCTTGAGCTGGCATGCAGCTCCTCCGTCTTCCTCTTGCAAGGAGCCAGGACACCATCCGGAGGGTGACAGGTGCTACGTCGAGCGAGGGCTCGCTCCAAGGCCCATTTTGATGTGCAGGTCTTGCTGTCAGAGACAAGAAGATAAACCTCCCCTATGGGACATGGCGTCCCCTCTGTCATGTGCCCGTGTGCGTGTGCGGCCACTGCCCGTCGTTCTCTGGGCGGAGAGTCAGAGAAAGGAGAAACGTCCACCGCGACCGGAAAGCCACCCCATCTCTTCCGGGCAGGACACCCGCGGTTGCTTCCCCCTGCTCTGGAGCGTCCCACTGTCTTAGGCTAGCGTCACCACACCCTTGTCCTAGGGGCTTTTCTCCCCGCTTGTCACTTGGAAGGTCAGCTTGAGAGAAGACATTAGAGAGTCTGATTAGGCCTTGGGAGTCCGGGCAGCCCAGTCTGAGCCTCCCTGCAGGACACGTGTTAGTCACTGTGTCCCAGGTTCCCTGTGGTCACCCAGTGCTGAGTCTCTGTCCTGTTGCTGCCTGTCTGCCTGCCCGGTCCCGGCCTTGGCCTGGGGCATGTGGGGCCAGCATGGGGCCGAGGGGAGCAGGCGGCCTGAGCTGTGCGGCTGCTCCGGCCTCTCCCTGGGCGTGTGCCCACGCACAACACAAACGCCACTGGTGCTGGGGAGAGGGGGCTTGCGACCACTCCTTTCACCGCCAAACCTCCCAATGGGCTGGGTGATGTGTCCAAGGTCAGGCGGAGCCTCCCCATGGCTCTGACCACTTCATTGTGGACGAAGGGGAGGAAGAACAGCGGAGTCTCAGCCAGCGGTCAAGGAGGTACGTGGTTAAGGCGCCCGCGCACCTGGAGGTTCTAGAACAGGTGGTGTCTTTCGCTTTGGCAGGCCAGCCCTGTCTCCCCTTCACGCGGCCCAGCTGTCCTGTGTCTTTGGGTCCCTCCCGGGCCTCTTCCCCAGCCTCTGCGAGGAGCTCTGAGCTCTGACCGCGTCCTGCCAGGAGTCAGCAGCCCTGGCCCCCGTGCAGAGGTCGAGACACACTCAGGCACACCCTGCCCTCTCCGACCAGCCCACTGTGTGCAGCGAGGTGACCTCCAGAGCCATCTCCTGCCGAGCACCTGTGTTCCAGGCGACGGCCGATCTCTGAGTTAACCGGGACGTTCCCTACAGCCTCTGCAGGCGGCCAAACTCTGCAGCAGGCAGCTCTGGACTTCCGCCATCACAGCTCCCTTGCTGCACAGGCCTGGCTCCTTCCCGTCACCCCTCCTGGCCTTGAACTTGCTGAGGACAGAGCTGGTGACTGCTGGCCCAGGGCTCCTCCACCATGACACCGCCGCCACGGGGCCCGGGTGGTTCTCCCATGGGTGTCACCGGGCTCAGCCTCACCCCTGCTCGTACCCCACCTCCCACCCTCTGTTGTGGCAATCGCTGACAAAAATGTCTCCAAATGTTGCCAAATGCCCCAGATGGGGGGTAGTCAGCCCTGGCTGTACACCTCTGTGTCGGAGTTAGTGGCGTGGCTTTTGCCTGAGGGGCTCAGGGAGTGTTTGTGGGAGACACGCGGCCGGTGGGAACCGAATGTGCGTGGTGTATTGAACGGACAAGCTGCAGAAACCCGAGCCAACTGCCTGGGGTTCCAGTCCCTCCTGGAATGGCTGCCACGTGGCTGGTGCTCGGTGTCTGTGTCAGGGGTGACCACGTGCTCCCCCAATTCTTTCCCCGAGAGGGTCCAGGTGAGGTGGTAGGAAATTGTTGTATTACGGGCAGCTTTAAAAAGAAAAAGCAAACAAAAAAGTCTCTTAGCTGCAGGATTAGGAATCAGAGGAAGCACTTTGCAGAGAAGGGCGTGGTGGCTGTGCCCTGGACCTCTGGTTGTCCATTTCGTCATGGGGTCACCTGGGCAAAACCCCAGTTCTTTGCCATGGTGGTGCTAGAAACACCCGGCACTGTGCCTGGGTCCCTCCCACACCCGGGAGGGCAGGCCAGGCCCCAGGCCCACTGGCCTCCGGCTCTGCACACAGCACGGCCCTCGGTGACAGGGATGGTGGTGGACGCAGATGGAGAAGTGGGAACTGAGTGAGCTGACCATGCGGGTTCACGGCCGTCTTCTCGGCCATGCTCACATCTCCCCCGGAGGGATGTTATGGGCAGGAGACCAATGAGACAAGCTCTGTCTCCTTGTCGAGCTCTTAGATGTTCCCAGATGAGGACTCTGCATGCTCACTGCCTCACCATGAAACCGACACCTGACCCTCCCAGGTCTCGGCATGATGCCTCGTTCTTCCTGCACAGATCCCAGGAGACTGTGCCCATCACCACCTCCCGGGGACTGTGAAGAGGAGCAGCACAGAGTTTGAATGCATGCTCAGGGGACAGCCTCCCACAGTGGCCGGCTGGGTTGGCCAGGTCTCCCTCGGACACCTGTGTTGGCCAGCGGCTTGCGAGGGCCCCTTCCTGGGCGCCACTGTGGGATGGCCCTCCTCCCATGGCTGTGAAGGGCGGGGGGGGGACCCAGAAAACAACCGATTAATTCACGTTTTCCCCAAACTTTAACTAGTTGTCCTCTACTGCCAGGTCTAGAAAGTGTCTGCCACAAAAACCTTTCACACAGAAGGGTGGGGAGTCACATGTAGATTGTTCATGTAACCATGGTAACCCACAAATGCCACCGATGTGTTTGTTTCACATACAAATGAGGGGACAGCTGTGGAGTCCGCCTGTCTGCCAGTGTTGGAATAGATGGCAGCCAGGACGGCCCGGGTCAGAGGACTACCCCTCATCTGTCTTCCTCACGCTTTCAAGTGACACCCCGACCCCTGTGTGCCGAGGAGTGACTGGGGAGCAGCATCCCGTCCTTGGGCTTCAGAACCCAGTGCCCCCAGTCCGCACAGGGCACGCCCCGCCTGCAGGTGCCGGACCTCCAGCGGGCCCCACTGTGAGTTGGGGCCCAGTCTCTCTGCCTCCCAGGGGTGACTGCCGGGGTCTCAAGGGTGATGGCTCCGTCCAAGTTCGCGGCGCAGGTTGGCTGTGGTCTGGGAGGCGCGGCTCCCTCACGCTCCGAGCAGCCTCCCTGATGACGGTAGCGAGATCTTCCCGCCCACGCCGCCAACCTTGTCGTGGTAGGAGTGAGGACACTGGGCACGGGCAGGGTCAGGAGAGGGATCCAAGATCGCCTCGCTGTGACTAGGGGACAGCGTGCTTACCCACCCGATGACGGAGAAACGCCCCGATAACCTTTGGCAGACCGTTTGAAAATACTCCAAAAGTGAAAAGTAGAGCATGGAAGCCTGCATGTTCTTCCTTTGAAAATGCACCCTAACTACACCGAAAACGTAGTCTCCGGTTCTACAGGTCAGCCGTGAAGTCTGGAGGTACCCTCTGCACTGTGACAGTGAACCTCCCATTCTGCATTGTCTGTATTTCGAGACTTGGGGGCTACGCCCTGTCTCCACACCACATCAGGTAGGTGAAGGGCAGTAAAGCTAAAACGAGAACACTCACAAAGCAGACTGGATTTAAGAAGACTCGTAGAAGGCATGGTTCCCCTGGCCACCGAAGTACTGAATTTTACAGATAGGTTTATCTTTTGTCTCTGTTCTGCGCTTTGAGCCGGAAAAACAAAAAGAAAAAGACAATACATGTTTTCCTGAATTCATCTATATAATTATAATTTCATCTTGAATAAAATATTAATCAAAGCTCTATTCATGAGTTGAAGATATTTTCATTGTTCCCAGAAACCAAAATATCTTTCTAAAATGGAATAGGCTTTATCTCCAGATTGGCTTAACCCAAAATAGATGTTCGGCACAATAATTCATAATTTTGAAAATTAAATACAATATTTGAGCAACCTTACATTAGCACTCCAGTGAATCATTCAAAGAATTATCATTTTGTAGCTTAACAATAAGTGATAAAAACAATATGAAAATCTAGTGAAAAGCAGCATCCAGGTCCCATAATGTATCATATTTTATTTATGGCTGATGGCTTATTTATGGGGAGATAACAAGCTCACAGTTCTGTTTATTTATAGTCAGACCCAGCCGGCGTGGGGAGCAGCAGCATTAATTCTGGAGGGCAGGTCTTCTTTAGTCCCGACTGGGCTTGTTCCCATCGATGTCACAGCTGCGGAATGCGTGGCAGTTTCCCCAGTAGTTCAGGTCAAGAATGTTCACAAGGCCCCGCCAGAGAGGGACCCACGGGGGCTGTCCCCTTGCTTTTGGGGGATCCCAGACAGTACCCGGAGCCACCCGCGTCACTGTTTGGAGCTGGAGCCTGCCATGGGAGCAGGTCTCAGACTCTCTTCGGCAGGCTGGGCCTTGGCGAGCACGCCCCTGAGTGCTTGTGTCCCCAGGCACTGAGCGCTCACCGGCCCGATCACGAGCCTCGCAGAATGAGCATTTCACGCTGGCCGGGTCACGGCCAGAGAGAAGTTCTCACGGATTGGCCATTTTGAAGTCGTAAGGTGTGTTTAAAAAAAACCCCTGGGTGGTAACTTGACAATAAATGACATTTAACCCAGTTCTGAGGTGTCAACGGTGTTTCACGGCTATTCTTCAGGTCCGTAATGATGCCAGAACCTGGGGCTGTGTCACGCAGGAGTTTATCCTGGTCCTGGGTTACTTTCCGATTCCCCAGTAGAGCTGACAGAAAGGCAGCCTTGGCCGTAACATTTCCTTACTCAAATGGGACTCAGCGAATGTTTCCCCTCCCGGGAAAGCGCTGCCTTGCGTGTAAAAGTCACCGAACCAGCAAAAAGATCTCAGGCAAATGTGGAGAAGAGCAGGGGAACGTCTGTTGCCCGCCCCTCCCCCAGACACAGCCCTCCAAACGATGTGGTCTTTTTGTTGTTGTATTTTAATGTCCTTTTCAGTGTATATACAGAATCCAGGGGCAAATGCTGTTCCGTGAACAGGTTCTTTCTCCCTTCGGCGGGACTGGAGACAGACAGATGGGGAGACCCCTGGGCAGGCTCATCAGGGGGTGTACGCCCAGGGCCCCCACACAGCCCGCACCCCCACCTCCTGTTTGGGGGTGAGTGGTGCAGTGGTCTGCTCGCTAAGGTCAGACAGGGCAGAAATCTCCCTGCTTTGGGGTTCGTTCCATGGCAGCCTGCCCAGTCGCTGTTCTGTCCCGTGACCTGTGAACCTCTCTGGCACTGGGGAAGCCCGTGGGCTCCTCCCCTGCAGGCCTGCACAGCCCTGCAGCCTGAACGACTCAGAGAACTCTGACCGGACGGCCGGGCAGTGCCCCGTCTGGTGTGAGTTCGAGTCGCTCAGCTACGGCTCTTCCCTGCACTGTCGGTCTCGGAGGACGGGCAGCACATGGGAGCAGGACGAGGAATTAGTAAAAGGGAAAAAAAACTCTAGAAGTTGAGGGGTCAGCTCAAACCATCCTAAGAGGGTGAAGGTCACCATCTGCCTCGCTTCCACGAGGAAGACATGGAGTCTTCCTCATTGGCTCAGAGCAGCCCGCCAGGGTGTTCCAGAGACACCCAGCCAGGCGCAGGGCCCGGCCGCTAGGAGGTTCCGGCCCACAGCCCTGAGAGACCCGGGCTCCGGAGTGAAGGTGTCGGCGAGCCTGGAGCTCCCAAACAGAGCCACTCACACTGCGTCTTTATCCCATTTTCTGAAGGTCTATTGTGAACGGCAGCCTCCCGGTCCTTTCACATTCCCTCCTGTGAATGGAGGGGCCACACATCTGCCGGGAGTCGCTCACATCTGCATGCAAATCAGAGGCTCGGGGACACACATGGCCCCGGAGCCAGCACCCCACTGTCACCCAAGACCAGTCCTGACCCGGGCACCTTCCTGAACTTTCCACTACCCTAGTCCTCCCTCTGGAAAAGGAAGTCGTGAGCATACTCGAGTCAGAGTTGTCGTTTAGATAGTTGTGTCCTGCCACAGCACCTCCCGAAACAAAATCCACCGTCTTTCTGAAAACCCTCCAGGCAAAACCCCAAGTCAGCAAGACCTGCTCCGGCCTGAATCCCACTTTTCCTTCATCGTCCAGGTCTGGCAGTGGAGATGCGGAAGCGTCCATTCCCCTGGACTCGTGGCCTTTGCCCGTGCAGTTCCAAACCCTCACAACCAGTCAAATCACTGCCCCCACCTGCCCCCACCCCGGCATTCCTTCACTGGCTCGCCCTGGTCCTGTGCTTGGTTGGGGCCTGGCTGCAGCGGTGCGCCCAGCCAGCAAGGTGCCCTCTCTGGGGCCAGTGGGGGCTGCGTGCCTCTTCCTCTCCCGCACCCAGGCCAGCTCCCTGGCCACGTTTCTGGGACCTGGTTTTGCACCTGTCCCAGGTGCAGGGCACCCCTTCCACGCGGCTGGATCCTGCCTATCTGCCAGGCAGGGACTCCCAGGGCAGGAGGCGGCGGCTGCCCACACCCCTCTCCACGCAGCACAAAGGACGAAGGCTGGCAAACTTTTCTCCCTCCCCACGGGGCCGGTCGCGCAGGGAACTCAGCACGGCCCGCTCCGGGCGTGGACCGAGGCTTCCCCAGCATTTCATCATTGCTGGCAGCCGCCCGAGCTCAGGACCGGTGCGGTGCGGGCTAGCCCCCACTCCGACCGCTCACAGCAGAGTAGACTGTAAGGGTGCTCGGACTTCAACACACTCGGTGCTTTGTGAATTACGCCCCTTGTCCTTTTCTTTACCCACAAGGCCACTGCCAACACATCATCTCTTCTCTCCCCACGGCCTTGCCTTCCCCTCCCTCCTCTTGGTCCTCTCTCCCGCCGCCTGGGGGGCCCCCTTTGCGCGCTCTGCTCCGCGGGGCCGCCTTCCCAGTCCACCTCCCCGCAGGCAGCCCTCCGCCCCCGGTCCCCGGGCGGCACCTCCCCCGCGTCCGGCTCGCCTCCCGTCGCTGCCTCTGGCCCATTTCTGCCTGGCCTTCCTTGCGAACTGGGGCTCTCCCCACGCCCGTGGGGTTTGGGGGTGGCAAAGGGATTACTAGATTCCGGCTTCCCCGACTTCGTCATCTTCCCCAGCTCGGGGAGCCGCGCCCCCTGGTCACCCGTAGGCCAGCAATCTCACCGCGCGGTTCCCCAGACCCTCTTGGGCTCCTCAGGCGGCCAAGTTCGTCTCGACTTGCCCTCGCTGCAGCCCACACCTCCCGCCGCTGCCCGGCTGGGCGAGGGCACTTACCCGAGGCGCGGCTGGTGGGGTGTGGGGTGCGCGCGGACCAGCGCCGGCGGCGGCGGGAGGAACCGGAGGAGGTCGGGCTGAGCGGCGCCTCCCTCCCGGTCCGCAGCGCGCCGGGCTCCTCCGGGGCCCCGGCAGAGCCCCAAGACAGGAGGCGAGGCAGCCACGGGAGCAACAGCTGCCGCCGGCCTGGGCTGGATCCGGCGCTCGGGGGCCGGGCAGAGGCAGGCAGGGTCGGGAAGGGTGGTAGGAGAAGTGGGGTGCAGAGGGCGGGGTGGCGTGCAGCCAGGTCCGGAGAAACGGCTCGGGGCGCCGAGGGATGCCGCCGCCCGGGCTGAGGCCGCCGAGCCCTCTCCAGGCGCGGGCGCACGGCCTGGCTGGCTCCGCGCTCGCCGCCGCCGGCACCCTCGGTGCGCCCCGCTTTGTGCTCCGCGCAGCCGGCGTGCACCTGGTGTAAGCAAAGGCGGTCAGCTGACGGGTGCGCGCCGATTGGCTGCTCCGCCGTCCCCCCCACCCGGGGCCCCGCGGTCCCCGCCCGCGCCCTGCTCCGCCGCGTGCTGGGCACCATCTGGGGCCGGCCCAACAAAGGCGCAGCGCGGGTCTCGGTGGCCCGTACGCCGCCCCCGCAGGGCGCAGCGGGCCGCCGCTCTCTGTCTGGGGGACGACAGGCTGCGGCTGGGCCAGGAGGCAAGGCACTCCGCCGCTTCCCAGCAAAGGGCAAACAGACGAAAAAATAGCTGTGCTGGCAGGCCCGCGAGGTACAGGGGGGCCGGACCTCTGCGCACCGTGCCATCTCCGCCTTGTTTTAAAAGGCACGGTGACTCCCTGAGCTGCGAGTACATGCCTGGGCGCGACACGCGTGGCCGTGGAACTGGTCCGCGCCCTTGCTGCCGGAAGGAGTACCCCATGGATGGCGAAGCTCTCAGATGCGTTTTCTGAAACTTTGTAATTACAGCTTCTGATTCGTTAGGTGGGAAAGTTGTGTTCGGATAAGCCGAGGGTGGAGACTGCAGTCTGAAGTGGGGGTGTGTGTGTGTGTGTGTGGAGAGCGAGGGATGGGGATGGGTCCGTGGAAACTGCACGCGCGCCCGAGCCTCAGCTTCCAAGAGGCTGGGTCGAGAGCCAGGTTCCAGAGGAGTCCTGAGGGCTTGTCACTGCGGAATCTTTCCAGCTGGAACACCGTTGACCTCTAAGCACTGGACAGCTTTGGGCAAGAGAATGTGGTGACACTTCTTCATGATGTCCCAGCTCAGAACTTCTGGGGAGTTTGGTGGGGGGTACATTGTTACACAACCCTCTTTGCGTTCCATCAAGACATAGTGTGAATTTAACCCAACCAAACAATTATCCTATATTTGGATCCCTGTGGCATTGTTTGGTGTCTTTCATAGATGGCTGATAAACACTTGAGGCTCCTATATGTTTGTCTACTTTATATCACCCTGAAACTGTCAGAGAGATCCCAGGGGGTCCTAGAAGACTCTCGGGCAGGAGTGTCCGACCTGCGGCCTGCGGGCCACATATGGCTTAGAATGGCTGTGAATGTGGCCCAACTCAAAATCGTGAATTTACTTAAAACATTATGAGCTTTTTTTGTGTGGGATTACATGTCACAATATATTTAATGTGTGGCCCAAGACAACTCTTCTTCCAGTGTGGCCCAGAGATGCCAAAAGGTTGGACACCCCTGCTAGGGAAAGAAGATTCTATGATTCAGGCTACAAGGGAGGCAAAGACTAGGACCCCTCTCCCAGAAGGCCCATTGCAAGGAGGGAGCAGGGTGCTGCCCACAAATAAGATGAAAGAACTTCCCGAGCAAGTCGAGGCTGAACCTTTCCCAGAGTCACACTTTTGTCTGTGTCCCCCTGTCCATGCTGATTACATGGGCTTGGGGTTTGTCGGCAAGAAGGTGACCACTGGCCGACACCCAGAACTTGAACGATCAGGGAAAGATGGGTCACAGGTTTCTCAGGGCGTCTCCTTCAGGCTTTCCAGCCCGTCTTTCTGGGAGTAGGGTGTCCCCTGCTCACCGGGTCTGGGGTGGGGAGGGGTGGGCAGCTGGAGCCGTTAATGGGGGTGGGGAGTTACTTTTCTGAGGATTCGAGCTCTGTCACTGTCTCCAGGTTTGGGAGGAGACTTCGTGGAAACAGGAAGAAGCCCAGAGAAGAAGCAACCAGGTCAGCGGGGCTGTCCGGTGGTGCTAGCCGGCCTCCCAATGAGTGGGTCTCTCTCTGAGCTTCGAAACCAGGCCAGCCCTGCTTTGCGTCCCAGCGCCGAAACTCGTGAGCTGCGTCTCTCTGGGGGGCACTTTGCCACTTTTACGTCTCCATTTCCTTGGCTATCAAGTAGGGTTAGTAACAGTAGCCATTCCGAAGGCTTGTGCTGCTTTAGTGAGGTAAGCACGTAAAATACTTAGTGCGATTTTGTTTTTGTTTTGCTTTTTTGTTGTTTTGTTAACCAGATGGGGGAGGCAAGGGAAGGGAAGGCCCAGGAACAGAAACACAGAGCAGAAGGGACCCACCCCCTCAGGTACGCATGGCCGTCTGTCACTACCCCGTGTGCCCACGCCGTTCTCTCACCTGCACTCCAATTCCTCTGTATTCACGCATGTTACCGCCTGTGGGCGGTTGGGTTGTTGACAACCTGGCACCAGCTTGCTCTTGCTCAGCTGCTGGGTCCCACAGTTCCTCCCACTTTGGTTCAGGGTGCATTAACGGACTCTGGCCCTCAGTCGCTGCACTGTGTCATCCGTGGGGTCAGACAGGACAGAACTGTGGCTACACCATGGCCAGACATAGTGGAGTGCTTGGCATGTAGGAAGCACTTGGCAAGTGCAAGCAGAGGCGTTTCTAGCCAGGTGGGAAGGGCTGAGGCAAGACGTCAGGTCAGATAGGAGGACGAGGACGGAGGAGTTCGCAGAACCGACAGGTGACATCAGCCTCAGAGGCATCAGCAGCACCAGTGGGTGGCATCATGGTTTTCCCCTGCCCCCCGTCCCTTTATTGAGAATCCTGCCTACCTTTTTAAACGGATTTCTCTCCTCCCCAAGGTGAGGGTGAGAACGCAAGTCTGGGCAGAGATGGGGCGTGGGCAGAGATGGGCGTGGTCAGAGGTGGGGCGGGGCTTGGTGGGAGGGGCGGGGCTATGCCTTGGAAGGGTTGCCATGGGTCACAGGTGGACACACACGCAGGCTTGGCCTTCACGAAGGAGTCTGAAATTCGATCCAGTTATTGGAAACAGGAAGAACTGCCTAAATGGTTCATTGGTCCCAAATTTTCGAAACCGCCATTTTATACCTCTGCAAAGGCGTTTCAGGATTATTCAATCAGCTGCCCCTTTCAGAAGCCCCTTGTCACTGGGATGAATGGAGGGGAAACAGCCAGTCTACCGTCCAGGATAACCCAACCAAACTCACCGGTTTCTTCCTTAGAACCCTCAAGTCTCTCTGAATTACTCCCAGTGAGCTCGCCCAGTCGGTGCTGGGGTCCTAAATGTACTTGTCGGGAAGGGCTTTCTATTCACCGCTGTTTATTTCGGTCCCTGTGGAAGACAGTGGGAGTTTGGAGGAGAGTGGAAGTGGGTAGGGGGGCCCGAGGGGTCCCAGGAGGACAGTGTGCTCTGATGACAAGGGACGAGCTCGCCCCGGAGCCGGCTGTGTGTGGACGCCACAGTCCCTTGCGGCTCCTCGCGGCCACCGTCCCGTTGGGGTTCTTTAGCTTCGGTCTGAAGCAACATCATAGTTGGTGTTCGCCTACTCTGACATCACCTGGTGCCCCTCCTTTTTTTACAGAGAAGGAAACTGAGCCCCAGAGAGGGGCCCTGCCAGTCTGTTGAGAATGCCCTCGCCAGGGAGCTGGCCTCTACAATAGTCTGTCCACCGTCGTCCACGGGGGACATGTTTCAAGAACACCCCCCCCCCCACCCCCGTAGATGCCTGAGACCACGGGTAGTATAGAACCCTACACATACTCTGTTTTTTCCTATGGATATATATGTATGATAAAGTTTGCTTTATAAATTAGGCACGGTCAGAGGTCAGCAACAATAACTAATAATACAACAGAACAGCGATAGCAATACACTGTAACAAAGTTGTGTGAATGTGGCCAGCCTCTCTCTCTCTCTCTCTCTCTCTCTCTCTCTCAATCAATGTCTTATGGTGCTTGACTCACTTTTTCACTTAGAGGAAGCACTTCCCGGCCTGTCTCGGGCACGTCTGACTTGCCTGTAACACTAAGCTTGCACTTAGGGGCCACTATGAAGTAAACTAAGGGTGACTTTAAAATGTGGCGCTGCGGTTGACAGTTCATCTGAGCGGTCGCCCAGGAGGCTGCGGAGTGACCGACGGGCGGGCAGGGCCTGCAGAGAGGAGACCAGGGACCAGAGCTGAGTCGGTCACAGCCTGGGCGGGGCACAGTGGGACAGGCGGCGTGCGGTGTCATCACACTCAGCAGAAGGGCAGTCCACTAAGAGTTACGAACCGTTTATTTCTAGAATTTCCCATGGAATGTTTTTGGACCGTGGTTGGCCATGGGCAACTGAAACTGGAAATAGAGCCCGTGGGAGGAGGGGCTAGGCCCTAGCTGAGCACCTGGCATATAATACACGCTTGGCAAACTTCTTTTAAATGAACACATCGAATCAATCAGTACATGAACATCTTTACAGAGCTGAATACATTATATATCATGAGCATTTTATTCACAACATTAGAAAAGTCTTTGAGACTATCATGCTTCACGGCTGTTTCATTCTGTCAATCTTCTGCTGGCGAGATAGAAGACCTTTATCAACGATTTCCTGTAATATTACAATAAACATACTTATCAGAAATGCCCATTTTGGTTTTTAACTATAAGATACATGAACTACAATTTGCATGATCAATTTAATGTATTCAATTATTTCTATTACGATTTATTTGTGACAGCCAGATGTTACTCAACAATGCAAAGTTATTTAGGTTTCTTTTTTGCTTTTAGGTTGTAAAGATTTTAGCTGATAAGAGAATTTGAGAATCAAGTTCCTTTGTTTTCAGTTATTTGCTCTCCATTCTGAGTTCTCTTTCTCCTGTGTGCTGATTGCTCTCCATTCTGAGTTCTCTTTCTCCTGTGTGCTGATTGCTGGCACAGGAACTTGCTCTGTGCCAGGGTCTACAGTTGGTGTGGCTTCTCTGCGGAGAGGCTGTGCTGGGCTCCTGATTCATGCAACCCGGGGTGTGATCCCCCTCAACTCAGCTGTGTGAGTTTGAACAAGCCGCGTAACTCTGTGTTTATAATCTCGGGGTGTATAGGGTTAAAGATGTGTATGCGCCCAGCACAGGGCAAGCGCTCACTATTAGTGTTCACTATTAGCGTTGACTATTAGCGTTATTAGGTGATAGAACGCTACTTTGCTAGAGCAAATAAACCCAAGAATCCCAGGGGCTCAATTAAGGCACGTTTGATTCACGCGCAGGGAGCAGAGCATGTTCCTGGCTGGGTGACCATGCCCTGGTCACGCAGGGCCCGGTCTGCTTCCGGCTTTTGGCGCTTCCTCCCCTAGTTCCGCAGACTCCTTTCCACTCACACAGAGGATGCGGAAAGAGGGAGAAGAAAGGACCACATGGGAAAGCTTTCTGAACCAGGCTAAGACATGGCTCCCCTCACCTCTGCCTGCCTTCCATTGGGAAGAACTCAGACATGTATGTAGTTACACGCCACAGCAAGGGGACATGGGGGCTGCAGAACAGGTGTGTGCCTGAAAGGTCGAGGGAGAAATCTCACCACTAGGGAGCTGCAGGGTCCGGCAGAAGTAACGCCTGCGGGAGTGAGGTGGGCAGGGTAATGATAGGGGTGTAATAATTTATAGTTTTAATGTGAACATTTCACCCAGGATGTCATATGCTATGTTTGAGTGTGATATCATTATATTACAGAATGACATGCTTATGATTTTGTAAGAAAAGATTTGGTAATAAAAAGGGGGCATTATTTGTGCTGGACCCTGTATTTCAAAAACCTAGCAACCTGCATTGGAAGTGCAGCTGTCTCTTCTGCATCGGGTCCTACCTTTCTTAGTCCTCTTGATGAGTCTTAAAGCAGGAGGGAGGAATGGCCCCGTCAGGGACCTGCAGCAGGAGAGAGGCCATCCTTAGAGCAAACTGCACACGAAACAGCCACTAGATAGGGCTTCCCGCTCTCTGTTCCTCTTAAAACTGTTCTCAGGTGATCATTAAGCCGATTCCCACCTCCATCCCCTGCCCGCTGCCTCCGCTTCCGTGAAGTCCCCAGAGACCTCTAGCAGGGAGGGGCAGACTCTCAGCTGCCCCATCAAAAGAAGTCTGCTTCTTTCTCTCTCAGTAACATCCCTTTTCTTTCAGAAATCATAAAACTTTAAGGAAGTTCCTCCTAAGAAGATGCGTAGAGACTTCTGCCCTGGAATGCAGCGCCCTGTTACCATAAATTTGATGTCCACAGTCACTCACAGTCCCCGGAACCGTGGGCTGTAAAAGGGGGTGGGTGATGGCTGGAGTGGACACAGCTGATTCACACACACTCGGCAGAATCATCCCGCATTTCCCCTAATGCTGTCCTCTGTCAAGTTCATCTTCATTTTTCCTGCACTTCACCTTCTTCGTACATTAGAGACGCTCACACTTTAAGTCTCTGAGCATGCTGACAGCCTCTTCTGAGTAAGACGTAGCTCACGTTCCACTTTCGTGGGCACCAGACGAATCATCTGTTGGGTCCTTATTCTCTTAACTGTGGTTCACGCTGCACCCTTGAGTCTGCATCCCCACCCAAACCTTGTGCTGAACACGGCCGTCTTAGGGAAAGGGCCTTAGTTTTCGGGTTTCGTGACTTTGGGAGGAGGAAGAGCTGCAGTGTTATAATCGGTGACTTATGCCAGTCACCAGAAAAAGGCTGTACTACAACTCAGTTCAGTAAGTCCATGGGCCCGAGGGCCTTCCATCTCACACACGAGTGAGCACAGGTCTCAGGAATGCTCACTCGGCTCTCATGCAAGGTCACATGCTGGGTGACAGGAGCGCTCGGTCTGCCTCTGGTTCTTCTGGTTTTAAGTGTGACCTTCACTGGGGTCCGGTCTCCCAGAATTGTATGGCTACCCCCTCCAGAGTCTGCTGCGCTGCCCTGAGAAGTCACTGTTTCAATCCCGGTGATGATCTCAAAGATGAATGTAAACGCATCCTGAATCATCTGTGTGACCTCCTTGCACGTGCACCGAGTGGGGAAAGATGGCGTCTCTTCCCGTGTCTGTGTCTGCGTTGGTGACCCTGGCTCAGCCAAGCTGTGCAGCTCAAAGTTCGAAAGGAGTTTGGGATTGGAAAGCAGGAAGATGATTCTTGAGGACGAGCAATTGTGCGGGATGTGGTATTGGTCACTTCTGCAGATGTCACTAGTGAGCTGCTGGAGAGCACTGGATCCTAAACTCAGCAGTATCGCTAAGAGATTCCCTTCGCTGAACCCCAAGTTCTTCATGTATAAAATGAGGCCGCTGATAGGGTTTGTGGTTTTCACAGTTGCTTCCTCCCAGAATTCTTTGGTTGAATGATATCATAAGGAAACACTATGTCAAGACATGCAAGCCTGGGTTCTCGATTGCAGCACCACATCCATTCGAGGTGGTTTAGGTAGGAAGAGATTTACCAAAGGCACAGGCAGGGCTGGAGAGCTGGGCGTGGAGGTGGCCCAGGCAGGAAGAAAGGAGCTAGAGGTCACGCCTCCCGGCCCCTGCCGCCACCTCCTGCCTATTCAATAGGCTGAAACGCCGTCACTGCTGCCCGTCACCTGCTGCCTGCCACACGATGGATTGGCCTCCAGAGACTTTGTCATCCCTCCTTGTGATGCAGCCATTGTCCTTGACCGAGGACCTGAGCCCCAGGCTGTGGCTGCCTGTCCCTGGACGTCACTTGTGCCTGAGCGTTGCTCAATGGGGCCCGGGCCCTGCGCAGGACAGGAAGTCAGGCAGGAAGGGGTTGGCCTGCGTGCAGGGAGGGCCAGCTCCCAAAAGCTGCCATCACAGCTCCTGGAAGGTGGCGGGAGCACTTGTCACTGTTCCTTGGCAATGACGGGGCCCTGCTGGCCAGGCACTTGCTAAGCAGGTCCCCAAGGCTCTGTTACCCAAAGTTAGTAACCCACCTGACCAGATGTGGACCCTCCCTAGCGCTAAAACTCCCGGGTTCCGCGCATTCGCGAGGTTAAATTAGGGTAGAGGTGTTTAAGGAGTGTTTTCCTATAGGACGTGGCTAATCCCAGTACACTCTCGGTAATTGCCAGTAGTGAAGAGTATCACCCCCGAGAAGTTTGGCTTCACGTGCCTTTGCATTTTGGTTGAGCGTCTCGGTCAGCTATATCAGTAGAGAACGTCCAGTTCACACAAACAGAGAGGACAAGGAGAGCTGGGGAAGAAGAGGGGAACGTTGGACAAAGATGTTGTGTGGGATTTTTTTCCAGAAGGGTCTGTTTGGGTCCCTCCCAGAGAGGTGTCTGTCCGTAGCGTTTGCAGATGCAACTGTACGAAGGCGCTCCCTGTGTTTGGCCCAGGCTCGGACCCACAGACTCCGAGCATGGAGCTCCGAACCCCAAAAGGAAGAGCAGGCACACTATGCCACCTTCCATTGTACGGAGAGGTCCCCGTAATCTTCTGTTTTCTTACCTCCGCCAATCACCAAAAATAACAATTCCGGCTGTCATCAAGATGCCCAGAGACGTCGGAACCAGCGAGGCACCATATCCTCAGTGTGGCGTGTCCATCCCCCATGTGACAGCGGGGGTGTGCTGTGCAGCGGGGCGGGGGCTCTGGCTCTGGACTCCGCCCCCTTGGGAGCATCGGCCCACGTATGCTTGAGACAGGAATGGTGACAGGAACTACATCACGTCATTGCAGATCTGGAATTTTTAGCATGTTGCTGGGGACGTAAGAAATGTTGTCTAGAACAGTCACTGGGGCGCTGACCTTGGCCTTTGGTCCTCCGGATGACCGTCTGGGGCTGGCAGCCAAGCAGAGACTCTGGGAGGCTGCTGTTGGGCAGAGAAGCGGCTGCCATAGTGGAACTTCTAGAAAAGACAGAGGTGATGTTCACGAGTGGGTGTCTTTGTTGCCACCAGGTGATGGTGATGGACCGTCCCTCTTCCTTGAAGCCTCCGTTGTCTCTTTGAGTTCGCCTCGCTCTTTTCAGAGGGTGGATTCCGTGAACGTGGGCGAGCACCGACTGTGCCCAAAGCCCGGGGTCCAGGGCCTGGGGGTCTGGACACGCGCGGACCAGGGTTCAGCGGTGTCGGTGCGGTAGCTGCTGTGTTCCAGGGGCTGGCCTGGCCCTGCACGTCAGCCAGGCTGTGGAGAAGCAGGTGCAGTCTGTGCGGGACACACCGGGGAATGGTCTCAAAGAGCAGATAGTGGAGTTGACGTGGTCCCTGCATGTGTGGGGACGCCGCAGGTAGGGTGACATTCCAGTTTGCCTGGGACTGAGGGCTTTCCCATGATGCAGTGTTTTGGTTCTAAAACCAGGACCCGTGAGAATTGCATAAGTAGAACTGTCCCTTCTGAGGCTGGAAGGACACTCCTGCGTTCGCGCCCATGGATGTCAGACAGGATCCCGTCGCCAGCGTTTCATTGCAGGGTAGGAGAAGGGGGGCAGGGTCCCACAGACTGTTTATAGCTGCCGAGAGCTGCTGTGACCTCAGGCGGTATTAAAAGAAGAATTTGTGTTTGAAACGGAGAAGTTTTCACAGAACATGAGCAGGTGTCTTCAAAGGAAATTATTCATTTATTCAGCTGCACATGCACGACACCTACGGTGTGAAGTGCTGGGCGGAGGGAGATGCAAATGTAGCGAGTGAGCACACGGAGGCCCTGTGCACCCTCATCTGGGAGGGGCCTGGGCCTCCGCTTTGGCTCCTGGTGCCGCCAGAATCTCGCTGCAGCCGTCAGCCGCCCCGGGTGTCTGCAGGCGGCTGGCTGGTAGGTGGGGCAGGTGGCCTGCCTGTCACAGTGGGCAGCTGCTACTCAGTCCATGTGAGGATGTGGGTCTGGTTCTGCCAGAGAAACTGTAGCTCCAGAATTGGACATGAGATATTTTATTTAAAAATCCTGTTGAGATGGCTAGTCTGAGTGTTTAAAACCTCTGTGGATGCTGCTGCGGCCACCGGCTCCCTCCTGCTCTCAGCTTGCAGCCTGTCACTGCTGCTCTCGTCAACCGGGCTCACCCAGCGGGAGCATGTTTGCCCGTGCTTGGGGCGGGGCTGCCCAGTGGCTGAGCGTACATGAGTGACATGCGTGTTTGTACATCATGTCCACTCCTTTAGCTGCCCACCACCTGGGAGCATCGCAGGCTCCCAGTGGGGCGGGGAAGGGGATAAAGGCTCCGGGATGCCACTTGCTAGTTCCAGGGTGACCACAGCTACGTCCTTGGAGGTTACTCAATATGGATCCAGGTGACTCGGTTCTCTGGTGGTGCTTTGAACTCTGTCCTGAGCCTTGTGTCCAGGACAAAGCAGCCGGCCTCCTCTGTGTCCTGGGGACACATGCCATGTTCAGCCACTGGGCCAGGGGTCCTGAGTCCCTGCTGGAACTGCTTGGGTGGGACCTTGAGTCCTCGTGGGCTACAATCAAACTCCGTGTCTTTACCTGCTGCCTGTTTCGGGTCAAAGAGAGACACGCCCCCATGAACCCACGTTCAGGGTCTTGCCCCTTAATGAGGAGGTGAGGGGCCATTTCTCTGCCCTCCCGAACCATACACCATATTTGGGGTGCCGAGCCTGGTCAGAGTGACCACTCAATCTGTTCAGGTGGAGCAGGGAGGGCCGACGATGTGTGCGTCCACTCAGGAAGTGGAGTCGTGGTGGCTGTTTTCAGGGAGGGCAAGTTGCTGGCCAGGCGCACAGACTCGAAGGTTGGGCGGTGAACTTGCCCAGACTCACTGTTCCTAGACCCTAGACCGGGACAGCTTGGCCCCCAGCTCGGGCAGCCTCTTCGCCGGGCTGCGCCCCTCACCAGAGCCGCAGCACTGTCCACACGCTTGGGCATTGGCGGGGAGCGGGTGAGGGCGAGGGACACATTTTGTGGAGTGTGCAGTTGAAGCTCTACCGGCTGTAAAATCTTTGCTGTTACCTTCCTACTGGCAAAAAGTTCTGAGTTTTACGTGACAAAGAGAAGACGAAGGTGTATTGCTCAATGATCTGTGGGTGACGTGATGTCCTTTCACAAGCTGTTTCATTTTCAACATTGATACTGTTCTTCCGACGAGGGGCTGGGGTTTTCCTGACCGTTTTACCTGTGTCTGTGCAGCGTCTGGTGTCCCAAGTTCGTCCGTGGGTATGCTAAGTACTGAGCCCTGGACGAAACCCGACCCATCCTCTGTCCCGATGGTCTCCTGGGTCAGCGCTGGCACCCTGCTGCACTCTGCAGGGCCTGTGGCTGACAGGGACCACACCTGCCTGAGAATCCGGCTGGTAAGAATCGGGATCTGTGCCCAGCCCTGCCTTTCTCCCCAGCAACCCCAGCGCCAACTGTGCATACCCACAGAGCTGGTGTAGGTCTTAGGAGAGTTATGTTTATATTTACTGCAACCTGGGGTGCAGCTCTTCTGAGTCCTGGGGTTCTCTGCAGACCCATTCAGATTGGGGAGTCAATGGGCACGTGAGGGGCAAAGAGAGGGCATAAGCCCGGGTTTGCATTTCATTTAAAATTGGACAAAAACTCGGTTGACACCCATGTTTTCTGTCAAACAAGCAGATGTAACTAAGTAGAAATTCCTCTCTTCCTTATGGAGGTACGGTGGTTGGATCTGGGGTCTCACTTCCTGATCTTGACTGAGGTTTTTGTAAAGAACCACCCAGGGGCCTGGGCTCCTGGGACTTTTAGGCAAGTCGTTTTGGTCCGATCTCATCAAGGTCGAAGTGTGTGCAGCCTGAGTCAGAGCTGCCCTCCACCCCCCGCCCCCGTAGTCCATCCGTGGTCACTGCAACCCGAGAAGGAGGAGACGGTCCCACAGCCCAATGTCACTGGGGCAGCCCCAATCTTTCCTGGACTCCCCTGGATAATGTTGCAGCTGATACAATCTGGAAGTCCCATCAGTTTTTATGAAAGTCATCGTCCCCTGGTTCCCTCGAGCCGGTATCTCCTGGCCTAACGTTTCCTTCCATAGCTGAGCAGATCTGGCTCAGGACCCCGTCCCTTTTCCTTCCACCACACGCTTCTGCTCTCCCACAGGCCAGTCATTACCTTAAATTTTTAATTCAGCCCCTCTCTGCAGTGGCCTTGCTCTGGGTCCCCATCACAAAACCCAGGGACCAAGTTATCAGAGACAAGGTTCCCATTGGAGGACTGGGGAAGGACAGGCCGGAAAAGTCACCCTCTCATCACTTTGTTCTGTCACAGGTAAAAATACTAGAGCATTTTTACAGTAGCCGGCCTTGGTGGAAACTCATCATCGGGTGAACATGATCGTATGCTACTTAGCATGACTTTGGAAAACACCTGATGACTTCTGCTTTAAGCAGCATCCAAATAACCCACATCAGGTGCCCGACCCGGCCTCGGATGCACACTCACGCTCCCCTCTCCCTTTTCCTCCTGCGCAGCCTTCCCGATTCCTGACAACCAAGGACTGTTAGGCGTGCAAAGCTGGAGCTCAGCAGCTCCCAGATCTCCTGTCCTCACTGCTTTTTCAGAGCAGGCATTCTTGTGCCCCACGCCTCTGAGGTTCGCGTTTATCAGTTTGCTGTGGCGATCCAGAATCTGTATTTTTTTTTAAAGTCTTGCACAGTGTTTTTGCGAACCATTCTGGTTTGGGAAATGCTGATCAAATGCGCCTCCTTCCTTCCCCACTTCTGGCATCTGAAATCCCTCTCGGCAGTTGGCGTGGGGACCGTGGGGGATGGCGAAGGAGGCTCGGGTGCATTGAGTGCTTCCGATTATTTGTTGGGCGCTGAACTAAGGGCTTTGCAGATCTGTGCCATTTGAGACATATAACAATCTCGGGAGCGAGGTGAGGGTGTCATATACATTTTATCCCCAGTCTTTGAATTTGCCGTGAATGCACTGTCTCTGAGGTTTTTGCTCACATGTGGCTTGCTTGGCGAGGCCCTCCTGCCTCTGTGACAAGCCCTGGTTACCTGCCTCCCCTCTGAGCTTCTGCAGCCTCTCTCTCCCCTCTCCTTCCTCCTGTTCTTCCTTGTGTGGTTGCCTTCAAAGGGCCGAAGTAATTTTAGGACTGTCTAAATGTAACTACGCCTTAAGTGTTAAGGAGTTGCAATTATATTTGGCCCTTTGCAGGCCACCTCGAGGCTGATGTGGCCCCCGGTGACAATCAGCTTGACGCCCCTGCCCTAGAACCTCAGAATGTGGCCTTTTTGAATGGTGACTGTAGCCTGACTGGTAGACTTCTCGGAGGAGAGGCAGAAACAATCCTTCGCCTACAGCCCTTGAACTGGGGAACTTTTTGTGAAGAAATTAGGGTCCCAGGAGGACCAGAAAGCTTTTAGTCGAACTTGTTCAGAAAGGTAGGAAAATCCTGTTTGCATTTACTATTCATGAGCTGTGGCTGCAGAGGGCCATGTGACCATGAGATGCTTGCTTTTAAGAACCTGCAAATGAGGCCAGACTCATTATTTTTTAATGCAAAGAGGATGATGGCAAACTTCGTGGGGCGATCTGCAAGCCGCTGCCCGTCTCGCCCTTGGATTTTGTTAGCATCGCCCGTTTGGGAGCGAGTCAGCCACTCGCCGTGCTCATGAGCCTCGCACTAGACACAGACGCGGCACTGATCAGCGACAGGCACCGAGTGCTGCGCTGCGTGCATGATTCACGGGAACATCTCTGGTCCGAGCGATTCCGTGGCGTTCACATCTGGGCACAAGGGAAGCGCTAAGTGTGCACAGGCAGCTCACATGCATGTGACAAGGACACAGGTCAGCTCTGGGCCCACGTCTCTCTCTCAACAAGGGGGCAGCTCCCGTGACTGCGGTGAGGCTGCGTTCAGCTTCTGAGTACAAACAGAAAGACCCGAAGTGTCCTAGAAGAGACCTGGTTCCCTTTCTGTTACTTCTAGAAAGTGTTTCTTCTGGGGACAACGTTTTGTGTCACTGGCCCGCAGTGATGTAACCGGCAACTGAGTCCTGTCCTCCGAAAGCTGCTGTCCCCTGTCCTTTGTGTGTGTCTAACTGTCATGCGTCTGTCCTGACCTCAGGTTCCAGGGACGCTGTCAGCTCTGGAGGGATGACAAGTCCCTCCTCTGAAAGAAGTGGTTTCACGGTTCCTGGGGTGACATGTTTGGGCCCAGGTTACTACGACACAGTTGCGATTTTTTTTTAGTGGTTGTTGTTTTTTTTTTTTACAGATTAGCATTTCCCCACGGAATTTACCAGACCTGGACCATCACGGTGTTATTTCCCCTCCTGAAGTCCGTCTTCCGTGGCCCCTGGTGTCACCTGTCCCTGTTTCCTGCAGAGCTATGGGGTCGTCCTCACCCATCGGTCCGTTCAGCTCTGGACCGCAGTAGCTGGCACACTAAGGCTCACTGGTGTGTTGGTGCTATGCACCAGCTAAGGATGTTTTTCACATTTTTAGATGGTTGGGAAAAAAACAGCAAAAGAAGACTATTTTGCGACATGTGACAATGATATATAAAATTCAAATTTCAGTGTTCTGATAAAGTTTTATTGGAACACAGCCCCGCTCAGCTGGTCGTTACTCCCCCTGGTGGGTCCAGGGCCCATCACAGCCCCTGGGACACTCTGGCGCCCCCGGAGGTCAGCTTCCCTGCCCGTCCCCAGCGCTGTTGGGGAACTCTCGCTTCTGGCACGTCCTGTGGCCACACATCTCTTTATCTTTGCTCCTCTCACCCCTTCTGTGTGATGCTCCAGGGGGGGCCCCAGATTTGTTCCTTCTGAGACGGCTCTGCAGCTGTGGCATACCCCTCCCCACACTCCTGCTTATCTGACAGCATGGCATCTGTCTGCGTCCGCCGGGGCTGCTTGCAGGAAAATGCCATCGCCCGGGGGCCGTGACCCACACTTATTTCTCGGGGTTCCAGGGGCTGGAAGTCCAAGGTCAAGATGCTGGCAGATTCAGTGTCCGATGAGGGCCCACTTCCCGGTTCATGGATGGCCGTCTTCTCACTGTGTCCTCGTGTGCTGGGAGGGACGGGGGAGATCCGGGGTCTCTTTTTCAAGGGCAATGAGCCCATTTCTGAGACAGCACTCTCACAACTGAATTGCCCCTCAAAGGTCCCTGCTCTGTGGACCATCACAATGGGGGGCTACGTTTGGGGGCCTGTGAGCGTTCAGTCCACAGCAGCATCCTAAGGATTGTCCTGTCTGAAAGGGCAGCTCGAACAACAAAACTGTGTTGTGAACTTTTATAAAAGGAACGGCCCTCAGGCTCGCCCTCCCTCATCTTGCCTGTGCTTCGAAGAGGAACCTGCCTGCACACTTGTGAAACCTCTTCTGATTGGCTGAGGCCCAGCCTATCTGTCACCCATCATCCAGCCATTTCTGCCAGAATCGTGTTTCACAGACTGTTTTGCGCGCGCGCGCGCACACACACACACACACACACACATTCTGCATCTTTTTTAAGAAATATATTTTATTGATTATGCTATTACAGTTGTCCCATTCCCCGCCTTTATTCCCCTCCACCCCGCACTCAGCTCAGCCTCCCACCTGCATCCTTCCTCTTTAGTTCATGTCCATGGGTCATATATATGAGTTCTTTGGCTTCTACATTTCCTATACTATTCTGAACCTCCCCCTGTCTATCTTCTAACTACCATTTATGCTTCTTATTCCCTGGACCTTTTCCCCCTGTCTCCCCCCACCCACTCCCCTGCTGATAACCCTCCCTGTGATCTCCATTTCTGTGATTCTGTTCCTGTTCTAGTTGTTTGCTTAGTTTGTTTTTGTTTTTGTTTTAGGTTCAGTTGTTAATAAGTGTGAGTTTGTTGTCATTTTACTGTTCCTATTTTTTATCTTCTTTTTCTTAGATAAGTCCCTTTAACATTTCATATAATAAGGGCTTGGTGATGATGAACTCCTTGAATTGACCTTATCCGGGAAGCACTTTATCTGCCCTTCCATTCTAAGTGATAGCTTGGCTGGATAGAGTCATCTTGGATGACTTTCATGACTTGGAATACTTCTTTCCAGCCCCTTCTTGCCTGTAAGGTTTCTTTGGAGAAATCAGCTGACAGTCTGATGGGCACTCCTTTGTAGGTAACTGTCTCCTTTTCTCTTGCTGCTTTTAAGATTCTCTCCTTATCTTGCATCTTGGGTAATGTAATTGTGATGTGCCTTAGTGTGTTCCTCCTTGGGTCCAACTTCTTTGGGACTCTCTGAGCTTCCTGGACTCCCTGGAAGTCTATTTTCTTTGCCAGATTGGGGAAGTTCTCCTTCATTATTTGTTCAAATAAGTTTTCAATTTCTTGCTTTTCCTCTTCTCCTTCTGGTAACCCTATGGTTTGAATGTTGGAACGTTTAAAGACATCCTGGAGATTCCTAAGCCTCTCCTCATTTTTTTGAATTCTTGTTTCTTCATTGTGTTCTGGTTGAATGTGTCTTTCTTCCTTCTGCCCCAGACGTTGTTTTGAGTCCTGGTTTTTTTCTCATCACTGTTGGTTCCCTGTAGATTTTTTTTTATTTCACATAATGCAACCTTCATTGCTGCTTGGGTCTTTTTTTGCTGTTGAAGTACTCAGTGAGTTCCTGGAGCATCCCGATAACCAGTGTTTTGAACTCTGCATCTGATAGGTCAGCTGTCTCTTCATCACTTAGTTGTATTTTTTCTGGAGCTTTGATCTGTTCTTTCATTTGGGCCATGTTTTTTTTGTCTTGATGTGCCTGTTACCTATAAGGGGCAGAGCCTTAGATGTTCACCAGGGCAGGGCAACCCACGTCACTGCGTTGTGACACTGTATGTGGGGGAGGGGTCTGAGAGGGAGCAGTGCTGCTTGCTCTGCTCTCTGCCGGTTTTTGGTCTGGATGGAAACAGCTAGATACTGGTGTTTCATTTGCTCCTTACCCAGCTGCGTGACCTCCGACAGGCTGGCTAGCCTCTCTCAGCACCAGTTCCTTCCTGTGCAGACTGGGTTCTGCCCAGTGCTTCCCAGGAGTTCCTCCTTGTCCCTGAATGTCCTGTCACAAGCGATCTCTGATGCCCATGCAGGAAACCTCAGAGGGGCATCTGGGCAGGGAAGCCCTCTGGGGCCACTCAGCACCCACACGGGGTTCACAGGGCGGCCTTGGCAATAAGGGCTCATGAACGCCACAGGGACTTGGCCAAGGGAGGGGCCTGCAGCGGGGGCCCGTGGGGGTAGATTTTGTGGATAAAGCCACAATAAAAGGGAGAAGAGAGATGGAGAGGGGCTGCTCTCAGAAATACCTTTTATTCTTATTTTATTTTGTGGATGCTTTAGCTCTCCCCAGGGTCAATGTCGGTGCACGACCCTGCCTGCTGCTCTTTGGAACATGGCCTCACTCTGTCAGGGGTTCTAACGTTCACTTGGACTTCAGACATGGCCAAGACCGCGTCGGTTGTCCATGAGCTCACTGCTCTGAGGTGGTGCGTCGTCCAGCTGGAGCGACACAACAGGCAACCCGCAAGGACTCCTGAAGACGGGCAGAGTGATGTAAAACCGCCTTCTGGCCTTGGCAGCCTCGGAGGCAAATGACTCAGAAAGTTGCTGCTGCTAAGTGTTCGCGTCTTCACGTGGACCGTGGGTCGGGTGGGAAGGAGGGGACTGAGTGACCGCTGGCCTCAGGGTCGCTTGCTCTGCTCAGGGTGGCGGTGACAGGCGCGGGTGCAGTCAGGAGCCTGACACTGGACCCCACACTTCTGCCACACTTCGTGTACCTCCGTGTTTTTGGTCCTAACATGGGCGTGCTCGAAAGCAGAGATTTGTTAGGGTGGAATGCTTGGACACACAGAGAGCTGGGACTGGGCGTTGCACCCGAAGGGATGCCCCTCAATGCCGTCCATTGCTATGCTCAGCGAGCGTGCAGTCTCCCGCAAATCTGCACGCACGTTATTAAAAGGGCTGAGGATGGAGGCAGGGCTGGAATGAAGAGGAGGAACATGAAACTTCCTGAGTCCTTCCAAAGGCATAACTCATAGCAGATGGGGCCTTGGCCGCTATAAATTCTTCTTAAGAAGTGGTTTCTCTAAATGAAGCCTGTCCCTTCATGTCTTTTCACTCTTGAGTTAAAAATTGTTGCAAAATTGCCCTGAGTGGTGCCACTGAGTCGGTTGGGCATCGTTCTGCAAAGCGAAAGGTCGCCGGTTCAATTCCTGGTCAGGGCACATGGCTGGGTTGCGGGTTAGGTCCATGATGGAGGGGCATACAAGAGGCAACCGACCTGTGTTTCTCTCTTACATCGGTGTTTTTCTCCCTCTCTTTCTCTCTCCCTTCCCCTCTCTCTAAAAAAACAATATATAAATAAAATCTTTAACAAAATTAGCTGCAAAATTAAAGAAAAAAATCTTAGAATTTTGAATGATCTCTCAGAACCTTGGAAACCAACATGTCATGTGACTCTAATTTGTGGTTTTATCATTTAAGATTTATTTATTTTTCATTGAAATGTCATTAAACCTGACAAAAATGCAACAAACATCAAAATGCATGCATGGCTTTGCCTAACCTATAAATTCGTTTTAATTATTAATTGTGCAGAACTTCATTACATGATAAAATTAAAAAATGTTGAAAATTGTTAAAATGAATAACCTGAGATAAATACATGTGTTGAGAACTTTTGGCAAAAAAAAAAAAAATTTCCTCTCATGTATGATAGACACTTCTCTCCCAGAACTTCTGTGAGTGTCTCGTGCGGGGCTTCCCCTGCGCTGAGCCCACCCCAGACAGCGGGGAGGGGAGACGCACGTGGACGCAGAGACAGCAGCAAAGGCATCAAGCACGGGGCCGCTGGCAGGGCGTTCACCCCCTGCGGCAGGGGGTCAGCAAGCCAACGAGCATTCCTGATTCCGTAGCAGAAGTAAGAGCTATTTCCTCATCTCTGCCTGTGCTTTCTTTTCCTCCTGGCAAGCAGTTCTCGCCCCCTCCTTTTTTCCTTCTCTCCATCCCGACCACTGTTGAGATCAGAATGGGTGCTGGCGGGAGACAGCAGAAAGCAATAATGGGGTGACAGAGTCTACTCAGTAAGTGCATTGAAGGGCAAGGATAGACACCGAGCAATGGAGGTCAGAGGCAGTGGAGGCCCTGGGCTTGGGGTGAAGTGAGACTAAGCGAAGCACCAGGAGACACTGCCCAAGCAAGACCGCGCCTTCGGCAGGAAGCCAGGGCAGATACCTCCATAGAGTTTCTCCATCTTGAAGTCCTTTATTTTGATAAGTCAAGACATTTGTTCATCCTGCCGTGCACTGAGAAAAACGGTAGCTTATGCAGCGGGGCTACGTGGGAGTAACGGAAAACGTAGCCGATGAGGAGCTGCCAGACGGGGCTGGTGCACCACCCAGTGCCCGGGTTCCCAGCGCGCCCTGTGCTGAAGCCCAGGCTTGGTTTGTTCCCCGGGCGGAGGTCGCCTGTGAATCCATGGAAACGTGGACAGACTCGACTTTCCCCAGAGCCGCCGTGTTTGTCCCCCACACATTTCTCTATCGCTCATTCTCCACCGTTTTCTTCACCCACGAAACACAAGTCGGCTTCCGTCTGTGAAACCCCCTTTTCCACTGGTGAGGAGGAGGGGTCACCATTGAGATGGAGCACTGCACACTCGTGTGCCTCCACCCACAAGAGGGTCAGACACCCCTCGGTGTCACGGAGACTCACCCTTTGAACCTCTCGGGTGTTTTGACGGGGAGTGGTCCGCTTTCCCTGCCTGCCTGGTTGGCAGGGGCAGCGTGTCCCGTTTTGTGGCTTTCTCCCTTCAGATCAGTAGGAAAGGGAAAGGGCCTGTGTTGCCACCTAGAAGTGCAGTTCTTTCCATGTGCACTGGGCTCTTCAGGCCTTTCCCCTGGTGACCTTGTGATGACACTTTCCCAGAGTGACAGTGTGGTTTCTAAAACAATGTCACATCTGTCCCAATCTAGCCAGGACTGGTGCTTGGAATCCTGAAACTCAAGGCGGGTTTAGGATTGATCCCCTGCAGGGACAGGGTGCGTGCTGACCACCCAGGCTCTTGTCTAGAATACACGGGGCCCATTTCTCTCTCGTGTCCGTTCTGATCAGCTAGAAGGGATTGCCCACCCTACAGGGTTGAGTGGAGTCTTCGCCGATTTGGGGTGTCGGTTGCAGGTGAGGCTTGGGGCCGAGTCCTGAATTAGCTGTCACTTCTTTAGAGACTCGTTACAAGTGAGGGAAGGAGTCACTTGGGTCCTGCACACTTACTTCCTGGCTGAGACAGCAGGGTGGCCACGGGTATGTGGTGACAGACCTCGACCCACAGCCACTCCCTTTCCCCTCCTCTCTGAGCTTGACGGACATGCCATCCCTGGGAGTGTTCTGAACAAAGAGAGCAATTACTGGTCTGAACGGAAATCCAGGCAGGGTGACGTGTGCTCTTTAAGATAAGCATTTCTCCGCAGCCCTCCTCTTGGGGCCTCTGGGGCGGGGGTTTCTTTACCAGAAGGGTCCAGCCTGCCGCAGTGTTTGTGCTGGGTGCGTGTGCGGAGGCTGGGGCCATGCCACAGCTGCAAATGGAGATAAGAGGCGGCTGCAGACCGGGCAGCCACAGCCGGCAGATCAGTCATGGCATTCCCTGCCAGGGGATTGTCCGGGTGCCGGAGATTTTTCCACTGCTTTGTCCCCATTTGGACAGAGGACATGGCGCGACCCAAACACGGGATCTTGTTTCCGAGGACACCTGTCGCTTCATGGATCAAATGTAAGAGACGCTCCTGGCAACTCCTTCTGTCCCCAAATACCATGTCTCTGCCCTCTTCTGTCTGCGTTCCTGGCATGCACTTGCCCCTGGATGCTTTCTGTTGCCAAATAGCTAATCTTCTCTTTGCGGCACATTGTTTTCCTGCAAAGCCTTGAAAAGGCTTCCCCGTCTCTTCCTCTTGTGTTTCTGAGCAGGGCGAACGAAGGCCAGAACCGTGTGCCCGCGCAGCTCTCCCATCAGCCGCAGCAGAGTGCTCTGGGTACTAACGATCCGCAAAGGAGTCCAATTTAAAGTTTATTCTCACATTTGCGTTTGGGAGGCAGTCCGCTGGACACAGGCAAACACACCGGGGCTCCGTCCCTGGGGCTGCTCTCTGTCCTGGCTGGTGTCACATGTGGACACAAACGGAGGGAGTCTGGCCCTCGCGACGGTGTGTGATGGAACTCGGT
This sequence comes from Macrotus californicus, assembly GCA_007922815.1. Classification (NCBI taxonomy): domain Eukaryota; kingdom Metazoa; phylum Chordata; class Mammalia; order Chiroptera; family Phyllostomidae; genus Macrotus; species Macrotus californicus. The sequence goes on from VMDR010000600.1 coordinate 121,149, forward strand.
CGCTAAAGGCGCAGCATCACTTTTCGGGGGATGGTTTTTCCTTCTGCCTGTCTGCAAAGCTATCCATGGGTTCTGTTATTTCACAAGTGAAACTATTTGGTGGACCCGTCCATAACGTGACAGGCACCATTTATGAGCCTAAGGGGACCCACTTGCAATAACCAGGCTGTTCTGCCTAGAGGAACAGGAGGGGCACTTGAGGAAATGCCACACGCGTGCTGGCTGCTTTGAAAGCGCCCGTCCCAGTCTACGGCCATACCGCCCTGAACGCGCCCGATCTTGTCTGAAAGCGCCCGTCCTGGTGTTACTTGTCCCCTGCTGTCATGACACTGTATCCCCTTCCTTGAGTCATGGCCGTGAGCCACGCACCGAGCTGTTGTGGCATCTGTGGTTCCCGTGATCCTCAGGGAAACGTTCCGAGGTCGGTCTAGAACTTTCCGTGATGGGTGTGCACATTGACCTCAAGGGGTGAAGTGACTTCCCTGAGCTCACTCAGCTAAGAAGCCCTTGAACTTGGTCTTTCTGTCTCCGTTGCCCCTGTTCTCTCCTGCCTCCTGATACAACAGGCCTGGCCTCACCAAACAGGGCCACAGTCTTGGGCCTGGTTCTTCGTTTCTTGGGCCTTCCCATTTTCCCGGACCCATCTGAGACTTTAGCTCTCAGTGTCCCCACCAAGATGAGCCCTTGCTGGGAAGGGCGGAGCCAGAGCCCGTGTCTCCCGGCGGCTGGCTCAGTGCTCTCTCTCGGTCCTTCTCTGGGGCCCACAGTGGCCGACATCGCCCCCAAGCCCGTCTTCCTTCACTTGCCTGCCCCTCCCTGCCCGCTCAGCCCCTCGGCTTTCGCTGCTGTAGCTGCCTCAGAGAACTGTCCCTCCTGGACACGTCACTGCACATTTGTTTACTCTCAGTCTGTGCTGCTTCCCAGGAAAGAACACCTGTCCCCCCGGACAAGAGAGGCTTACTTCCCTCCCTGCCGCACCCTCTGCACCCGGGGAAGTCTGGCCCTGGTGGGACCTCAGCAAATACGAAGCAGGTGGGAGCCAATGAGACACAGAGCTCCCCAGGTCTCCCCAGGGCTGGCCCCACAAGCCTCTTCCCTGGAACTCCGTGGTGTTTGAGATTCAGCAAATCTGCCTTTCCTCCACAGAGCACGTGTGCAAAGCTGTGGGCACGTTTTCATGTGCTCTGGAAGTCGTGCGTTTTCGTTTTATGAGGATGATTTAATACATCATTAACACGTAACACTTCCTATTCAGGACACATCTCGCTACAAGCTTTGTCTTTTTGAAAACTCAAGCCCAGTTGTAACTGAGTACACTTCAGAAATATTGCTGTCATTTGTCACGCGACATCATAGCGCTCGAAACACGCGAGCTCTCTCAATATGCAAAACGTAGACTCCGCACGAGAGGTGTGTGGTTGACTGACGTGAGGCACAAACAAACAAACAAAAAAACAACTACAAAATTGTCCTAGGGCATTGCCTCGGCTTTCTGTAAAACCTTTCCTGTGTTCGTTACATTGAAGCGAAGCGTGTACATGTTGTCTCACGCCAACAGGACCAGATTTCCTGACTCTGAAAAATGCCGTGGTGGAAACTCCAGCTCCCGCGAGCGAGGTGTTCTTGGCCTTGGAGGAGAGAGACAGTGTGGCCGGGTCCTGAGGCCCTTCTGGCCCCGCCTGCTCCTCCTGCAGTGCAGGGTGTAAAGCCTTAGGACCCAGGCTCTGTGACAGAGTCCGACAGGGGCGTGAGCTTTGAAGCGTTAAGAAAGGCCACGGGAGTGTGGCCCTGAGGCAGAGTTGGGAAGGACAGAGCTCCACGTGACCCCGGGGGTCACCTTCGAGCTTGGCTGAGGGAGAAAGCTTCCTCCGACTTCATGCTGCCACCGCGTAACAGCCGATCTTCCGGGCCCCCGGGTAGGCCGTGGGCTTTCAGGCCGAGGTCGGCAGCGCCCCAGAGAGAGGCGCCTGGCTCTCTTTCCTCACCTCCCCATGGCACGCTTTCGCCCGTAATTTCTCCTGAAAGGCCCAGATTCCTGTCGACTCCTTGTCCTGAGCAGCGACCCCCCTGTGCTGAGTGAAACCAGGAAGAGCTTGTCCACAGAGGTACATTTCTTTCTGTCTATGAGCCCATTTGTTGATTCCGACACTCCCAGGGCACGCTGTGCTGGGTGAGCAGCCTGGGGGGTCCCTGTGTCATTGTTTTGCCACCTCAAGTGGTGACACGCAGCCCTGGAAAACTGCTTTTTGATGTTGGAGCCTGTGCAGTGTCCCCTAACCCGAGCTTGTCCTTGACGAAAAGGCATAGGGACAGTACTCCTGTCCTCGCTGGACCCACGCTTTGCCAGAAAAGTGCATTACGGTACACTGGCATGCATTTTTGGGGAAAAGCTCTGTGTGCTCCAATGCACGTCTGTGCGTGCAAGTGTGTGCACGTGTGCCTGTCTCACCAGCCAGACTGACCTGTTCAGAGGAGGCATGGCTCCTTCACAAGCAGGTCAGCGCGAGGGGTGGCTGCCGAGGGGAGGCACGTCTGGGTGTGAGTGTGGGCTGTGGCCTTCCAGTGTGGGGCAAGTCCTTCCTCCTTCTGTGCCCTGCTTGTGCCCCCACCTGCGCTGTGGGGACAGGAAGCGCGTCATGTTAACTTAGACTCCGCACAAGAGGTGTGTAGTTGATTGACATGAGGCACTCACCGCACAGCCGAGCACGTGCCACATTCTTAGTGTATGTTGGATCACGCTACTGTTTATTATTGGCAAGCGAACTACAGGGAGGTAGCCCAGGGTTTGGGAAGGGACAGTCCCCCATCCATGCCCCAGTCCACTAATGTCTCGCCCGTAAGGAAGCCCGCCTGGAAGCTTAAATTAAAGAGAGGCACATGCTCTCACAGTGCCCTTTACTTTTTCTCTACCACCTTTACCGCAGTTTAA
>VMDR010000600.1:124177-204916 GCA_007922815.1 Macrotus californicus
GATGGATGGATGGATGGATGGATGGATGGATGGATAGATGGATGGATGGATGGATGGATGGATGGATGGATAGATGAATGGGTGAGTGGATGGATGGATGAATGGGTGGGTGGATGGATGGGTGGATAGATGGATGGATGGATGGATGGATAGATGGATGGATGGATGGATGGATAGATGAATAGATGGATGGATGGATGAATGGGTGGGTGGATGAATGGTTGGATGGATGGGTGCATGGACTCTTCTGGTTTCTTCTAACTTCTTTGCTGCTATTTGCAGGGGTTTTTGCTGGCTCTTTCTCCTTTGCTTAATGTCTACTTGTTCTGTGTCAGAAAAACACTGCTTGGTCATGTCACCATTCTAGAGTCTGCAGTTGAGAAGTGGAATAACATGGTCCTTGAAGTTTTAAAATAGGTTTCATCTGCACATTGTGCCTGGTAGTGTCACAATTCACCTTGGACAACGGCTCCCACAAGAATGCAGTGACTTTGGGTCTTTGTGCAGCTGACTTCAGCACCTCGAGGTCACGGTGGAAATAGCAGCAGACACGCACATGGGGCCCGACAGGTCACAGGAAGCAGTGGATTTGGCCAGGTGGGGATAGTGGGGATAGGGGAAAACGGACATGAGAGCCCCATTCCAGGGACAGCCACCGCTCAATTGCTATCCATTTTTGTCACATCAAAGCCTGTTTTACAGATCTGCCACTATTTCAAGAGACCCTAAAAATATACATTTCTACATCTACATGTACATGGCAAATTCTTCCATTTAAAAATATTATCAGCTGATTCTTTTACTTTTGTTAAAAAATGAGGTCCCAACCCGTAGTTCTAATGGCTGAAGCAGCCCACGGTGCATCTCTCTGAACAGTTAGTTGTGTTTGTGTACCTGAGTCACTTCCTGTCATGGGAAAAATTGGCGCCCTGCACAGTGTGAGAGAAGCTGCCCCGCAACGTCTGCAAAGAGGTGGGGTGCAGCAGCTACAAGCACAGGCTTCGGATTCCTCCCGACCCGGATGTGTGGCATGAGCTCAGGAAATGATTTCATCTTCGTGGGACTGTTTCTACTGGAAGATTCTTGGATTTCCTGGGACTTCTTTGGCAGAGAGGAAAATAAACTTCTGTCCGTAGTTTATAATATACTCCATTTAGTAAATGCATACACTGAAGAGACAAAACATGAAACATCAAATGGAAGGAACACTTAGCATTTATTACAAAGGCAAGTCATTAACCTCTTACAGGAAGTGCAAATTACCACGAAAATCTGATGCGACTCTGAGCACCGTAAAGCGTAGACAAACGGCTGGTGTTACAGTGTTTACTGAACTTACTCAGTCACACTTAAACCATCTGCAGTTATCAATGTTCTGATTTATCTCTTCATCATTTCTAGAGGTAGTCTTAGACACCTTCATAGGGTTACAGCAATATTCGTTGAATTTGATGTACAAATTACAGTAAAATTTATAGTGATGTCTTCCCAGAATTACAGAATCTTCGCTAGTTCCCCCCAGATGCCCTCCCCCAAACAGAACACCCCCAGTATCCTCCCAGACCACCGCGGGTGTAGGGCCGGGGTTATGAACCTCTTGGTTTCTGATCTGTGAGTAGGACACACGTTTAACCCAAGGTGACTTGAGCCAGAGCCACTGGCCATGTGACAAGGTCCCTTCTAAACCTGCATTTGCTCAATTGGTGGCGTGGTTACCTGCATCTTTCCCACAGGTGTGGATACCTGCAGCTTACATTTCCCCCGGAATGAGGTGTGGCCAGCACCATACCCTGAATTATTCTGTCCTCCAAGCGCTGTTAGTGCCTCATCTCTGCCTCATCAGGGCTTCATTGGGGGGGCATCTAGCTCTCTGAGGACATTTGGCTGACCAGTCGTCTCCAAACGCTGCTGATCTCTGTTTGATCACTGCATGTGAGCATGGACGAGACCTCCTTCTCCCTGACCACTCCCCGTGGCCACAGTCAGTCTGTCCGATTTGGGGATTTAGTTGCAAAGTTCCTTGGAAGTACTTGGTGGACTCCTGATTCCTTTGTCTTCCCTTCTCTACTCAGACAGAAGCCTGTATCGGCCCCTGTGAACAGACGGACAGAAGAATAAGTAGAAAAGACACACCCACACGCACGCTCCCTTTTAATCACCACAACCAGTTAAAGGGCAAATCTGCGTCCATATGTGCGGTCACTGTTTTCGCCTCAGAACCACCTTCCCGTCCACCGTGTGTTCTCTCCCCGTTTGTTTTCTTGTTATCGAGACAGGATCATCGCATTGAACCCGCCCCATCGAGCCGTAATTGCGTTTCATCCTCACTGCCCGAGTCACCCGCGCTTGGTCAGCATGAGTCTATGTATATGGACACGCCGGCTGTTGGACCCCCGCGCTCGGGTGCACCGTTGTTCTGTAGCACAGTCCGCTGTCCCGGACCCCCTGATATGACGGGGGGCCCGGGCAGGGCACCAGCTGCCCTCTGAGAATGCAGACGCCCTTTCAGGAGAAATGACCCCGGAGACAGGTGACGGGGTCACGGGGCTGCTGACGCTGTTGGGCCAGGTCATATTTTAGAGAAAAAAATTAAACAGTATGTTCTTTTGGGAAACTGAGTTCATATTACTTTCTCCAATTTAGCTCTCAGGTCACTCAGTCTTCCCTTAGCTGTGACTTTCTAAGTAATCTTCGTCACATCGCAAACTGCACCCCCCACCACGCTGTGACAGCGTGACCTCTGTCACGGCCCCCACACTGTCTGTGGCCGTTCGGCTGTCCTGCCTCCTGGGAAACAGTGAGAAACACACACATTCGGGGCGGACAAACGTAGGTTTACGGCCATGAGTATGCAAAGCACGGGGTTATTCTTGCGTTGCTGGTTATTAATCACTGGATTAGTTATTTTCATTGCGACTGTCCACCTGCTGTTGCCTACCCCTATGAACATCTGCCCCCCATTCCTGACGCAGGGCCGCTGGCTCCCTTGGTGTTTCCTGGGTGATGGGAGCATCTCTGTTCTACTCAGGTGACTCTGGGTGGGCTCCTGGGTGGGGCTGGTCACTAGAAAGACCAACCCAAGATTAGGTGCTTGGGCCTTTCAGCCGCCACTCTCTGTTCTGCAGAAATGGAGCCTCTTCTCCCAAGGGAGCCCCCAGGAAAATTCCCACAGTGTGGGGTTCAGAGAGCCCGGCGGTGGGTGAGCACTTCCAAGTACAGCAGGGTGGGGCACCTGTGCTCGGGACCCGTCCAGACCTTGCTCTGTTCCTTCACATCCTTTAAAAGACCCTTTGTGCTGAAACAGCAGCGGTGAGTAAACTGTTTTCCTGGGTTCCGTGAGCCGCCCCAGAGAACACCTGAACCCCAGGGAGGGGTCGTGGGGGCCTCGTGCTCGTGACCACGTCAGAAGTGTGCGCAACCTGTCCCCATTGTGGTCGGTGTCTGAGGCGAGGAAATCTCGCAGCTGAGCCTCCAGCCAGTCCAGGAGGCTCAGAGTTGCTTGGTGTGGAGAACGCAGGCCCTCCCCACAGAACGGCCGGTGGCAGGCAGCCCACCGGGATGTCTGGCGGGGTCGAGAAGCACCCCCATGGTGGAGGCACGCGGGCTTTCTTGGTGAAGAAAGGCTGAGACGACCGAGTTTGCACACTCGCCCTCGACGCACGCCGCCTCTTGCTTACAAAGTGGGATTCCTGGGTAAGCCGCAATGGCTCCATTGAAAATGCACAAGTGGCAGAAAAAATCTCTCCTCCAAAAATAAATGCCTGCTGGCTCTTTTGTGTCCCTAATCCTCTGCGTGGCATTCTGCTGCTCTTTTAAATATTTTCGTATTAACATCGAAACCATCCATCTGGGTGGCGGTGGCGTCTGCGTGGGTGTGGAGAGTCGGTGCCTATCTGTCTCTGCGTGCGGGGGAGCCTGCTCCTCCGCCGGGGCTGGGGGGTGCGGCCGGAAACCTGGAGGAAAAGCGGGTCCACAGACAGGGAGACTTGGTTTGTCTGGAGCAACTGCGGCCACAAGCCCAGGCGGTCCTTTTTGTGGCTGTGTTTTAAATCCAAATACAACCTCGGTTACAATGTGTCCTGTAACAGAACACCTTTCCTCCTACGTTGTTGTTTGTGAAGCTGATTCTGAGCGAGGCCTCACTTTCTCCGTTAACCAGAAACCCGTCTGTCTTTCTAGACACCCCCATGGCAGGCCTGCTGGGCGGTGCGGGCTGGTGGGACACAGATGTGCGTGCGGCAAGCGCCCCATGTTGAACGGCTCTGCGCCGTGCTGGAGAGGGCACCGGTCTCGGAGGGTCAAGCAGGCCAGCAGCCCTCCTGCTGGGGCCTCGGTTCTGGTCTGCACACTGGTGCAGAAAATAGTTACCCAGTGAGATTGCGGCACGAGTTACATTTTAGGAGGTTTGTCGGAAGGCTTGATGCACTGCAAGTGTGCGCATGCGTGTTTTACTTGTGGAAAGCAGAGTGTAAGGCGCATGGCTCCCCTGACTTAGAGGCACCTAATACATTTACCGACTGCAAGGTAGCAAGTTGTCGCTGCCAAAGAAGTGTCATATTTACAAGGTGACTCATTGCCTCTGAGCAGACAGCGAGCGTGTGTCGGAAGCCCGGGTGGTCGGGCAGCGTGATCGGCAGGAGGCGAGACCTAAACCAGGCTTTGAAGAATCGCCGTGAATTAAGGGAGAACTTGAGAAAAACAGGCGTATGGAAGCCCAGACACTGCAGGACACAGCGACTGGAGCCACCTGGGTGTGACCGAGGGTCCCTGAGAAGAGCAGAGAGATGTGAGCATGGCAAAGTCCTCTGGCGCTGGATTTGGCAGGGTCTTCGATGCCTGGCCGGCCTTTCAGGATGCCTGGTCAGCAGCCGGAACGTGATCGGCCGTGAATCTAGTTTGAGCCGTCAGCCTCCTGGAGGGGATTCTGTCAGTTCCTCTGCTCACGTTGGGGTGGGTGGGGGGAGGGGTAACTGCTTTATTTGATGGTGGAGTGAGGTCTGCCTAGATTCTATTTTCAGTGATTTTCTGATAATTCTTTCTGTGCCTCTTGAAGGTGATCCTGAGAAATGTTTCTCCTTTCCTTGACAAAGACCAAATTTCTGGCTGGAATTCAGGCCCAGTGGGCCGGTTCTCTAAGCAACCCCCCTTTCCCCTCCTTGAAGGCAGGTCTGTTGGCGTTTCCCTGACCTTTTAGTTGGTAGAGCTCCAGGTGCTGCCCAGGGTGCTGCCCTGGGTCTGGAAGCTTCCACAGCCCCTGAGCACCGGGGCCCTCTCCAGCTCCAGCACTGAGTCCCAGCCCCGGGGACGCAGACCGGGCACAGAGGAGGCTCTCGGGAGCAGTGGGTTGGACAGATGAAGGAAGGATGACGGAAGGAAGGAAGAAGGAAAGTGCACCTGGAAAGTGACCGGCAGCATCCTTTGACCCCAGCAAATCACAAGCCCACGCGCTGGGTCCCTGATAAGCTGAGTTCTCCGTGACTGGGGTGTTGAGTGACGGCAGTAAGGAAGACTCATCTCGCAAAAATAACAGAATGTGTTTGAGAAACAGAATGTTTGGGGAGGCCAGTGGGGAATTGCTAATGGACCATATATTCTTGGCCATGTTTCCCACTCATCGACTCGGGATGATGTAATTTGAAAGGCCTTGGGCGGCTTCAAGCAGCTTTACAGGAACTCGGCGGTGTGGGGTGCCAGGTGCTGTGCCGGTGGCTTGCAGCTGCGTATCGACAAAACCAGGCCACAAGACCATTTGGTTCTCTATCCAGCATCCTCGTTCCACCAAAGAAAAAAGCCTTCACGTCTGGAAGGAGAAAGTGCGTCCACCAGCACAAGTAATAAATAACGCTAATCTATAATTTAAAGACATTAACAAGTTCTCCCGTGTACATGTGGCTTTGAAGAGGGAAAAGGTGGGGGCAGGGGGCAGAAAACAGCACCCGAGACCGGAGCGCAGAGGGACCTTTGAGTGCCCGGAGTGTGTTTCCGCTGCTCCCTGGGAATAAGCTTATTTGGAAGCAGGGGTCTCATTGAACTGCAAACAAGAGGAAGTCACCAGTTTTCATTTTACCTGTAAAATCCTCCAGAGCTGCAACATCCGCTGTACTAGCCAAAGCCATTATGTGGCTCCTTAAATTCAAATCGAATGCATTAAAATTAGGTCCAATTTAAAGTTCTGTGCCTTAGTCACATGACTGCATGTCGCATGTTCGGTAGACACGTGTGTGGCTGGTGACGCTGCTGCTGGGCAGAGCGGACCCTGGACTTTCTATTGCTGGTTTCCTGAGGACAAGCAGGCTGTGGGCATCACCATCCCCAGCCAGCGTTACCCGACCCGGATGTCACAGCGCCTCTCGGTCTGTTCCTTGGGCCTTCGTTTCTGAGCTGTCTGCACGTTCACCAGGTGTGTGGATGGTAGAGATGGCATGGAGCCCTTGGGGGGAGCCCAGCATGGCCCCATCGGGAGCACCAGAGGGGACGCCTCCCTCGTCACACTGCAGGGTCTGTTTCCTGCTGCACGAGAGGTGGAAACATCAGGGCAACCAACTTCGTGTTTCTCTAAAACTCCTCGCATGACATTTTCCAGAGTGTGCCATGGGGAGCCCTCCGACCCAGCTGGTGCCGTGCAGACTGGGCGGGGGTGCTGCTCCAGCCGTTCTCAGCTCAGCTGTCAAGGCAGACTCATCAAATTGCTGAGGCTACTTCACTTTCTCTTCAGAGGGTCCCTTTCCACATTTGGACTCCATACCAGGTGGTCCAGGGCCGAGCCTGGAGGCCTACCCTGCTCCGCACCTGCGTCTGCCTCCATTCTTCCCTTCTCGCCTGTCCAGACATAGTGCCGTTGTGCTTTCGAGGGACACCTTCTCTGCAGGCTTGTGATTGTGCACAGGCTGCTGTCCTGCCTGGGATGTTTTCCCGTCCCTTCTCCCCTGACACGCCTCTCCTGATGACTGGGTTCTCAGCTCAAACATCCTTTTTGGGGAGAACACAAGGGACCATCTCCCCAAGCCCTGTGGTCCCCTATCTCACGGGGCTGTTTCTCCCTTGGCCACGCCCTGTACAGGTCAGCCTTATGCGATGGCTTATTAACTCACTCATCTTCTGTCGCCTGCTCTGGGCTCTGAGTCCTACCACTGTGGTTTAATCCACCCGGTCACCACCCGGCTTGCTGAGGCCGGTTGGAAGCTGGTTAGGAAGGGCCGATTGTGGGCCGAGCTCAATGAGGCTACCCCGATGGCTGGAAATCACTCCCCGCTCTGCCCTCCCCCAGCCCCTGGCACCCAGCCTGACGTGCAGATCGGACTCCTGTGGGAGCCTCACATGGGCGGGATCACACAGCATTCATCCTTCTGTGGCTGGCTTAGCTCCCTTAGCCTGCTGTCCGCCAGGTCCACCCGGGCCACCGCAGCCTGTGTCAGAAGGTCCTTCCAGGTACAGGTGGAAGCATGTTCCGTGGTGTGGGTATATCACATTTCACTCACCATTCGTCCGTGGTTAGACTGTCTCACTTCCGAGGGAGCATCGCTGACCTCCTTTCCGGAATGATGAGAAGGACGGGAAACGCTCGGTGGTAGCTTCTGGTGGCTCACAGCGTACCAGGCTGTCGCCCCACATCTGCGGCCCACTGCCCGTGGTCTGCAGTGCGTCCCACCTGCACCGGCACGGCCGGGGGCGTGGGGGGTCCTGATGTTGCACTTCAGAGCCTTTATCTGTTCGTAGAAGTGATCTCGAAGGAGCGTTTACTAACCTTTTTAAAATTGATCCTGTTTTTAACCTTTAAGCTTTATTTACTTGCTGGGAGAAAGGTAGTTTTTCAAAGCGATTTTCTCATGGTATGAATAGATGGCAATGTTCAAATGAAAAAGTGGGTTTTTTTCCTAAGCACATAGTTCCTTGGTAAAATACAAGATGTAAAAATCAGCTCACACTGGTAAAAATCATTATGCCCTTTAGAGGTGCAGGGAAATATCACCAGCCTGGGCTGCTTGTCGGGGAAGCAACCCCAAACCACCAGAGTGTTCTTCAGAGCTCTCTGTCCCCAGCCCCAGCCTGGGCGGGGCGGGGCACTGCACACTGGACATCCTGACCTCACCTCACACCCCTCGGCAGCCCTCTGGGGCCAGTGCTCCCTGTACCCCACCTTATAAAGTGGGGGTGAGATTCGCAGAGAGGCTAGGTAGCTGGATGGGTTGGCATGTGCCCCCCCATAGGGCTGTGTTGAGGCCCTAACTATTAGTGTCTCAGAGTAGTGCCTTTACAGAGTTAAGTTACAATGAGGTCCCTGGGGTGGGCCCTAATCCAGTGTGACTAGTGTCCTTGTACAGAGGGGACATTTGGACACATTGAGATGCAGAAAAGAAGGGGCCACGTGAGAGGAGCGAGACTTCTACCAGCCTCAGAAAAGCGAGGGTTGCCGGCAGATCCCAGCAGCTATTAGAGGCCAGGAAGGCTTTCTCCCCGGAGCCGGCTGGGAGCCGGGCTTTGCTGACACCTTGATTTCAGGCTCCAGCTTCCAGAACTGCCAGACGATACATTTCTGTGGTTTAAAGGCCCCAGTTTTTGGAACATTGTTACAGCTGCCCTGGGAGGCAGATACAGTAACTTTCCAAGGTCAGCAGGACAGCGGGGGTAGGGGAGCCGATATGGGGCAGCGCCACCTGCTGAGAGTTCAGCTAAGTGTCGTCTGCCCATTGCTGTGGGTGGCCCTGAGAGCGGCGACAGTTAACATTGCTACTGTTGACACCAAAAGGTAGACTTTCATTTCCTTTCACCTAAGCCTGTGCTATTAGCCATCGCCTGAGCTGTCCGAGATTCAAAAAGCTGTTCCTCTCACTCAAACGGAAAATGAAGTCAGTCATCCGCGCCTGAGCTGCTTGCCAAGTGTGGTCACCAGCTCGTCCCCACTTAAGAAAATGTGTCCTCAGCTGTCCGCACGAGACATCTGAGACTTTGTCAGAGAGCATGTGGGACGTGCTCACTAAATTTAGACCCCGTGCAGAGCGCCACCCCGAAACCCAACGCCCTACATCCTGAGCAAGGTGTGGGAGCAGACTGCGGAGCCCCGTGTTCAGACGGGGACTTACCCGGACAGAATTATGAGTGCACTGAGCTCTGCCCTGCTGTCTGGCTGCTGAACGGGCACCCGTGGAAACATAATTCAGCTTCTTAATTTTGCAGACCTGAGATAATTGGTTCCGCAGAGACACAGAGACTCTGCTGCCGGCACATGCGTCAACACATGCCAGTTCCCGGGACCCAGAGGATCGGCTCCCTTTGAAGTCACAAAGCTGTGTGTACAGAGGGTGGGGGGGAGGGCGGGCAGAGAATCGTTTCAGGGTTCCTCATCATAGTCACAGGGCTTATGATTATTTTTAAGGTGAAGCAAGATTAGAACCAACCCAAATCTGTCACCCTCTCCCTGCTCTGCACCCCGGCTGGCCTCCCGTGGTCTGCATGCTGACGAGTGGTCTCCCGTGGTCCACATGCCGAATGGGATTCAGTGGGAGACAAAGTGACTATTTTTTCTAGTTTCGCAAATCAGCCCCACCCCCACCTGTGGGGATATTAGGGAAAGTGAGGGCAGAGCTGCTGTGTGGCCAAAGCCACAGGCAGGACGTCGGGGATGTGGTTTCTAATTCAGGTTCTGTTGCCGGCTCGCTTTCACCCTCCGGAAAGTCACATGGTTCCTGTGACCTTGGCTGGGTTACGCGTGAAACAGGAGCAACACGCAGCTCAGAGCTGTGTCCGAAGCTGCAGCAGGGCCCTGTGGCGACTGGGTCGGTGTGGTGGTCCTCCAAGGTGGGGGGCGCTGCTGTGGAGCCTGCTCTCCAGGCAGGGTTTGTCTGATGTGCCCGGTTCTTAGAGTGGGCGGGAGGGCAGAGGGACAGCTGATGGTGGGCAGCGGCCCGTCCTCTTCTCTGGCCCAGCCTCGTGTCTTAGCTTTGGAGTCGAAAGAATTCCACAAACCTCCCTTACATTCCAGTCACGCTAAGTGACTCTGGTTGTCACCGGTCGTGGGGGGGTGGGGTGGGAACAGTCAGGGCCCAGCAGTCACAGTGACCAACCCCGACAACCTTGGGCCCAGGGCTCTGTCTCTGGCAGCTGCCTGGGCCATCTTGGAACCACTTCCTCGGCCGTCCCCCTGCCTGAATGGCACATTCTATTGTTTCGGTCCCCCCCGTGGTGGCACTCCATGACAGTCCGATTGCTCTGCCCCCTCGAGTGCCCCCTGGGGCACCTGCCCCTTCCTTGAGAAATGCAGATCCAAAGCAGCAGACCTCAGAGTAGCTGGGACAGTTGCTGTGGGTGGCCCACCTGTGACATTATCGAGGGTGCCGGTGTGTGGCCCTGGTCAGCGTCGCGCTACAGCAGGTCAGGGCCGGGAGAGCAGAGGGCTCGTGCACCTGACCCCCCTGGGGTAGCCAGAGCTGCGGCTTCTGTGTCCCACGGACCCCTTCCAGGGCCGTCTCACAGCCTCAGTCACGCCCCCTCCCTAACCCCTCCCTGACTTCCCGGGAGCACCTGGGCTTGTGGTCTCACACCCTTGTCCCTGTGACCCTTCTAGGGCGACTCCGTCTATGGCCAGAGGTGGGCGGGGGAGCTGGGTTTCTGTTCTTACGTAAAGTCTCCATCAGCAGGTGCCGACACAGGAAGGAGACTCCCAGTGGAAACAGTTAACGTGCATTGTGTGCTCTCAAAGCAAGTCTGATAAAGTAACAAGCATTATTATTTTCGTTTTTCATGTAAGGAAACCAGGGCTTAGAGAGGTGGAGACGTGGTCGGGGGCAGTGCACGTGGACTGGTCCCCAGGGGGCCGCACCGGGTCCGTGCGGCTTCGGAGCCAGACTCTGCCCAGAGCTACCTACAGCCTCCCTTCTCTGCTGGCAGATGGTTTCAGGAGGATGTGATTTATTTTTAAAAAAGAAAAAGCAAAAAACTTAACAGGGATTTAAATCATTGGCCATAAATGTCACCAGATGTCTAATTCATGGGTACTATCCATCGCCAGGGACCCTGGTGTGGGGTCGCAAGGTGCTGCAGCCCTGAGCCACCCCAGGCCCCAGCCCACCCATCCCTCCAAGCCAGCTGGTCACTTATGGCCGACCCCTCCCCCGCACACGGAAAACATCGGCTGCTGGGGGCTGCATGAGACCTGGCATCTGGGGGAAGAGCAGCTGTTGGGACCACCGTCTAGGAGGGGTGAGCCCCCTCCCCACTCGCCCAGCCCCCTCCTGGATTGGGGCGGGGGCAGGGCTCCCTGGCCTTCCCTTACCAGGTCACCACTGACAGCAGTTCCTCCAGGCAGTTAATTGCTCCATTCTCTGAGTGACCCCTTTGTCTGTCCCAGGTCACAGGGATACCTTTCCTGCAGGAAGCCAGAGAAGCGGCTCCCTGCTGGGAACTGGCCTGGTGGGGCCAGTGGCAACAGGCTCCTTGGATGAGCTGGGGAAGCAGCCTCACTGCCCATGACTGCTCGCCAGCACGGGGAACCCTGGTGGCCCGGAACCCTTCCACTCCCCCTCCTGCATCCCACAGGGCCCTCGCTGTGTGAGTTTGGGCAGGCAGCCTCCCCTCACTCTGCATGTCCTGCAGGCAAGGACACCAGGCATTTTATCTCGGGGCACATGGCTCGCTGGCCGGCTGGGGATCCTGCCCCGGTCTGGTGGGCTGTGGGTGCCGGAGCTCGTGCTGCTTCCTCTCTGGGAGGTGCCGACTGCGGTGAGGGCTCCTTCAGTCGCCCCCCAGGATGTGAGCCTCACAGCAGAACTGCGAGGGAGCCCAGTCTGTACTCGCATTCTCCGCATCACCCTTTCCTGCCCCACGTTTCCGGCGGGTGCCCCACATCCTGGACGTCCCTGCCCTGCACCCCTTGAGCATGCTGCTTAGAAAGAGCCTGGACTTGGTTCTCCCGCAGCCTGGCTGCCAGCTCGGCCCTCGGGGCTGCAGGGCAGGGCCCATCACTTCTCCGTGCGTCACCATGGTGTCTCGTGGTTTAGAAAGAGGGGGCTGGTGGGGTGCTCTGTGAATTCTTCTCCATCAAATGTCAGGTTCAGGGTCAGACGGTTGGGTTCAGAGTCCCCAGGTGTGTGAAGTTGGACACGCCCTGGCCTTTCAGGGGGCTGCAGTTTCTCCTTTGTGACACGGGAATGATGAAAGTGCCCCTCCCCGGGGGGTAGTGAGAAGGGGTCCAGGTGTCCCAGGGCAGCGTCACCCCTTAGCACATGTCCCATAGGGCAGTGCTGCATCCTATTGGTCATAGCAGCTGTCGCTGTGGTCTGAAACCTGAGGTGGACGGTCAGCTTGGTCCTGTCCTTTCTCGGGGCAGTTGTTGACACAGCCCTGGTCACCTGTTGAAGGGCTTTCCGATGACAGTGAGCACTGCCGGGCTTCCCGAGTGCCCCGGAGAGCGTGCCCGCCGAGCAGCCGCCAGCCCTGACCCTCTCTGCACTGTGTGCCGTGCAGAGGACCAGGCAGCCAGGCCAGAAGTGGGGACGCTGCGCAGAAGCTCCCCCGAGTCCCAGGGTGGTCGGTCATCAGGGTGGGGCCACTTGGTCGGTCAGCCAGCCTTGGAGCACCCCAGGGGTGTGAGCCCTCACCGCCAGTGTGCCTCCAATCACATGCTCCCACCCCAGGGAGGTCACCGCGCTGCACCCAGGGCCTAGACTTTGCTCCAAGGAAGCATTCGGTGAGCAGAAGAAGGAAAACCTGAGAAAGGCGAGGGGAACAGGGTGTAGACAGAAAGGCCACTTGGGAACTCCGGCAGGTGGCTCTCGGGACCCCACCTACTGAGGACCCGCACGGCCTTTGGCCAGGTGCCTCCCACTTGCGGTCTGTGGCTCCCACAGCAGAAGCCTCTCCAGCCAGAGGTGCTTCCTTCCTGCGATTTGGGGGACCTTCCCCGGCACGTGGTCTTACCGCCGTCCCGCGTCCAGATCCCCATTGAGCCAGGCTGACCAGCGGGTCTCCGATCCCCGCTGGGTTGGCTCCAGCAACAGAGCATGCCCCTGGGCCAGCCCATCTTTGTTCAGGAGTTTGAGACATTTCTTCCACAGTGAAGTGTCCTTCCAGAATCTTCCACCTCTTGCTTCTAGAACCTCTTTAGACCGTCGAGCACGTACACCTCAATGTTTTCCAAAATGTGGTCATTCACACTCACTAGACTTGTGCATTACCCATAATGGCGTTGGCGTAATATTTTCCTTTCCATGGACTCGTTTGTTTGTTTAACTTAAAAACTTTGATTTTGCCCTAAGCAAAATGACCTGTGACCTAGCGTTTAAAGGGTGAGTGCAGTTTTTTACAGCAGATGCAGAAATAATACCTGGACCAAGGGAACCCACCTGTGTGCCCTCAAGGGCGCCCCCTGCGTGCCTGCCTCTACTTAACAAGGTTTATCTCCTCTGATTACATGAGCTGACCTGTGCTGGGGGAGGGGGTGGGGGGGTGGGGAGGATGTTTATTGAGCCGTTGTTTATTGAGCCGTTGAAAGTGCCTCAGAGATGTTTCTCGGTGAATACTTTGATGCTCACAGTAACCCTCTACACCGGCTGATGCTTATACTTGTCATGGGGATAAAAATGTGGAAGCTCAGAGAGGGGAGATACTTACTCCAAATCACACAGTCAATGAACAAAGAGGTTTGGGCTGGAATTTACATCTTCCGGTGTCCAAGACCAAGTGTGGCCCACAGGCCACCGGACGTTCTATCGGGCTCAGGATGAAGGTACCCGCAGCGGCTGCTGCCTCTGCTCGGTCGTGCCAGCCAGGGCAGGAGACGGAGTCTGTCTCCAGCCAGCCTACCGCCGGCAAGCACAGCTGCCCACTCCTCGGCCGGGATGCTCCACGCTCCATGCAGGCCCTTCAGCAGGCGGACAAGATCGGGGCAGGTGCGCCTCAGCCAAAATTCCTTTCTTGTGAGCAATGTCTCGGTCTGTAATCGAGCCCCAGACATGCCAGATGCAAGTAACAGATGTCAGGATAAGTTTGGGGTGGGGTGGGGAATGGGCCAGGAATAGTTTCTGCCCGCCTCCTGGGTCCCATCCCCTCAGTCCTCACGGCTACTCTGACTGTGAGCTGTGCACCGTGTGCTGGGTGGTGTGTGTGTGGGGGGGTCAGAATTTGAGAAGGAGAAGCACGTGGTGGGGGAGGAATCCCAGAATGGCGGATGGCCCCCTTAGGAGGGAGGAAAAGCCCTCAGCCACCAGGATCCTCAGGCCCCTCCCTCCTGTCACTCTGGGAGGCCATGGTTCTGAGGGGCAGGGTCCCCAACAGCCCTATGGAATATTGGTCCACAGAGTATCGATATAATATCTTAGAAAGGACTCCATGAAATAGGGCCTTGTGAGCAGCTGTCCCCAGGAAACGGTTCACACCGTGTCCGCCGCTGGTCGATGGTACACATCTGCCACCCATCAAAGTCTCTGAGAGAAGATCCTGATGTGGCTGCCTAGCCCAACATTGCTCAACATCATCTGACCATTGTCGGGAAGGGCTGAGACCTGGAAATCGCCAGGGACATTTCCAGGGGCCCTTTGGTGGGACAGAGGCATACCTGCCTCCTGCTTTAGGATCGCTTGTCACAGGTGTCTTGGCCTTCCATTGCTCCGACCGCGCTCCCGCCAGACATGCTCCTGGGGCGTGTGCCCGGGGACCCACGCCCGCAGACGGCCCCGTGCTCCCGTCACAGGCCTGGGCGCGCCTGCCCTTTGTGTTCTTCTTTGCGCTGTTTTTACCGCTTACCCGGTGCCGCGTCAGTGTGCCAAGTAAATCCTCCGTGTGCTTTACTTCTGTGTGTTTGCAGGAGAAACGTGACTCTTTTCTCTTTAAAAAGTTACCTTTTGTGCCCAGAACTCCGTTTTTTTCCCAGTCTATGATGAGTTTGACCTCTTCCCACACCTGTGTTCCTGGCCTGGGGCCCCGGTTTCCCTTCTGTCCCGGCTCAGCATCCTGTGCCTCGAGTTCTGCCGGACCCAGGACGTCGGGTCTCAGGACACCCTCTCCTGTGCCCGTGGGTGGGCCAGCGAGCCCGGGGAGCACACCACTCTGCCTGGGTTCTCTCCTGGCCCCTCCCAGACTCATTATTTCTGTTCCCCTCTTCCCTCTGGCGTCATTTTCTCCTTGTCCCGGGTGGCCATCCTCCAACCCTCACAAAATTCTTCCTGTCCTCCCAGGTCCAACCCCTCCTCTGTGCAGCCCCCTCGGTGACTCCGGCCTGGGTCACTGTCTCCAAGCACAGAGGAGACTTAGCTCTTCATTTTGTTTTGCTCCTATGCCCTCCTTTCCAGTTCTCCCGTTCTTTGAACCAGAACAAACTCCAGAAGGAAGAGCATAGTTCATTCTGTTGTTTGCTGGAAGAGTCGCGGGGTTGGTCCTGGTGTGTGGGCTTGCGTCGCCGACTCGGTCACGTTGGCAGCAGTGACGTTGTGTGTGCACATGTGTGTGTGCACGTGTGTCCCCAGGCACACAGATGATTTCAGAGAAGACTCCCAGAGGGGCCGGGTCAGCACGATAAGGCAGCAGGGTGCAGGCGGAGGCCGGGCAGAGCCAAGGTTGTGTGGACGTCCCCCAGACGCTACGTTCAGCCTGGTCCCTGGGGTGTGCCTCCAAGTGGTCCTCACCTGTGAGTTCCCCGGGCACTTCCTGGGCGTCCCTGAGCGCAGGAAGTCCTGGAAGACGAGCAGCTGTGGGTACTGGCTGCTCAAGTCAAAGCCGTTAGGCGAAGGTGCGCAGGTGTTAGAGAGAAACCCAGGGCACCTACCTGGGGGGAGCACCAGCACAGCCCGGGACGTGGCCTCAGAAGACATTTTCAGAAGTCGGAGTCCGAGGCATACAGCGTAAAGTTGGCCATTGTGGTGCTGACGGAGCGCCCGGTTGGTGGCGCTGAGTGCGTTCTTGCTGTTGCGCCACCGTCACCACCACCATCTCCCAAGCGCTTTTCACTTTGTGAAACTGAAGCTCCGTTCCCAGCAAACCCTGGTCTCCATTCCCTGCTTCCCCAGCTCCGGTCCCTGCTCCAGGTGCCTTGTGCCCGTGGGACTGCTCGGGCTTCTCCCTTTCAGGGAGCTGTGATGTTTTCAACAAACACCAAGAACCCTGTTAAAAGCAGTGCCCTGAAAGGTTCACATCACAGAAATGCCTCGCCAGCCCTCCCTTATTCCTGCTGGGGCCTGGAGACCCTGCCCACTCTGCCAACAACTTCAAATACTCCATTGAGAACGGGCCTGTCCTGACCCCTGTGGCGCAGCGGGTTGGGTATCATCTCACAAAGCTAAAGGTCGCTGGTTCGATTCCCGGTCAGGGCACGTGCCTGAGTCGTGGGTTTGGTTCCTGGTCTGGTGCAGGAGAGGCAGCCTAATCAATATTTCTCTCTCACATCCATGTTTCTCTCCCTCTCTTTCTCCCTCCCTTCCCCTCTGTCTAAAAATAAAAACAAATAAAATCTTAAAGAAAAAAAACACAAAACAATGGGCCCAAGACCCAGTCACTGAGGTGCCTCGGAAAGCCCAGGCCCGCCTGTCCCCCCCCGACCTACGGCCCAGAATCCCCCACACGGCGAGCCCTGTGAGCACCACCCTGGTTAGGAAATTCTCTTCCACATTCATTTCGTGTGCCCGTCTCCTATAGCGGATTCCAGCCTTGTTTCCAGGCCACCGAGGCCTTCCTTGGAGTGACATTTCTCGTGGGACCTTGTTTCCCGCAGCAGTGCAGAGCAGAGCTGTGGCTGCAGAACAGAGACAGGGCCCCCGGGTTCGGGCGCTGCTCACCGTCCTCTGCGGCTCCTGCTCCACCTCCTCAGAGCTACGGGGCTTTCTGGGAACAGCTGGAAAGCTAATGATCTATAAAGCACGTTCCAAAGCTGCTTTTCTCCACCCCGCAGCGTTGGGAGAACAGCCGCCCCCAGCAGTTCTCTCCGGCGGCCCCAGAACCTGCGGTGCGACCTCACTTGGAAAAGGGTCCTTGCAGGCATGGTTCGGTTAAGGACTCTGGGACGAGGATGTGCCCCTGGATCACTCTGTCCACCTGAGTGATGTCCTGTGTGTCCTTACAAGGGGGAGGAGAGGGGCGTTTCAGATAGAAGAGGAGACACAGTCACCCAGAGGATGTGACCACAGAGGTAGACGGGCGAGGCCACCGCAAAGCCAGCGATACCAGGAGCAGGGAGGGGCAGCCCTGTCTCCACAGCCCCCAGGGAGAGGGTGGTCCCCCCAGACTGAGGGCACGTAGACTCTGGCATTACAAGCCAATATGTTTCTGTTGTTTTCGGCCATCGAGCCAGCGATAACTTGTAGCAGCCGCCGGACACCAGCCCACCACGCAGTTAAAAACATTCGGGGGTGTATAAAGTTTCTACAGCTGCCCGGTGAGAACAGTGGTGGGCTACTGCCCTGCAGTCCCGGGGCAGACGGCGGCCGTGCTGACCCCTTAGATAAGCAGCGGATGGGAGTAAGGAGGCATCCTGCCTCTTCCTCAGGGGGCGCTCAGCAACCCCCATCTTCTCGGCCAGTTTGACGCCCACGGGTTCCTCTGCCGACGCAGGCTTTGCAGACACTCGTGTGAGTAAAAGGTTCAAACAGTGTCGGAGCGCCAGCCTCCTTCCATCCTGCTTCTGTGCTCTTGACCCCGACCCACTCCCCTCACCTCTGTCCTGGGGACAGGGCTGCAAGGTGGGGACAGGACGCTGCCTGTGTGGTTAGCCACAGTGACCTCTCAGCCAGGGGAGAGGAGCTACCACTGAGTCCCCGTAAGGCGGGCACTGAAGCCGCGGAGTGGCCTTTCACACAAATCGATAAAGGAGGGGAACAGCAGTTGCAGAAAAATAAACCCGCTTTCATGGGAGCTGCAAGGCCACTTCTAGACGGTCCTTAGGGACGGGCTGAGCGGCAGGGTGGCCCTGAGCTGTCAGGCTCAACGAACAGGACCACCAAACATCTGAAGTCTTAATAATCCCTTGTGTTTGCGCGGAGATTCACAGTTTGCCGAGGCTGCATTCACTCTCTCTCACGTCACCTTGGCAAGCAGCTGAAACAGGCCTCTTCGCAATTAGGGGGTGAGCCCTATCGCCCCTCCCATTCACACACTGGAGTCCTGACCTCTGGCACCCCTGGACGCGGCCTCCGTCAGAACAGAGTCACTGCGGATGTAATTAGTTAAGGTGCAGTCCCACTACAGTGGGGCGAGCCCCTGATCCCACAGGACTGATGCCCTTACCACAAGGGGACGACGGAACACAAGCACTCACAGACGAGGAGGACATAAGGAGACACAGGGAGACAATGGTCGTCTGTAAGTGGGGAGCACCTGAGGCTTCCGGAAGCTAGAGGGACATGGACCAGACCCTCCCTCGCGGCCCTGGGAGGGAACCAGCCTTGCTGACAGCTTGACCTGGGACTACCAGCTTCCAGGAGTATGGAGATTCGCCTTCCTTTGGCCACCCGTGTTGTATCAGCCCAGCAAACTCACAGATCCGTGTGGTGTGGGAAGTGACTTCCTATCAGGAGACTGTGGCCAAGCTCACGGGTGAGTGGACCTGGGACACAGCCTGGATTTCCTGATCCCTAGTGCAGGGGTGTGACGATGTCTCAGTCCATCGGTTGTAGGTGGTAGAGTACATGGGCCACGACCCGCAGCAGATGAGTCTCAGGAGCAAGAGTGGAGTGGAACTGTCCTCTTCCAGAGCCAACATGGCAGGGGTGGCCTCTCCCCAAACACCACAGTCATGGACTCTGAGTCCCCGTGAGCGGCCAGGTGTGGGGTTGGCAGGCGCGTGCTGAGCCCAGCCCGTGGTGCCTGGTCACACTTGGCGAGAAGGGTAGAAGTAGTGGCTAATGCCTGAAGAAGCCAAGTTGTAAGTGAGAGCTGAGCCCGTGGGTGGTAGATGCTCTGGAAGGGAGAGAAGCCTTCCATCCCCGCACCTTGCAGGGCAAGAGGTGGAAAGACCGAGCGCTGTGTGCCGAGGCAGGGGAGTGTCCCGTTGGCAAAGACAGCCTCAAAGGAGGGGTTGGAACATCCTGTAATGCAGCCCTTACCATGACTGTGGGAGAGACACCCTGGTCTCCTTCACAGCCTGAAGAAGAGGGCTGTGCACAGCAAGGGTTAGTAACCTGCCCAAGGCCACATAGCTAATGCTGACAGATGACTGAGCGCCCTCTAGTTAATGGCAAAACGTGCCCTTTTAACCATTAGGCCGAACCACTTAGAAACGTTTGTCCGTTAGTGTGTGTCTCATGCAGTAAGAGAAAATAAATCTTTAATGTCTCCAGGTAAATTTCCACTTGGCCTAAAGAACGCAGCTCCGCACTCGGACTGAGTGGTGG
This sequence comes from Macrotus californicus, assembly GCA_007922815.1. NCBI lineage: Eukaryota > Metazoa > Chordata > Mammalia > Chiroptera > Phyllostomidae > Macrotus > Macrotus californicus. The sequence continues at coordinate 143,488 of VMDR010000600.1, forward strand.
GCGCAGTTTCTGGCGGTCAGACCTCAGGGGCATCGGGAGGGGTGACAGGGTCGTCTGCTGCCTCCCCCGCGAGGGGGTGAAACAGGACTTGGAGAAGGGCATCTTCGCAGAGCTGCTTCAGAGAGGCTGACATTCAGGGCGCAGACCTGACTTCGTAGCCCTCCCGGCCGAGAGGGGGAGGCCAGACACCAGGCTGCTCCAGCAGAGTGTGGTTCAGCCGCAATGCGTGGGTGATTCGCAGGGAAAACACTGACCAACAGCAACCAGAAACAGATTCTGTTTAGAAAGTGGAAGCCAGTGCATCTTAAATTCAGGTCTGACGGCCCCTGGTGCAGGGGCTTGTTAGAGACTCTGAAGCTTCCTGACTGACTCGTGTCCCCGGAATGGTGGCGGGAATGGCCGGAGTGTCAGATCCGTTGGGGGCGGAGCCCGTGCGTTGGGCCCAAACACGCACCACAGCAGCTTTCAGTGGCTGCCCAGGGGGCGGGTTGCCCAGAGTCAGGTTTTCCCGGTGTGAGGGGCTTGCAGCGGCCCCCACCCCCCCACGCCGGCTGTTATGGGAGGGGTCAGGGAAGAGTACTGCTCCGTGACCATGTCCCCCCGTCACCTCTGCACCCGGCGGCAGCCCAGGACAGGCCGCTCTCTGAAGGCAGACCTTGCTTAAATCTCGAGAAGCTGGAGCTGGGACACAGCTCCCCGACTCTGGAGACAGAGGGTCTGTGGGGGGTCATTTCTCTCCTGAGCACAAGACGAGTAGGCGTGGCAGGCGCTGGGGTGGAGGAAACAAATGGCCCATTTCCGAATGCTTTTGCGATGAATATGACGAAACTGCCTAAAAAGCCAGGCTAGTCCAAATAAGCGCAATTATTTTTCCAAAATAAGCTATCTTTATAGGAAAAGGGATTTGGAACGGCAGCTAAAGAAAGCTGTGTGTGTGCATTGTGCATCTGTGCGTGCACACATGTGCTTGCCTGTGTGGATGTGCACGAGTGTGTAAGTGTGTGCCTGTATGGTGTGTGTGCGTGTGTGCACGTGTTATGGTTGTTCTTGGGGGCCTGTCTTCAAAGCTGGGATTACCTGACAGTGCTTGCTTAAATTCTTCCCAGGCTTTTTCTCTGAAGTGCCTTTCAAGTGGGGGAGCAGAGAATACCATCCAATTCAGGGGTGTCAAACTCATTTTCACTGGGGGCCACAGCAGCCTCGCAGTTGCCTTCAAAGGGCCGAAAATAATTGCAACTCCTTAACAGTTAAGGAGTAGTTACATTTAGACAGTCCTAAAATTACATTCGGCCCTTTGAAGTCAACCACGAGGCAGACGTAGCCCCCAGTGAAAATGAGTTTGACACCCCTGCCCTAGCCCACCCTGCTCCATTCGGGGTGCGTCTGTTCACTGCACCTAGGGTTCCTGTGACGGAAACCATCATTTCCCTGTTTCCAGAGGTGCGTGGGACCTCGCTGTCTATTCCCAGCTCAGTGGGGAGGCGTTTTATTTATTTATTTAATATAGTCATAAAAACCACTTGTTCCCGTTTAGCCTCAGGAGGCACTGATATCATTTTAAAATAACCAGAATTAATAGCCACTGAAAAATCCCTCAGAAACCCAAAATTGCCGTGTGTCTTTGTGTCTTTCAAGAGGAAGCACAGGCAGGGGGCAGGAAGGAAGAAAAGAGAGGTGGAAAATGGAAAGCAGCTTGCACTCACCGGCCCGGGCGGTCCCTCTTCCCTCCTGTCTTACGTGACCTGTGTCACGAGGTCATGTCTTTCGAACGTGGTGGCTGGTCATTAAATATTTGTCGTCCTTTGAAACTGTTGGAAGAAGAAACCTACACATTGACTACTAATGACCCTAACGTCACCTATTATTTGTACGTCATGTTTTAGAGGTGACAAGACAAATGTCATAGCACCGCACCCCAGTAGCTATGGGCTCCGTCAGATAAAATGTGACTGCAGATTGGGGTGGGAGGGTAAGGCCGGGGTGGGGGGGTGCATCACTTACAATAACTGCTTGTTTATTCTTTGGGTTCAGTGCTGGTTCTTGCGCTGCTGTTGCTGACTTGTAAGATTGAGAATTGGGGAAATAAGTACGAACCCATTCCTCGGGAAAGCAGACACACACTCAACCCGAAGTCTGCCTGCACTTTCAGGGGCTAGCAGATGCCTCACGGCCAGTCGTGGGCCGGCCTCAGAGAGCCTGGCCCCTCAGTGCGAAGCCGACCGTGCAGAGGAGATAGCGGAGAGCCGGCAGGCCGGGGTCTCGCTCTTGTGCTCGCTCCCGGAGGCCAATGCCTGGCGCTGCAGGGGGTGGTAGCAGGTGGCTAATAGACGTGTGTCTAATGCATGGATGACAATGAGACTTCGAGTTCCTACAAGGTGGCTGTCAACCAAGCATCTCCGCATGCTGGCCCAGCCAGGCCATCTCTCGATTAAATCTGGTTTCGGTTTTCAGGAATATTAGCGCAGATATTCCATTTGGGCCCGTGTTCCCTGCTGCGCCCTCTGGTCTTACTTCCCGAAGACAGGGGGCTCTCATATTGGGAAGTGGCTTTGCAAACCTGAACAAACCTTGTCTTTGCTGAAGCTGAGATGCTACTTTCATAGCTTCCCTCCCCAGCCCTCCAGACTGCTAGAAAACGAAGCGGTGTCACGCATGGATGGGTTTTCTTTAACGAGGGTCTAGTATTTTCCAAACCCCTCTTAATTCCCTGGGGGAGGGGTCAGGGGTAAGGGCTTACTGTGTCGGTCAGGGTTAGAGCAACGTGACGGGCACTATTCAGTGCTCAGCGACCAGGGTGTGGCCCGCGCGTGGGTGGTGTGTCAGGGCGACATCCCGGGTTTCCTCAGGCAGAGCTAGAAAAAACCAAGTCAGGATGGCCACTTGTCTGCCTGGCATCACGCAATGCCGCACCCCTGCTTCCTCCTGGTCTTCCGTGCTGTCGGCGCGGCCGCACACCGCCAAGCTGCCTCTGCTGCTGCCACACCCGGCTATGCCAGTTCTGTCTGCTACGTGATCGCGCCCTTCAGTGCCATACTCACGACCCGTGGGACAGAATTGCAGAGAGAGAGCTGTCGAGTCAGTGAGTGCTTTGGCAAGAGTGAGTGAGGGTGAGCTGCTCCAGGTGCTGCGGAGTGAGCTGTGGGTGCGGCCACGCTGAGCGCCTCGGGGGTGGGGGGCTGTGGGAACTTGGGAGAGGCCGCAGCCAGCTGGCTCCACAGTGGTCTTTTGGTGCCTGCTGGGCGTGGGTGATGTGCTATATGAGCTCCTCCGGCAGGGAAGGCGGTGCGGGCTCTGATCACGGGACCGGTTTGCAGTTACCCGCGGCAACCAGCCTCAGGCCGGCGGCGTCTGAAGCTGGGGACAGAAGGAGAGGCAGAGAGAGGAAGGGAGGAAGGAAAAGAGAAAGAAGTTCATTTTGCTCAGTCTGCCTACCCTCCTCCGGCTGCGTCTGAAGAGGCCAAATGCAGTAACTGCAGAAGGTCTCCTTTCAATGCCAAGGTGTTCTGAGTCTATGAATCAGTCACACTTTTAAGAGATAAAAAATAAATTGAGTCACTCTTTCCTTTTTTGCCTCTGTTCGGAACGGGCCCTCAGAAAGGCCTAGTCAGATGTGCTGCATTCATTCTCACGGGGAGACAGAGAGAGAAGGCGAGAACTCAGAGGGCCGACTGGGCTGAACGCTCTGGTTGGCAATGCCATCCCACGATCGTTGAGGCGGCACCAAAATCCAAGGCTGGGCGGCGGCCTCAGCAGGACAAGCAGACAGACACCGACCAGCAGGCCGGACCTCGGAGAGCGCTGTCATTTGCCTCCGACACCCGCCCCCGCGTGTGTGCCCGCCTCTGCCATTCTTTGTGTGCTTCCTCCCCAGGCCGCGGGTGTCCACGGCCAAAGACCTCGTGCCATTTAAGCTTGAGCAGCAGGATATTCCTGAGAACAACTGTGGTTCAATATTTTCTGATAATAATCTGCTCCCTGAATGACTCTAGAGAGCAGCCGAAGGCTCATGGAAAACGTGGGGGGCGCCGAATTTTCTCAGGGAGAGCCGCAGGGCTGGGAGAGAGCTTTCCTTGTCCCTAGAAGTCCATCTGGGGCTGCTTTTTTCCCATTGATGACGAGAGGAAGGTGATGGAGACCTAGTAAAGGCTCCAGGTTCTTGCTGGCACATCCTTACATCTCCCCACTCTTCTGTCTGTTTCCCTGCTCCTGGTCTAACGTACACGTGCTCACTTTCTGGTTCAATGGGCTGGAGGAGACGCCGACAACCCTGAGCATCAAGTCAGCCGGAGACCGGTCCAGGACCCACCTGCTGCGGACCTAAATGCAGAAAGGCGAAGCGGTTTCCCTCGCACACCCTTCACCTCCTCGCTGTCCGCCAGAGTGTGCTTGGCGTTGTGTAGGGGCTTAACTCTTAACATCAGATGCAACGTTTTGCATGCTTGTGAATTTTCCTTCGTAGCTTTCATCAGATCCTTGAAGGGATGGATTTTTTCATATAGATGAAAACCTGCACGTGCGAAAGGGCTGGCTTTTCTCCACAACACTGAGCGGCACTGAGGGCCACCCCAGTGAAGCGCAGAGTTCGTGACCCCTCTCGCCCCCCTGGTCATCTGAGGCCCGGGCACTTGGGCAAATGAATCCCAAGTCTGCCCTCTGGTATGCGTTCTCTCGGAACAGCTGTCCTCCGTAGCTCCAGACCATCACCACTCCTTTTGTCATCGTGTGTCATCCAATACGTAGTGGCGATCATGACAGTGCTTTGTCGAGATCTGCTGTGGAACTGGAAGCGCTGCTGACCGATCTGACCTGACTACTGTCACCTCCCCCAGCCTTACTGGTCCTCACGGGGTGTCAGGGGCCGTGCCAAGCATTGTCTTTGTTTAATCTTTGTAATAGCCCTTAGGGGTGGGTGCCATTGTCACTCGTGCCAGCGATCGCTGTCATGGATGAGGAAACTGGGCTCAGAGAGGGAAGAACTGCTGTCACATAGCTGCCAAGTGAAGAAGCCCCAACCCACACCCACATGACCTGCTCTGCAGCCTGAGTGCCACCTCTCCGCTTGCTCCTGCCTGCTGGCAGCGTCCCCTGGGGATAGGGTGACAATGGAGAGGGGGCACTCTGGTGGCATTTTGGGAACCTGTCTCTCAGTGTCCCCTTGGCCATTGACTTCTGGAGGAGTGTTACAACAATTATTCAGTGTTTCAGGGCAATTCCTTCTGTAAAATGAAAAATTATTATCTAAAAATCCCATCCCTTTATCACTGAAGTTAAGTAATAGATAACAAGGGCTTTGATAAAGGAAATGATACAGATGATGATAATAATAATGCATGTGTGGATCCAGATCGAAGGCCTGAATGTGGAAAGGGCCCAGTTTTCTCCCTGGAAGGAGCCCCCCCCCCCCCCCCCCCCCCGCTATGCCCGCCGCCATGTCATACTGTCTCCAGTTCTGATGGTCTAGCAGTGAGTCTGATCTTTCCCCATCCCTCCTCGCACATTCCCCCCTTCTTCTTTCCTTCCCCTCCCCCTCCGCAGCTCTCCCTCCTTTCACTCCCTGCTCCCCAGTCTTGGGTCACAAAGACGGCACTGTGCGGGGGAGGGGGCCGAAGGGGCGCAGTGTGAGATGAAAGCCAGGCCAAGCGAGCTCTAACAAGCTGGTCTCTTTGCGCAGCTGCTGTCTGGGAAGCAGGCCTCCTGCCATCCTGGGGCTGAGCCTGCCAAGGGCCCTATCCCGGCTGAGCCAGGGCCTCAGCCACAGACAGCGGTCTATGGCGTTCCCAAACGCTGTCCCTCAGCTGTGCTGCAGGCAATAAATATCTCTTTCTGCAGCGGGGAAGCCGGCCCGTGAAACCCATCCGCTCATCCTTCAGAGCCTCCGTGGCCACCACTTCTTCACCCAAATTGCATTATCACTCTTGGAGATAGAATCTGGGGACGTTGTCAGGGCCCTGTGTGCCAGAGTTCGGGGTATTCGAATATTCTCGAATTCTAAGGAGGATCAACAGAAAATTGCAGCCAGAGGGCTAATTGGCAAGACAGTAAGGAAGACATTTTTCTTTCCTGGAGACTGTGGCCAGCCCCTCTGACAGCAGCTAAATTCCTTAGTCCCTGGTTATTAAGGACAGAGATGCAAGGTCTTGGGGTTAAAAACGTCGGATTTATTTTCTCAACTTTGAAGAGTAGAAGCGGCAGCACTACATGCAGCCAATTTAATGTGACGGACCCACCAAGTGCTAATGATCACGTCACTGTTGTTATTGATCCGCACATAGTCTGTGGGCCAGACCGCTTGTGGCACCTCTCCCGGCATCATCTCACTCAGTGTCCAGCACGGCCTTGCAGAAGAGTAGTCTTAGCTGACTTTTATAAATCAGGATTGCTGAGCTGAGAGAGTTTGGCCACAGGTTCTTCTTACTGCTCTACGTCTTGAATCTACGTGCTGGAAAATAGATGCTCTTCTCCACCGTTGGTAGACATGTAAATGCTGGCGCAGCTTTGCCATGTGGTTCAACGTGAAAGACAAGCATGACGTGACCTTTAAAAAAAGAGGACCTAGCTACACGTGTGCATGTGTATGTACGGATGCATGTGTACACAAGTACAGTTATGTTTTCACTTGGGCAAAAGTTACGGAAGGGCACACGCGATTCTCTAGAAGGTACTAAAGGGTTGTAGAGAGACAAAAACAGCCTTTATGTATAACTTTGTGCTCCTCTGAACTCTTGATTTCTTGTTTTTTTTTTTTGCTTAGGTTCCGTATTACCTTTCTATTATAAAAAAAAACAGTGTGAAATGAAATGAAAGTGAGCATGGTCTTCGACTCAGCAATTCTATTTTTGGGGATTTAGCCTAGGGAAATAGTTAGGCAGTTGTACAGAATTGTGTAAAGAAAGACACTCATCATGGTGTCGTTGGGAACACCTAAGCATCCAGGCCTAGATGTTCAGTTAAATGCAGTGCATTCAAACAATGGGATGCCGTAAAGTGATGTTCAGAATAAAGGAATAGATACAGGCATTTTGACACCAAATCCCTCCCTCTCCTCCAGGAAATGCCCACCAGGAACACCCCTGTCGTTGAGCGTGTGGGGATTGTTCCTTGCTGCAGGGACACTGTGGGCAACTGGGGGGCATCTCCGTCAGAGGGTGTCAGAAAGGACTCAGGGGATGTGGCCTTGTGCCTGGTGGTTTCCGGGACGGTTCTAGGATACAGGATTTTGCGGTGGGTTGGATGCTGCTGGGCAGTGGAGCCGGTTCATGAATGAATATCTTAATAGCTCTTTTCTAGAAAGAATACATCTTTTCTAGAACAAAGCTAAAGCAGCCGTTGGTAAGGAAGCACCAGCCGGCGGTGTTAGTCGGGAAAGCAGTGTCTTGTTATTTTCGTGGTGTCACGGACACTGCTCATGTTCGTCTGTGTTCAGGCCTGAGTGCAGGTCGTCCTGCTCTGGTCTCGATCCAGCAGGCTCCCAAGGTGGCCTTGTCCGAAGTTGCTGGCCTTGCAACGTCACGTGTCAGCCGAGAGCACCAAGCCAGCTCTCGGACATCTGAGGCTGCCCTTCCCTTTCTCAGGGGGGTCAGAAAGAACCTCAGAGTGAGCTACAGAACAGTCCTTGTGGTGGGATCCCCCTCAGAAACACCAGCACAAAGTTTGTCCAGACACAGAAACATGGTTGGAAGAATATTCTCTTTGTTACCAGCAAAGACTCTGTGAGAGGCTTAGGTCACAGGAGACGTGTTACTCTCTGCTTTGAAAAATGAACAGTAATGAGCGTGTGTTATTAGGACAACACAAAAAGCAATCAAAATGTTTCTCGATTGAAAATAAAAACTGGGGCATCGGTGTGAGTGCCCATGTGGTGAACGCCTGCTCTTTCCCATGCCGGCTCCCTCCCGTGGGAGCGCCTGGAGAGAGGAAGCCACGTCTCCGACTTTTGAACACACAGTGGCCACTAGGTGAGCGATATGTGAGCAGTGGAGGTGCAGAGACGGGGATGCGGTCTCCCACCTTCCACCCCCACTTTCATGCCTGTGTGAGCTACTATGAGCACACACAGTGGGAGCGTCCAGCCTGGGGACCCACCTTAACTTTTGACAGCACCCTGGTTTTAAGCATCCTGGTTTGGATGAGAGATGACAAGGTGGCCCTAGGAAAGGCTTCCCAGAGGAAAGAAGCCTGGACTGAGTGACACGTGGGAGGGGCTGTCTGGGGAGGCAGGCAGAGCAGTGGGTGCAGAGGCCTGTGGGCGGAGGGAGGGCACAGCAGAGGGACCGAGAGCAGGGCGGCTGAGCTCAGGAGGGATCAGGGGAATGCGGTCAGAGACGAAGCTGGGGCCCTGGCTGGTGCGGCTCCGCTGGTTAGAGTGTCATCGCGTGGGTTCCATTCCCGGTCAGGGCACGCGCCTGGGCTGTGCCTTTGGTTCCCGGTCGGGGCATGTGAGAGGCGACCGATCAAGCTTTCTCTCTCCCACCGGTGTTCCTCACCCTTTCTCTCCCTCCCTCCCTTCCCGCCTCTCTCTAAAGCCAATAAGTGTGTCCTCAGGGGAGGAGCAAAAGGAAAGCTATAGCTGGAAAGTAGATGGGACAGGTGAGCCCTCGGGCTCTTCTTCCTCCTGCGCAGTTTTATTTAACGGGGTCATTTCTACGTTGGCCACACGTGTGTGACAGGAAATGAGCGACTCTTCTCGACCTTTCTTCCGCAGACTTTCCTTCTCTTCCTGCTCAGTGGCGAAAGGCATTTCAGGTTTACGGACACATATTCCTCACAAGTGCCCTCACCGAGAATGCGCATGCAAGCAGCACTGGGCACTTTGTGGACAGGCCGCAGGTCAAGGAGTCTGGGTGGGTCGGCCCTGGCAGCCGCCGGGCTGCTTGAAGCAGAGCATGACATGACCAGGACCGAGTCCCTTTTCACATCCTTGGCAGTGCGGAGAGGGACAGTCGGGTGAGGGCTGGTTCCCGGAGGCTGTTCGTGGCCGCAGGCACTTGCACTATCGAGGTGGCAGCAGACGTGGTGACCAAGGGACTGATGGGACAGGCAAGCAGGAGCGAATGTGGCAACGTTTTAAAAACTATGAACTGCCTCATTACACCCAAGTGCAAGACAGAGAAATACGGGGTCCGGCACAATAACGCCCCCTTTTTATTACAAAATCATAAGTGTGTCATTCTGTGACATAACAATATCACACACAAGCATACCATGTGACGACACTGTAGGTGAACTGTTCAAATTAAAACTGTAAGTTGTTACACCCATATTGTTTCCCTACCTACCACACTCCAGCAGGCGTTGCTTCTGCCGGACCCTGTGTACCACAGGGAAGCCAAGGGACAGGTCGGGAGAAGGGCGTACAAAAAAACCTGACCTTGGTATTCTCAGAGGTGCCCAAGCCTGATGCCATTGCCACCTGACCCTTGGCTCACGCCCCCAGATGGCAGCCACCTGGAGGGCATCGTGATTCCTCACGGCACCCTCTGTCCCGATCCCTGGCGGGGAAGGACCCCTCCTCACATCAATGTCCCCGACCTACAAGTGGCCTCTAGGCTGTGTTTGGGACTCTCTGTGCTGTCCTGCTTGTTCAGGAGGCCTCGCGCTGCAGGAATGCTCTTGCTGATGAAGAGACCCCCCCACTCTCTCTGTCGCCCCTGTGCCGGGCCACCTGAGCACCTGGCTGGCAGAGTCAGGGGTGACAAAGCCTGGTGGACACTCCACATCACCAGCCCTAGATGGACCTACACGTGTCTCATGAGAATAAAGTGAGATCAATCACCGGGGAAATGAAGGACATGTGGTCAGCACTGAGGGCCAGGTGGCCGAGTGGGTGCACCTTCCGATCTGGGGAGGCTGTGCAGGGGACCCAATGTTCTCACATCTTCTGCTCCGCCTGGAAAGACACGCTGATGGAGAAGGAGGGGCAGGTGCACCTCACTGGGCCCTGTCTGGGAGCGTCTCATATGCTAATGGGCCTAGTGGTGGAATGAAATTGCTCTTAAATCAGTAAAAAACTTAGCATTCAGTTACCTTAAAAATGGGATTAATTTGAAGAGTTTTGTTTAACATATTGTGGGCAAAATCTCATTTTCTTTTGCTCAGCTTCCTTTTGCTCATGCAGGGCAGGGGTTTCTGTGCACGAAGAAGTGGATGAACACCGTGCTGGCAGGCGCAGAGATCTGGGGTTCTCAGAGTCTGCAGAGAGTGATTGGATTTTTCTAAGATCGTTTTTTGTTTTAATGGAGAAAAGTGGTAAAGGTGTCAGCCTGCCACAGCCATGGGGGGACCCAGGAGGGGCTCACAGAATTTTGCAAATGTTCAACTCTGTCCCAAGAGGAAAAAGAAAACATTCCCAGCCACCAGACCCACCAAAGAGACGATCCCAGAACTTTAGCCCCTGAAAGAAATCGCTCCAGACAGCTCCCTGTGTGCGCCCCCCAGGTTCCTTTGCTCCTGGATGGGCTCGGATTGGCCCACCGAGGGGACACCCCTTGCCCAGTGGAGGGGCAGGGCCGGACTCTGATGTCACACAGGCCTCCTAGCAGATGCGGACATGACTGTTTAGGGGCAGTATGGCCCCGGCTATTTCATGGAACCCCTTTGAGTCTTTATTTCTTCATGTAGGAAACGGGGTTAGTCCCACGTCCCACCGACCTTGCTGTCAGAGGATTGAATCACACTGGGCGTGTGAGGGGCCGGCACTACCTGGGCGTCAGCAGTGGGCATTGTCTCTGCTGTGTTATTTCTGTCTGCAGGGTGCAGTCCGAGCTCAGGGCTTCCTGCAGATCCTCACCAGCTTCCACGCTGCGCCAGCAGTCCCCCCGGGAGCAGATGGCGGTGGTGGAGAGGGAGAGAAGCAGGTTGGGGGAGGAGGCATGGTGCAGAGGTGGAGGCTGGGAGCACCCCCAGAGTCGGGAGCCACCCTGATGAACAGCAGTGCGTGGGCCCCGTGAAGAGACACGTGGCAAATAGGCCGCTAAGTCAGGATGCCCCGGGGGTTCACTCACTCACCTGCCCGCCCACCCTCCCGAGGGAAGCATCATCCAGAGCCCTGCTCTTATCTCCGCAGGCCTGATTAGACAATTGCAGTCTTCGCTTTCTGCCAGGCACACCTGGATGCTGAGTCGACACCCTGTTCCGAGTACACTGGGACTCAGAATAGGGTGGACTTAGAATCAGCCTGGAGCTGCATACAGAAAAATGGGTCCTTTCTTAGGCTTAGAACCCCCACAATGTGGGCACAGGAAAGTCCCATCTGCCACCGGGTGGAGTGGAGCTGTGTGCAATGGGCACAGCCCTGACCTCAGGGTCATGGTGTCCCCTCCAGGCTGGTTGGCGAAGTCGTTAGGAAGCGGGCGGCCTGCATGGTGATGTCCCGGCTCTGCCATTTGTCAGCTTCCATGGTCTGAGAAAATTGCGCATCTCCTTGTGCATTTCCGGTGACAACCGGAGCACAAGTCTTACAGGCCTGTTCTGAGACGAGAGAGGTTCGTGCGTGTGAGGGGTCGGCTCCCTGTGCAGGCTGGGAGGTGGGGGGGACGCTCCGTGTTTGCAGTTTAGAAAGAACCCTGACACCACCGAAAAGGTGGGATGTTTCTGCTCCCCTCGCTCGCCTGCCCCCCAACAACCTGGACCCTGGAGTGGAATGCCCCTCTCCCAACCCCGGCCACATCCTGGGGACAGAATTAGAACAGCGTAGGGCTCTGAGAGCTCCCAGGGCACGGTCTCCTGCTGGTATTTTTCCTTGGAGTTCCAGCTCCCACGACCTGCTCAGAATCCTTCCCCTTCCACGTGCCCTGCTGCCTACCCGGCTCGGCTCCGCACCTGAGCCACCTGGTCATGTCCCCTCCCCTACACCATTCCAGCACACTGCTTTCCTGATCTCTACCCCTGACACCGTTTCTCTTCATGCACCAGGGGACCAGCTGATTGTTTCTCCCTGACAAGAGGCAGGCATAGAGCATCTCCTTCCTCGCATCTCCACGGACCAAAGCCCCCTGCACCTTAAAACCTGTTCCGTAGGAGACCTGTTCTGAGTTCCTCCTGCAGGGTCCAGCCTCCGGCCGGGGCCCCTGCTAGCATCTCCCGTCTTTCCTCTAACGGGTCCCTCTCCTGCTTTCCTCCGTTTACTGCAATTCCTTCTCCCTCCCTCTGAGTTCCAGCCGCCTTGGGACAGAGGCTAAGTCCAATTGACTTTGGATTTGTCTGACTGTTAACAAATCCAAGGTCAACTGGGCTTAGTGAATATTCATTCACACAGGCTTGTTGGATGAGGGGATTCCAGGAATGAATTCAGTGGCGTGAAATTCAAAGCCAGTCTTTCTGGGGGAGATGCTCATACGGGCCGCCCTGATCCTTGTTCAGTGGAAACACCGTGCCGGGCAGTGAGTCACACTCTATTTCACGGGGCTCCTTCTAGAGGAGCTGACATGGCAGAGCTAACTGGTTCCGTATTCAAGATATGAAAACTCGGTCACAAACAGGCACTCACGTGTCAGCCCCAAGTGCCTGCTGCCAGGACAGCCAGCACACACCAGAGAGGGTGCCAGGTGGACCAGCCTTGTGCCCGCCTCCGGGAGCTTGTGGTTGGGCCAGTGAGAACAAGACGCTGTGCTAGAGCCCGGGCCACACCCGTGCACTACTGTGCAGACATGTGCATAGGCATGTGGACAGTTGCTGAAGAAATGCCCGCACTTCTGTAGGGAAGGCTTGGGGCCATTCCCAGTCCTTTAGAAAGGAGGAGGTGGTGAGGCAGGAAGACGGGCGCTGGGTAGGCTCTGTTCACCCCATTGCTCTGCTCTCTACCTGCCCCCTGCGGGGTCCCTGGGGTGACTTCGGTGGACTGCATGTACCCTGCCACGCTCTCAGCTGCCCACTGAGTTCAGATAGCAGAGGCCACGGGAGGAGAGGCTGGGGGCCTTGATGGGGTACGTGTCCCCCATTCCTGCCCTTGTGCTGAAGGTCCCAGCGCCTGCCCTTGAGGCAGCCTCCTCACTCAGTGCCTGTGGCTTCGGCTACGTTCTCGGGCCAGAAGGGGCGGTGATTCTTGCTAGGGCACTTCACCAGCCCTGATGGTAGATCTGCCCCACCTCTGCCTTGCCCTTGTAAAGGTCCCTCTTGTCAGCTCTCCTCGAGGACCTGGTGTGACGGGCCATCTGTTTCCAGCCAAGATTCTGAGTTAACAACACCAGGCAGGAGGTGCATGTCCATTCCAGGCACACCTGGTCAACCTCGTTAGAACCAGGTGGACACACAGTCTCTGTCGGTGAGGGACTTCCAGTCGAGCAAGGCAGACACGCATGTGAGATGGTGTGCCACTGAGACTGGGCATTAGAAGGACACCCAGAAGTGGGGTGGGGACAGTGAGGGCCACTTACGGAGGAGATGAGCACAGCTAAAACTGGCCATGGGACACTTTGCCCTAAACATATGGTTCAGGTGTTCGGAACCGGAAGAGACCGCCACTGTTTCTCTGGACCCGTGCCTCTACTTCATAGGGCAGGGACAGCGGGGTCCGTCGAGCTGATGTCACCTGTGTCTGCCACGGAGCAGGGCGTTGTCCTTGCTCCCTTCCCCTCCACCAAGGACACTGCCAGGGCTGCCCTCCACCTGCATCCTTTCAGCCTCTGCCTTGGCTTCTTCCTCCTGAACCATTTTTCATCTCGACACACTTGAGAATTTGGAGCAAGGGGAGTGAACTCATTGATTTCCATATTCTCATTGTCACAGTCGGAAGGAAAGGTGACGAGGCCTGAGACATATGGAGGTGACGTGTACGCTGGAGGACAGACTGGCGGTGCCATTCGGCGCAGCCTGGGTGCCAGCAGGCTTTGAAGTGTGGCCAGGCCCCCTCCCTGGGCTAATAAACATCCCGGGTGGAGTGGGCTCGCCCTCCTCCCACCAGTGCGATGTGGAGAGCTCGGGGTGGGGGCGTTGGGCACTGTCCCCGGGCAGCGTTGGCGATCGGAAGAACAGCCTGTTCGCGTGTCTGAAATGCCTTGGGATGTTACGACTTAATTTTTTGGGAGCTGAAAGACTGGTGCTGTTCCTACAAGTAGCTGGATGACTTGGGGTCAGCTTAACAGTTAGGGTTTTCGTATTAATACCTTCCACTATGGGGTCGTGACTATGTGACTGTCCTTTGGGCATTGGAGGTGAGGACTCATCTAACCACACAAAGCAAACTTACGAATATGAATATTATTATCGTTCTTCCCACTTTATAGTGGAGGAGGCAGAGGCACACAGAGAGGAGGTACCTTGGCCAAGTCATGCATCTTGGAAGTGGCAGAGCCGTATGCAGCTGAGGGGCTGGTCCCGGAGCCAGCCCTGCAGAGTGTTCACACAGACACTTGTCCAAAGACTAACATGCTCTTCGGCTGGCCTGTCTTTGCTTCCCTTTATTCTCTGGAGTTCCCCCATGACCAGGGACAAGGGGAGGGCTGTTGGGGGGGGGCGCTCTGCACGCTCGAGGAGGAGGACCTTCAACCCGGGAGCTCGTGAGCTTTTAGGCATCAGACCTTCCCTGAGTCGCTATCACAGATGTGACTCAAGAAAGGAGTGACGTGACGTGCATGTGCAGAATGGAGCTGTCGGTGGAACGCGGAGTCACAGGGACATGTAGACTCAAGGGGATGAGACTTAGGTCTGTGGCGAGGTCCCAGACAAGCGGAACTTCCCTTTATGCTGTGGTAGCTGAGTGTCCCAGCTCATCTGAGATGACTTTTGCAGACATGGGACTTCCCGTGCTAAAACTGGGGGTGTCCCGGGTACACAGGGACAGGTGGGTCACCCTAGCTCATGTGTCGCTGGGGCATGCAGCTGATGCTCCCTCCTCTCCAGACCCTGGAGCAGGCTTTCCTTGGTTCATGAGTTCTTGCACCACACTCCCCGGGTCGCCGACGCTGAGCCGCTGGGCGCCCCTGTAGAAAGGGCCAACCCCTGGGCTCCACCCCGGAAGAGGGGTGTGGGATGGGTGGGTAGCGTGAGCTCCCGCTTGGGATCTGCACATTTCACACAAGCCACCAGATGACTCTCGGGCACCTGAACATTCCCCAATTCTGACATTGCCTGTGGGGAAATGAAGAAGCTGTGATCTCACAGTGGGGTGGGAGGGGGAGGGGAGGGCCCTGGATTTGCCCTGCCCTCTGCTGCTCGGGGTCTGACTTGGTGCCTCATTCCCAATCAGTGGGGTCCTGCTTCGTTTCTCGGTCACTATTTGGACCTTAGTTTCAAAAACTGTGCTTCTGGTCTGCATGGCCTCCTCTCTACCCTCATGCCTGCTGCCTTAGAAACCAACCTGGCCACCCATCTTCAATGAACTCAGCCCCTTCTCTGCCCCTCATCTCTCTCCTGGAGCCCCAACACCTGTGGAACGCCTGCAGCCAACCTCTAGGCTCCCCACGTCCAGCTTCCCGATGTCACAGCCACACCTTGTGGTCAAAGCCGGGGGGAAGTAAAGCAACTATTTCCATCATTCTTGTTAGAAAGTGTCAGTCTGCTGTGCAGCCGAGGGCTTGAAGCATCTATGCTGGCCTTGAAAATTGGGCCCATCGAGAGCACATGGAGGTGGGGCAGAAGTAGGTTTACCGTGATTCCTGTGCAAACTAATACAATAATCAATAAATAACAACATGTGGCTAAACTCTGTGTTTCGTGTGCTCATGAGTGTGAGCCTCCTTTGGCCCACCCTGTGTGCACTTGTTTAAGGGGTGGGTCCAGTCACAGCTCATGCTTAAGTGCCTCCCCACACTCCCTGGCCCGGTAACTGCCCTGCTCGTGCCCCGGGGACATCTGCTCAGCTTGGCATCTGTTGCCCTCTGGAGTCTTCCCTGACTGCCCAGGTAGGACTGAGCTTTTCCTCTTCTGCATCCCCCTCTGCAATGACAGACTTCTACGGTGTCACCGGCAGCGGAGGCTGTTGATCCCCTTCCTGTGGGCTCGCAGCTCCTGTGGAGTCTCCCTGGGGCCATGGTGGACAGACTTCCCTGCAAGCCGATGGTTCCCCGCCCCACAGCTGGCATCCCTCTGCCGCTCTGCTGCGGGGCACTTTCTAGGTGACGGCCCAGGGGTCCTGGAGATCATCTTCTAGTGACGAAGAGCAGCGTGGCACGAGCCCACTGACCCGTCCCCCGCTGGGGCCACTCGGAGGCCTGCCGGGCCTGTGTCCCCACCAGACTTCAGGCGACTGAGCCTGCTGTCCACTCATCTGTGATCCTGGCAGGATTTTCCAAATAAACGACAGGTCCCCATGTGTCTGGCAGAGCCTACTTCTGAAGAAATCCAAATTAAGCCACAACATTGTACGTATCACTAGAGGTGGACGTTCATATAGATGTCTCCTTCTGTCCGACTGGAAGCTTCTTTGCAGACGAGACCACACCTCACGTGTCCTTGCTCCCTACATGACCTGACACCGGGGGCGCACCCCGTGGAGAAGCAGCAGCTCGTCATACTTCAGTGACGTCCCACTGTCTCTGAGGCGCCGCGAATCTTCACGGTGTCCCCAAGCAGTCATCGCAGCCCTCCTGGAATTTTTAACGTCATAAATTTCCTTAGAAATTTCAAAATCCAGGACCCCACAGCTACCCTAGTCTCTTACTGGGTCGACAGGAACGCCCCTTCCTGTGTGGAACCTTTTCCATTGTGGCCCCGCCTCTTGCCGGCCAGCATGAAACCGGGGTCTCTTCTTCTTTGCCTCGAACACATCTTAGGCCTGTTTTGAAAGTAAGTCACCTGCACAGCGTGGTAATGCTGATGTCGATGTGGGGAAATTGTTCATAAATCCACGACTCCCTTTTTGTTTTACTTAAACGTCTTTTCAAAAAATGAATTCGACTCTGAGAATAATTCACATTAGTTTCTCCTCAAGGGACTGCAGTCCCTAAATATGTTCAGCCAGAGACAGGGCCTGCGCTGGCGGCTGTGCGTGGCTTTGTTAGGGTTTTCAGAAAGCTGACAACTCGTGAACGATGTTATTAAACCCATAACTTATTCCAATTTTTGTCTGGAATCAGTAAGCAGGACATCCGTCACCAGTGAGCTGTTCCTCCCTCATTTTTCCTTCCCATCAGGTGCATCCTGTTGTTTCAGCAGAAGGAAAACAGAGCCTACGAGATCGTGACAATGTCGCTTGGCCGTGAGCAAAAGTCCTAGAAAGACTGAAGGGAAACAACAGGAGCCAGGGTGAAGGAAGACACACAGGTTGACCAGGGACAATGTCTAATGAATATCTATGGCTTAAAATGTGACAATATCCCATTTATCATTCCTGCTCCACGCCCAAATCGGTGATATCACACTCATCGGAGCAATGAAGAAGCTGAGCTTACAAGGGAGTTAGCAAACAATTCGTATCAGAAACATAGCTGTCATGAGACGTTATTTTAATAAATCACTCTAATAATTACATATCGCTGAGCTTTGCGTGCCCCGTTTTTCATCAAAATATATGACGAGCCAAAGATAGAAAAATGTGATAGGCTTCCTATGGCTCAGGATCCAATCAGGAAGGATGTCAATGTTGATACAAGACTTTTCAACCATGACTGGAAAATAGCAAAAACGCATCCTTTCTATATTTTAGATCCAAAGAGAAAAGGCTAGCGTCACAGGCACATGGCCACTGGAGTTTGTAAAGTAGCCTTAGAGGCTGTCGTGGTGGACGTTTACGGAGCCAATATTGATTGATCTTAACACTGTTCGTAAGCTCCTGGCAGGTAAGACCTTTCCCTTTCCCGTGATGGGTGCACAGGAGAGAATTTGAATCCTCTGGTGAATGTATATTTCCCATTTAAATATTAAAAATATATATCTTAGAAGGAACTGTGAAAATCTTCACGAAAGGACAAACATAGAAATGGGACATCATGATGGGTTCCAACAGCTCGAACCGTCTTGCGAAGAAAACATATGTCCTAGCCATTTGGTTTTCCCCCAAGAAAAACAGCTCGTTCTGGACTCCCAGATGGTGGAGCCTGAACCACTGAAAACAATATATTCGGAAAGTTTAGATCTGCCCATGGTTCCAAAGGAGAAATGATGAGGATAATAATTTTCTTCTTTGAAAGAGCCTCAGTCTGCCTTCTTGCAAAGTTCTGGAAGAGTTTGATTCATGGGAGAGACGCCCTCCACACCCCTCTCTACCCCTGCGCAAACCTGTGGTCACTCCAGGCTCCACCCTGACGTTGGATGGAGTGTCTCAGAGGGAAAGTCCACTGAGGTTCTCGCATCAGGAAGGGGAGCTCTCTCCGGCAAGAGGGACGCTGTTTCCCAACCGGTACAGCCAGACGATGTTTTGATAGTGTTTTGAAGTCTTTAACCAGAGTTGCCTCTAAGGGACCCCTTCATTGTCCATGCTGTTGGATGCATGGCTCTTCCCTCATTTAATCCCAAGCTTTCATTGCCCCCGATGAGGGGCAAACAGGGCAGACAAATAGACAAATGACTTTGAGTCACCAGAACCAGGGATGGGTCTACCCAGGCGAAACCCTGGAGGGGCCAGGGTCAGAAAGGCTGGTGCTCAGCAGGAGAGGAGTTGAGCTGAGGTCCTGAGTGCCCCCCGCAGACTCAGCCATAGGTGGGGACCGTGACAGCGTGAGCGGGCTCTCTCGGGGAGCTGAGGTTGAGGAAAATTTTGATCAAGTCTTACATAACATCCTCGGGGCAGTGTCTGCCGAAGGGTACCCGTTTATGGAGATTCAACCCTTGAATGGTGTTACCTGTATCAACCGTGAGCCCAGTGGCCGGCGGGCTTCTAGGAGGCTCTGCCTTGCTTGAAATTGTAATATTTTACATAACACAGGGGAGGTTTACCAGTCAGTTTTGTGGGGAGCCTCAAGTTAGCAGAGGGAAGACATCCTGTTACAAACCACATGGGAGACCTAAAACCACGAGGTAGGCAAACTGGGCCAGATTTAAAAGAGAGAAACGTACAAGGATAAATGTAAAGACCCATGTTTAGAACTCAAAAACGACAACAATAAAACTGCACAGATGAGGGACTGGCAAGATCTGCCTGAAAAAGAAAATGCTTTTATGAGCAAGACCTGGGCTCTGAGTTCATTCCACGTTCAAGTGTGGGATTTTCGCCGGAAAAGATGATGTTTCGTTGGGCTGCATTCAAGGGCACGGGGCTGGACCCCCTGTGTTTTGCACGGTCGAACTATCCCCGGTGGAGTGTGTGTCCTCAATTCTGATGTGCCCCTTCTGGGTTGCATGCTAATAAATAAACTAGGGGGTGTTAGGGGTGTGTGGCTGAGCTTTTATATTCAGCAAAGAGGTCTCTGAGTTTCCCTCCTGTGCTAGACACTGTCCTAGATATGAAGACTAGAGTGGCAAAGGAGCCTCACATGGAGGGGTTTCTAGAAAGGGGATAGTTAAAGCTGGAGGTGACCTGGGGGCCCTTGCTCACTGATGCTGCTGAGCAGCTGACGCGTGAGGCAAGGATGCGCCTGATGCTGTGTGGTTCCGGGGGCATCGGGAAGAGGTATCGGATGTGGATCCTGTGGCGGCATCTGTGCGCACGTGGGGAGTGTGGCCTCGGGTTGCAGGGCACCTGATCGTCCGCCGGCAGACACACAAGTGCTCCTGGCAGGGTGGGAAGAGCCCAGCGCCCGACACGTCACAGGCTCTCAGTCAGTGGCACAGAACGGTTGTGCGGGTTTTCTTCTACCCCCTGGGTTGTGTGACAGATGATTCTGGAATTCCAGAGAATGGGAACTCTCACCTCTGTTTTTATCTTCTGTTCCCACCACAGTTTAGCATGTGGTTGGTGGTCTTCAAATGCCAAATAAATAAATAAATGAGAGACTTGCGTCCCCTCCAAGATTATACATTAATAACGATCATGTTAAAGATGTGGTAGGAAGGGCTCAAAATCACTGTGTCCAGTTTTGGTTTTAGTGACGATGTGATTTCCCCTTCCCTCCTCCCTCCCTCCCTCCCTCCCTCCCTCCTTCCCTTCTCTCTCTCTCCCCCCCACTCTTCCTCTCTTTCTTTTTGCTTTCACCTGAAGAAAATCTCAGTCACCCCAGGAGCACACAGATCTTCCCGTCATTTCACAGAATGTTGACATTCCGTGCCTTGTGGATGGATTTACCGAGACTTTACTCATGATCCACAATTTCATTTTCTGAATCAAGTAGGATCCTCTCAAAGCCCAGCTCCTCCTGCCGTAACCCGTGGGATTCTGTACACCTTCTTCCTCATTTATGGAGTCTTCTTGCTTCTAGGCGGTTTTCCCTGTCTAGCCCTTTTCTTCTGAAAATGAACATTATTATTCTCGGTTTCCTTCCCGACCACCATCCTCTCTCCCGAAACTCCTTCTGCAACCATGGCCTCCTCCCCGCCCTCTCACGGTGGCGTGAGGCATCCGTGTTAAATGTCCCAAGACTCCAACCTCTCTCGAGCGCTCACTACGTGCCAGGGGCCTTGCACACCCTATTTCGTTTAGTGCGGCTGACGATGTCACCGTGTTGGTGGTGTATTCCCCACTTACAGGTGAGGAGACAGAGGGTCACAGAGGGCAGGTCATGTCACAGGTGGAGGAGCCTGGGTTTGAATCCCCAGCTTTCCCTTGATCCCACATTCTAAGGGCGCTTTGAGTCAACTAGAATTTCGGATTGAAGTGGTAAACGTGCAAAAGAGAAATGAGAAATCGGGCTGTTTTGAATGGGGTTTGTCTTTGTCCAATAAGCAAGGTAGCTCCTAAGTACCATTAGCCATACACGATGACAGATTCGAAGGGCTGGTGTCTCCCTGAGAGTCCTCACACTTCAGGGGTCGAGGAGTCCCCACCAGTCAGACTGGGATGTTTTTCCCAGGGGATTGAGGCCAACCGCCTAGTCGTGGGGCGCAGAACGGCACGCAGACTGGCTCAGGGTCCCCCAGTTGGTCGACAGCCCAGAGGGGACCGAAGGCCAGGCTTCTGGATTCCCAGACTACCGCACTATTCCTGGGGAAGGTTGAGTGACATTGGACTATTCCTCTTTAAATAGGAACTCTACTCAAACATAGGCCATAACAGAAAAGATGTATTTTGATAGTTTCAGGTTTTGTGTTTTTTTTTTTTTAATCTTGATTTAAGATCAAGCAACCATTAATGAAGCATTTCTGAACTCCTTGGAGAAAGGCACTTTCCAAATGAAAGTTTCACTGGATCATTTTGAAATGTTTATTTTAGGCAAGCAATCTTTTCATGAAATATTTACACACGCTCTAATCACAAACATTCACATCAGTATGGGCCGCAGATCTGAAATTTACTTAACCAAAATAGTTTGCTTTTCTGGGTCCAACCAGCAGGAATCCCAGAAATCCAAAAGAGATAAAGGGATTCCCTCACAAAGCCAGTTAAAACAGCAGATCGGCGTTTGGAAAGGGCAGTTCGGAACCGATCTCAGAGTTAGGAACTTCCTTGGGTTCTTGGTTTGAAGAGCCCGCACCAGCTCACATACCTGCAAAATGAGCAAATAAGGCATCATTTCCCCAAGACACGGTGCCAACATCATGCTGAATTCTTCTCATTGCCAAGGACTCAGTGAATGTTTCAAACAAGGAAGCACAGCCAATTTTAGCAGTTTTTCTGAATTTCTGGAAGAGAGAATAGATTTGGAACTTCTCGCTCTATGGCAAGAAAAGCAATAAGGGGTAGACTTCTGCCTCTACTAGACGTGGTTCTGAGGGTGTCAAAATATTCCTCATGTTGCCCTGGCTGGTGTGGCTCAGTGCATTGAGTGTCAGCCTGCAAACCAAAGGGTCGCCGGTTTGATTCCTAGTCAGGGCACATGCCTGGGTTGCGGGCCAGGTCCCCGAGTGGGGGGGCGTGTGAGAGGCAACCACACATTGATGTTTCCCTCTTTCTTCCTCCCTTCCTCTCTCTCTTAAAATAATAAATAAAATCTTAAAAAAATATATTCCTGATCTCGTGAAGCTTGCTTTGTTGTAAGCTTATCAGAGTTTTTCTTTGCTCTCTTGCAGAAAGGGGCGTGGTGCTGACCCACCTAAGTCAGGGTTAGAAGGGGACGTTTGACTTCCTTAAGAAAGTGAGTCCTTAGGCATTGCTGCTTGTTAGTTCCAAACTAACTCCATGGAGTAGGTCTGGGCAGAGGTTTGCGGTGGACCAGTCTCCGCTGACTGAAGGTAGTGAGGCCGGTTCTTTGCGAGGAGCCTGTGCCTGAGACTCATTATTCTGTGAGGCTGCGCGCTCAGAACTGATGAGGCCTTTGGATCCAAACAGGCCTGTCCAATGGAGTAAGAGGCAGGACATCAAGTGCATTTTAAAAAGTGCAGGGTGCCAGAAGTCCATCTGCTTATAGTCTATAGAAATGCTCTCCAGCCCGAGCTCAAGGCTGGTTAGCCCGGGCATGGGCTCATGGGTAGCAGTTTTAAAAAATAAGATAGGCTAGAATAAGGAAATAAGTATATCATAATAATGTTTAGCATTGGCTCGTGGAAATTACATTTCTTTATGGAGAGAGAGCACATATAAATGCATATGCCTTTCTGGTCACGACGGGAATTCCATTTCTCACTTTAGATCTGGTTGAGAGAAGGTCCAGTTCCCGGGGAAACGGATTCTGAGCCAGAGACCTGTGGGCGGTGGGTGTGCTGGGAAGAGCGGTGCCAGGGCGACACCCAAGAGGAGCGACAGGGCAGGCTCGTGTGTGGAGGGGACTCTAGCTCCAGCCTCTGAGCCCACTGTGTGCACTGAGGGGTCCTCGGGTGTGGGAGGGGCAAGGTTGCTGTATCCCCACAGCCAGGTGTTGCTTGTGGGCTGCTTCTGGGGCAGGAGTGTCATTTCAGGGCAGGTGACTCCTCGGCCAACCAAGGGTGCTCGGCTCGGGGCCTGTGCTGGGAGCTGCCGGATGCCTGCACAGCCGGGGGGACAGGTGTCTGGGTGCTGCAGGGTCCCTGGGGGTAGCCACTACCCCAATCCAGCCTGAGGCAGCCAAGCTGAGACCCAGCAAGTGGCCTTCCCCAGGTATTACTGAAATCAGGGCCAGGGACCATCTTGGTCAGTGGGGGCTGTCCTGTGCACCTCAGGGTGTTGTGGAGAAGCTGGCTCTAACCTTGATAGTGACCACTGATGACATCCAAGTCCCTCTTCTCTCCATTGCCCATTTGCCTGCATCTGAACCACCCCTGGGATGGCTGGAACATCCCTTCCATGGGCTCCAGTGGGGAAGTCTGAACCAGGCAAACCCGGGCCTGTGGGTGGGAAGCCTCACCCTAATTCCACCCCCAGCCGCAAGAAGAACCCAAGCCAATCCTAGGCTGGCTGGGGTGCCTGCCCTGTGCTGTCCAGGAAGCCTTCCTGAGTGACACATGAACCACATTTTGGACATAGGGTAGTAAATAGCAGGCCCATCCTCCACCCTGTAGATGACAACAGTACCCTCTTCCCTCCAATTGTGACAACCAAACGTCCCAGACATGGCCAGAGGCCCCTGGGGGACAAAGTCACCCTGGCTGGAACCACCGTCCCAGAGAATAAATGAGCTTTTACCCGACAGGCAATTGATACCAGGATTTGACACCAGTGTGCTGCGCTCCAAGTGTTTTTGTATGGTACCCAGGAAAGACCGGCGGTAATTCTAAATCCTCATGACTCAGCAGGATGGTGAAGCTTCATGGCTCTACGTGATTAATCAGGGTGTCTGAGTTTCTTCTTCCAGTCTGCTGTGAAATCGGAGTGGGTGGTCTGGTGAGAGAGCGGGCTGGAGGCTTTAAACATTATTTATGGGGTGTTTGGAAGGCACGGAAAACCATTCAGGCCCAATAAAATGGGATAATGTGGTACTTTGCCTTTGCTTGCCATTTACGAATCTGTTTTATGAAGTGGAAGGGAAGCAGGATGGTGTGGCTGGATTCTAATCACTGGCGTTTTGACCTCCCCTCTTGGGAGTGATCGTGTTTGGGAGTTTCAGACTAGAAACGGCAGAGAAAAAGAGGACAGAGTCGGCTGAGCTGGAAGGAGCAGCTTTTAAATGAGTGACCATGGCAGATGCTTCTGCGGACGATCGTGGACCCCAGGATCCCACCTTTTGCCTTGGTCGCCTTAATTTTTAAATGCATGCTCCCTCCAGATCACGAGCTGAGCTGCGATGGGGCGGGGTGGTACATGGCTGCCTTTGGCCCACCCGGTCCTTATTTCCAAATATTCGTTGGCATGCAGGAAGGATGTTCCCCAGCTCCCATTCGGGGTAATGCATGGCAGAATTTTCATGATTTGAAAGAAACTCTTCTATTTTAGTGGCACCATTAACCACACCTTTAAAGGGTATAGTTCATTTGTAGTGTTTAGTTTTGGCATAGACTGATGGGCATTTCAGCCTCGCATATTTTGGTTTGGCCAATTGAAGGCTGATTTTATTAAAGAGAAAGTGGCTTTTAATGGGGAAATGACTAACTCAGCTATCAGAGTGTCACTGTCTTGTGTTTGGGCTTGGGTGCCAAAGGCATACGGGGCAGACACACCAAGTCCAAACAGCGTGTCCGAGCTGGGGAGCCCCGTGGACGTCACTAGGTGTGGTGACCTCTCCAGACAGGGTTCTTTCATTGCTGGGAATGGAGGCCCGTCAAGTTCGAGCAAGAAAGTGGGGCATTGCAGTAAGGACTCAAACAGGTCCCTGCAGAGCCAGAAGCTGGCAGAAACTGGGCCCGCCTTGTGGCTGTTCACTGCGGGTTATTTTCCCCGGGTGTCTCCTGTGATTCTCAGGGCCCCGCCCCTTTCCCTGGACCTCACGCAGCTGCTGGCTCAGAGGCTCAGAGCTGCATCACTGCAGGCTCCGCCTGCCTTCTCCTGGCAGGTGCAGCTCGCCGGGCGGGCTCCTGCAGGGCGGCGTTGAGCAGTCTAGTGAACCCGGCCTACCAGGCTGTCCTTGTGAGTGAAGATGAGGGAACCGCGCACCTGGGAGTGAGGGACTTGTCCTCGCGTGTGCGGTGGTGACTGGCTGTGGGACAGTGCTGGGAACCAGGGCTCCTCATTCCCCCGGAGTCCACGCTGGGTATCGTGCTGCAATTGTTACAAGCCATTGTCTGTCCCACGTGTCTCGTATGGGAGCCGTGACGCCTTTAAATAGCGCGTGGCAAATGCTGTGACAGATGTGTGGGTGAAGTGTGGTGAGGACACAGAGGGAAACCAATGACTCCATCAGGAGGTGACATAAAATACTCACTCACGATAATAACCAATAATAACATTAAAACAGTTGCCAGTTATGCAACGTGCTGTGTGCCAGCGTGTGAAGAATTGGGCGCATCTAATCTAATTTAACATAAACACTAATTTTATAGAAAACCTGTCCCCACACTTTTTCATTCAAGGATTATAGTATCTGAAATTACATATAATTTTAAACCAAATTAAGCAATTTACATGAACTATCTGCATCACTAGGAGGGAAGCGATATGTCCACAAATTACTTTTTTATAAAGGCAGATTTGTGAAAGCCGAGCTGACGTTGGTTAATAGCACAAGTTCAAGAGCACAATGTTATAACCTAACATCCGTACGCCTGACAGCAGGCTCGCACCCAAGTCCAGTTTCCATCTCCATCACCCCCCACACACACAGCACAACTCCTTCGCCTGCCGTGTCCTCCCCCACCCCCTTCTCCTCCGGCACCACCAACCTGTCCTCTGTATCTGTGAGTTTGTTTTTATTCCGTTTTCTCTGCTTATTTGTCTCTTTTTGGCTTCCTGTTCCACATGGGAGTGAAATCAAAGGCTTTTATCCCCTTCTGTCTGACTCCACTCGGCTCACCACCCTCAAGAGTCACGTCGTCCCAAACGGCAGCATTTCGCCTTTCCTGCGGCCGAGTGACCTTCCGCTGTGCAGATGCGCCCGTCTTCTTTACCCACGCGTCTGCTGATGGGCACTTAGGCTGCTCCCGTGTCTTGACTATTGTCAATAATGCTGCACTGAATGTGGGGGTGCACGTACCTTTTTAAATTACTGTTTGGGATTTCTTCGGGTAAAAACCCAGAAGTGGAATCCCTGGGTCTAAAGGCAGTTCCATTTTTAGTCTCTTAATGAAATCCCATACCGATTTCCACAGCGGCGGCACCGATTTGCCTTCCCGCCGACAGCGCACGGGGGTTCCCTTTCCTCCACGTCCTTGTCGGCGTTTGCTCCTTGTCTTTCTGGTGACGGCCATTCTAGCAGGTGCGAGGTGACTCATCACTGTGTTTTGATTGGCATTTCCTTAAAGATCAGCAATGTTGGACATCTCTCCCTGTGCCTTTTGCAGGTCTTGGGGAAATGTTTACTCAGATCTAAACACAGAAAATTCTCATATCCCTTCAAACGGCTATACAGTCAGAGGAGAGGTAGAAATGACAACTGATGAGGTTAGGCAAGGGTTCTTGAAAAAGCTGTACCTTGAAGAAAGGGGAAACTTTAAAGATAAAAACGGGCATGGTGGGGTGATCTTCTTTTCATTCTTAGTTAACAGGAAAGTGAGCAGAGAGAGGGGCCCCGTTAATAGTTACTCAGATGCGGCGGGAACGAACTGGGACCACTCTGGGGAAACTGGGCTGTGGGATCACCCTGGTCATTGGGCAGGGGGGGTGTCACAGGTGGGAGCACAGGAGCGAAAGCTCCGGGTGGGAAGCGAAGGGTCATTTGTGGAGATGACGCGGGAAATGGTGCCGCTGTGCTCGCCAGCCCTCTGGGTCACAGGGCCCGTAGCAGTGAGTTCTGTCCTCACCCACACTGGTGTGTCACGGCCCAGGTCCCCACTACCTCCCCACCCTGTGTTTGGGAACAACATGGCATGAGGGTGCTGGGGCGCGTGGGGACGTGAGGACTCAGGCCAGACCCTGGAGGGCGTCCCTCAGCCAGCTTCCGGCCCATGCTCTTTCCCCAGGTTTTCACCCCTCCCACTTCAAGGGTAGCTTTTCCTCTCCTGCCGCCCGAGCTGCGTCTCTAATCCCCCCTGCTCCCCTCCTCACCCCCCACTCACCTCTGGCCCCGTTTGCCTCTTCGTACAGAAAAGCAGCCTCTGCAGGTTTTTCTCTCTGCGGTGTCTGCAGGCTAATTATTTTTGCCTTTGTTTCCGGCTGGGTGGGAGCTGGGTGATGAGCAGGTGAGTTGTGATGGCCATACATTCAGTCCGGTCGTAGCCGGGGCAGGGTGGTGGGATGGGGACCGTTCATGAGTGTGGGACACGCTTGTCCAGAGGGTGGTCCCTGCCGTCCCGTTGCAAAGTGCAGACTCCCACAGACGTGGTGGCCCCGATTTTCAACAAGGAGCACAGACTACGTCCCGTATGGCAAGGAAGCTGGGTATTTACCAGGGAGACGGAACTCAGACTCGGCCATTCGAGGACGGCCAACGGGATGGAGGACGGGAACAACGAGGGTGGCGAAGAGCTGCCGTCTGCGGGGGGATGTGTGAGCGAAGTGGCAGCACCGAAACTCGGGCCTTGTGGACGGGCCGTTCTCTTGGGGACAGCTGAGTCTCACCTGTCACACCCGCCTGCCGAGATGTCCCCTACTTGGCCTTCCTCTTGAGAATAGTTGCATGTCACCAGTTCCTTTGCTCTGAGGAGGACATGGGTCCTCCATGAAGCTCCAAGAGAAAACTGTGTATGGGCCATGCACTTGGGGGCTTGATCCAGGGTCCTGCCTGGGAGGTCCAGTCCCTGAAACGATGCCCCGAAGAGCCTTCGGCTGGTCCCCACCTGCCAGCATCTCACTGTGTGTGACGCAGTGAACGACTCTCAGACTTCCCACGCCTACATGAAATGCTCTCATTTCCACGTAAGATATTAAGTACCTTTAAGGTAAAGCAGGACCCTGGTTTTGCATGGCTCTCGGGGGAATTTACCACAGACACCATTGCAGGGACCCGGCCACATCTCACAGACAGCCGCCGGAGACAAGAAAGGGACCCGCCCAGGATGACGAGAACTGGGTTCAGCACAGACTAAGCTAACGAAAAAGAACTTGCTCGGGGTTTCCCTATGCGTTGTTAAGTCACGGCATTATCGGGATCGTTAGAACAGCACGAGGAGCTACTGATAGGCTCACTCTGGTGATGCTGCTGTGGACTGGCGTCACCACACTGGAGCCACCACTGTCCCTTCACAGCGCGTCCTCAGGGAGCGTCTGTCAGCATTCATCACGGTCCGATGGGAAGCCACATTAGCAGTGGTTTGTTTACCCTGCCAGCACCTGCAGCTTGAGAGAGGTTGCTGTTGAGGCCATAAATCCAACCAGAAATGAGGGAGGCCTTAGCATGACTTCAGTGCAGCAAGGAAGTTCTCTCCTTGCAGCCTAAACGTGATAGGCTTTGACTGACATGAAGAGCAGCCGGCCTGGTTTTGTCGGACCGAGTATTTTTTCGAATGCAGAAATGGAGACTCAGTAAGTTAAGTGACTTATACAACCGACCACCGACCTAGAACTAGAAGCCACATGATGGAGTCGAGGGAGATAGGTACCAAGCGGAAGTGCAGTGCCGCTCTGCTGAGCAGCAACTGGCTGGCCCCTCTCTTTCCAGGAGGAAGCTTGTTTTGATCGGGGATGGCTGGCTGGACCAGCAGCCCCGCCGCCACTTACCAGCCAGGCCCGGTCAGGTAATCCGAGGCTCGTGGTTTACTCTTGGGCGGATGGGGACAATCTCTGCTTCCTTCTCGGGGTTCTTTTGCACATGACGGGCAAACTCCCTCTGTGTTTTATTGGGCACCCCTGCCATCGTGTCGGCTGTGAGCTCAGACGGCAGTCACACTGCATCCCACCCTAAAGGCCCGTAGGGTGGTCCGGCAGCCAAGACTAGCCCGTCTGTCTTCCCCACCAGGGCGCGGAATCGTGTCCCCAGCACCTCGTACAACAGCTGGCACAAGGTTAACTTTTAGAAACCACCACGTGAACATTCGAGCGCGCAGAAATAACATCGGGGAGAGCCGGAGGGGCGAGGGGACAATCCCTTGAATGCCCTAGGGTCTTGTCGGTTGTTGTTTGATCTCAGAGCCGGGGAGCTGATGGTGACACCTCTGATCGGCTCCAACGCCTGTGTCACCTTGTGCAGAGCCAGTCCCAACAGGGTGCTTATTTCTATTACCTTGGCCAAGCCACCAGAGTCCCCAAGTTTCACTTGTGAAATGAGGGCTCAGACCGCAGAGCCGGCCAACACAGCCTTGGAGGAAGGGGTGAGGGCAGGTAACAAACGGGGGCTGGCTGGGACTGTGTGCTGTGCGGGGCCCGGGAAGCTGCCTGTCGGGGAGCGGCAGCCCCGTCTCAGCTCTGCAGGTTGCTTCCATTCAGGCACAAGGACCTCACGCTGCCTCATCTCTCACCTTTTCGAGAGAGAGCGGGGTTTCCCAGCTTTTATATTTTTCCATTTTTTTTAAATGTTAGCAATTAATTCAAAAAATTTTTTAAAAAGTAAGCAAGCCAGACAAACCTGTGTCTGGCTGAGATTTGGCCCATGGGTTACTAACTGGTATTTTACCTCTAGACCAGAGGATCTCTAAGATTTTAATAATCTCTCATTCTTTGTTGAACTCCATGTCCTAAGCTAAGAGTATGAAGGTCTGAGAATGAGGCAGTTCGTTCTGAAGTGGCGACCCCTGATTCCCCCCCAAACATCTTTTGGTCAGCCTGGACTCCACAGGTGTGTGCCGACAGTTTCTGGGAGTGACGTGTCTGTAACATCACACACAACGGAAATATCACTCCCCGAAATTTCTGAAGGACCGTTTGTGTTTGAAAACCGTGGGACCCGCCGCTGACAGAAGACAAAAGCAGAGCGTGTGTCTTCACCAGGGTCTCTCCTGCACAATCTTTTTATGAACCGTTTTTACAGGGAGGATGCCCTTCCTTAATTGAACGTTGACAGCTTGGCACTAACTGGAAGGCTTCCTTGGCTTTCCAGTCATGCGCTTCTCTCTCGGGTCTGGGCATCCGTTCACGATGAGCTGACTGTCGGGGAGCAGTGGAAGCCTGTTGTTATTGCTGACATAGATCTTGGGTGGTTTTTTCCTCTCTCTCCACATTCGCCCCATGTAGATAGATTTCTTTTCTGTGTATTCAGCTGAAGCCTGAGCGCCAGGGAGAAATCGAAGCCGTATGCCATTTGTCATTTTTACCTGGCTGTGCCTTTAAACAATGCCTGCATTTTTATCGAATATTTGCGACAATAATGTGTGTTAGAGCTCATCTGAAAGCAGCCTGGAGACAGTATGACATCTTCAACCCCCTGACCTCCTCCCGCCCGGCTCCCTCTGTCCTTTGGCGTGAGTGCTCTGCAGTCTGGTCCTCGGGAAGCTCGCAGGGTGGTAGAGGCAGGAGGCAGCCTGTAACCCCACTGCGCGTACAATCACAGCCCGTGACAGCTGACCCGGACTAGTGGACACCCTCAGCTTGCCCTTCCTCCAAGAACCGGGAAGCATGGCAACACTGGCAGCTGACACATGTCAGGCGTTCGCCTTTGCAAAGCATGGGTGCTCGCTTTGTTGTTTGATGGTGACGACGAGGATGTTGCTCCCAACTCAGAGATGACATCAGTCCCCACTCAGAAATGAAGAAGCTGAGAGGTGACGTGACTTGTTTATGGACACACGGTCATCTCACGAAGAGATTCCAGGCAGGACCTCTGTTTCCAAACTCTACTCTCTCTCTCTCTCTCTCTCTCTTATTAAATTCATTCAGGTGACACTGGTTTACAGGACAGCGAGGTTTCAGGTGCACATTGCTGTGACATGTGATCTGTATGTTGCAATAGTCTGCAAAGTAAGAATTTTTTTTGAAATTGTCCACCTTGTCTGACAGCTTCTGGAAGTGACTGTGCATCTCGGAAGTTTGCAGTCAAGGGCATTTCTGAGCCCAGAGTCTGGCCTTTGATCCCCAAGTGTACCAGCTGACCAGCCCAGCTCACAGAGGTGGCCCTTATCCCAGCTCCTCTGTAAGCAACTCGTGGGCACGAGGAAGGCTGCTGAGACTGCAGCCCCACCCTCGGGGTCCCTGCCGCCTCCGAAAAGCCTACACAAGGTCCACCTCCAAATGTGGATTCCTTCCCACCCGCCTTGGTCACCAGCCTCTACTCTAGGGGCCCTGCTGTTGCTGCCCCCACCCATCGGGTTTGTTCTCAGGTTACAAAGACAAAAAGGCAATAGTAGGAAATGCTCTTTTTTTTAAACCACAGATTTGGAATTCCTAGAACACTTCAGAGCTGAGTGGCGAAGCTGCCAATCGTGGGTGGATGACGTGGCCATTCCATGTTCCAGGGGCGTGTGCACATGGGTCCCAGACACAGTGCAGCCTGTGATGGCCCCACCACCCAGGAAGCTGACCTGGGGCCTGGTCACTGCACCTGTGATAGGTGCTCAGAGGATCGTTCGGGGAACGTGTTTCCCTCGAGGTGACACCATCAAACAGCCCATCGCGTTGACGTGTTTGGTGGCTCTGGGCTTTGGCGTGCCAGTCTGTCGCGTGCCAGTCTAGGGTCAGACATGACAACACGGAGCCCGGGGTCTGACTTCTGTCTGCACATGCATTTTATTTATTCGGAGCAGGTTTTTCTTTCTTTTTTTAAAGCAAGACTTTCCATGCCTGACGTTGAGACCAGCTGCCTGCCGTCTCTCTTAGGCTCTCTCTGTCTCTCTGCAACTCACCTGAGTTTCACTCATGTACCTGTCTGGCCCTTGGAGGCGTTTCTGTTTGCACACTCTGGACTAGATGATGTTGATGTGCTTCCCGGCCGTCACAGTTTGTGATCCCCGACACCGGGCCGTGGAGGTGAATTTGAATTTGCAGCACGCATCCATCTGTGGTCCCAACTCCCAAGGACTGATGAAGAGGGTGTGTGGCTTAGCGGGGAACCGAGGAGACTCTCCGGATGCTGGCAGGGAAGTGAGATGCAGCAGTTGCCCCAATGCCAGTTCGGCCGCAGTTCAGAGGTTGGACTGGAGGGTGGAGAAGGCCCAGGAAAGGGCGGTTGTTAGAACCAGCTGGGCTCACGTGGGTGGAGATGAGACATGGACTTGCCAGCTGGGACGAGGCGGGTACCACAGACTCATGGCAGCTCCGACCATATTTACTGCGTCCCTGCCTCCCAGTTGTGAGCACACGAAGATCCATGTGATATAGACCCAGGCTTGGGGTGGCTGGTGATCCAGCCGGGAAGACGAGACATGACCACGTGAACAAAATTATAAAATAAGGCAAAAGCATCCCCCACCTGAGCCACCACCTGGGAGGGCGGCCGTGATGGCAGATGAGGTCTCCAGGCTCAGGCCGTCCAGCTTGATGTCCCGTGATCTCAGGAAGCTGATCTGAAGGGAATCCTTCCTCCTCCTGCAGGTGACCAGGTCTGGCTTTCCATGGCTCCTTCCTCAGGCACCAACGCATTTTCTGGGGATGCGTAAGAAACCTATTGCCCGGGTTTCTGTCGCAGACAGGGGCGGTGAACCTCTTCCTGGACACGGAACAACTATTGGCAGAGAAGGTTGCTCCCGATGGTGGGCTGTCCATCTGTCACACTCCTCCCTGTGTCCTTGGAGGTCTGTAGGTGAACCGACCTCCTGGTGAAGCAGGCCTTAGGGAGAGTTTTTCTTCTCTACGAAATAATCAGGTTTGCAAGTTCCAATACGTTACATAGTACACGCTTTTATTTATTTTTTTGCTTGTGTATGGAGAGATTGAGGAAACAATTTCTGAGCTGCATACATTGTAAAATTCATTATTGCGTGGTCTATAGTTTTTAAAAAAGCATGAATTAAATGACACTACCACAGTAGCTGATCTCCTGTCGGGGCTGTGAGGACCCTGGAAGCGTTGGAGACCAGGGTTCACTGTTTTCCAGCACTTTCCGTGGGCTCTCGGTCTGTGGTGTGCTTCACAGGCAGACGAGTTTAGGGAGTACTGACCAGGGGCTGGCTCTGCCAATCTCCTTGACGGTCTGAAGTCTCCTCCCTCTCAAAGGCAATTTGAGTTTTGGGAAAAGCCAGAAGTTGCAGGGCACCAAATCTGGGCTGTAGAGGGGCTGAGTCACCTGGGTGATCTCACGTTTTGCCAAAAAATTCTGCACTAGACACGGTGCATGAGCAGGGGCACCTTGACATGATGAAGCTGTCAGTCACCAGTTGCCCACAGCTGCGTCCTTCTGAATCATCTGAATAGTTCCTGTGGAGGAAGTTCAAGCTTAATGCAAAATTTGATGCAGATTCATTGCTCTACTGGCTCAATCATTTTGAATGTGACGGCCACATGGTACACACGCTCACTCAATGGTGTCTACCACCCCCGCTGACTAGTACAGTGACATCGTCATTGCTCACACACGTGTATTCCAGTCCACTCCCCTTGGCTGCCAGGTTACATCAAGGTTGTGCAAACCGTTCTCGTGATGTTAACAATGGCTGGCCTTTTTTTGGACTCACATGCCCTCTGCCTCCACATGCACACAGCCTCCCCCACTATCAACATGCCCCCCAGAGTGGCACATCGGTCATGACTGATGACCCTTTGTTGACACATCATGAACCCCCAGAATCCACAGCCTACTTTAGGGCTCATTCCTGGGCTTGTACATTGAAGGGGTTTGGACAGATGCGTGATGACAGGCGTCTGCCGTTCCGGCGCACAGAAAGTGCCTCTCTGTGCCTGCAGGGCAGATGGAATCAAATGTGAACACAAAGTGCCCGGAACACGCACAGCGGAAGTCAATCAGAGGGAAGAATCAGATGGCACCAGGAACGC
This sequence comes from Macrotus californicus, assembly GCA_007922815.1. Taxonomy (NCBI): domain Eukaryota; kingdom Metazoa; phylum Chordata; class Mammalia; order Chiroptera; family Phyllostomidae; genus Macrotus; species Macrotus californicus. The sequence continues at coordinate 177,188 of VMDR010000600.1, forward strand.
AGTTTCAAAAATTGTTCAAGTTCAGGGCTGTCTGAGCAGCACAACCGTGCTGTGACGTTATGAATCGTAACCTGTAGCATCCCGGGGTGGGGTCCCCTCCTCTCTGCTCTCTCCGCACTTGAGTCGTTACCAGAATTGCTCTTGACTGCTGCACGTGGCTTTGCTTTGAGTGTATTAACTTGGTTAAGTTTGAGGAATAAGCCAGCAGCTTTTTAGGAGATTACCAGGGCAGGGCAGTAAAGAAAGATGTGTCGGGAGGTCCGAGCTCTGCAGTGTTGCAAAGGTGTGCTGTGGGGTCCCGTGGAGAGACGTAGAAGAATCACACAGCATATCAGGACAAAGGGACAGGTGTCCGAACTCATGATCGGAGCCGCCCAGGCCGAAGTCCACGGCCCGGGGAGCTGTCAGCCCCCAGCTAGACACGTGCGCGGGCATCTCGTGAAGAATGGAGGGCTGGCGCGAAAGAAAGGGCAGGGAAGTTAAAATGCACATTGTATTCATAGATCTGAGGGCAAAGGGCCTCTACAAAGCGCCGTGCGTATGCTTTCCTGCCCCTTCGTTTACTCCCCAAAAAGACGGGAGGTCAGCGCTGGGCTGACCGCTCAGGAGGCCGGGGCTCCCGCCTCTTCTCCGAACAGACTCAGCGCAGAACTTCTCCGAGACCCCCTCTCTCCACGAACACCATCATTTTCTCTGCCTCCAGTTTCAGAAGCTGCAGCTCCCGCTGCCTCTGGCTCCTTCCCCTGTGGCTGGAAGGGCACAAGTTTTTGAAGGAGAGAGCACATTCCTCCTTTAAACCTGTTAGCCCAGCTTCCGGAGCCCCTAGGCCCACCTGCGGAGGGGACCGGTTAGTGCAGCTGGCGTAAGCCACCTCCTTTGTGGCCACTGTCTCCCCCCATAAGTCTCACACGTGACCGTGAAAAACATGTTTTCGAAGGTCCCTGAAGCTTTGCTTTCGTCCTTGGAAGCCTTGCGTTCAGTCCCGAGCTCCGGGAGTCTCACCCTTACAGCAGCACCCTCACGGACGGACGTGGCGGCCTGAGTCTCCGAGCGGGCTTCGTCTGGCCTCGGACACGCCCGCTCGCTGCCCTGGCCGCACCCCGCTGCCCCCTCCCCACCTAGGGGAGCACGTGCTTCTGGCTTCTCAGTGGAACAGGCCGGGCAGGCAGTGTTCGGGCTCCGCGCAGCCCTCTCGGTCCGGCTGATTTATGGCGACTCTGCTCCCAATGGCTGTCCTGGGGCCAGTAAAGGCTTTTAAGGGAGGGATTATGGAGAAGGAATGGCCCAGCCTTTTCTGTGAAGATTTCTCTGTACTCCAGAGAGGGCCCGAGTTTCACAGGAAGGCAGGACCCCGCTGTGAGCTGGGGCTCCTGGATAATGGGGTGCAGGTTCCCGGGCAGGGTGGGAAGGGCTAGAAGGGGCAGTTTGGCAGACAAGCCGTAAGGCACTGGGTGCCCTGGAGTCATAGAAACACAGTGCCTGTCCTCCAGGAGTGGGGTCTTTCCCGATAAGCAGTGAGGACAAAGGGCAGGACATAAGTCACTAAAACGGTACCTGATAGATAAGGGTCCAGGGTCACAACTGTCAATGTTTTCAAAGAGGAAACGGTTTTCTTTCCAGAAGGCTCTGGAAGAGAGAGAAAGTAGGGTATGATTAGGAGTTTTAAGAAAATGAGTATTACATCCATTTAGAAATTATAAAAATGATTTTTACTGAAAAAATTCCCCAGGAAGATGAAACTGTGGCCCTGCCGTGGCACTGGGGACTGGCTTGTGCGTGGCCTTCGACCCTGGCTCGTGGAGCTGGGAGTGATGACACAGCCCAGCTCCGGCACCGACACCCCTGCACCCATCCGGCACCCCCTCCCCACCACACACGCCCCCTCCCAGCAAACCAGGTCGGCTGGTCATTCCGGGGAAAGTCCCTGTCCTCGTGGCCATGACATGGTGATGGGGACTGGATTGAAAGCCAGTAATTACACGCCCTGAGCGTCCCAGTGGGGCGCAGTGACGATTGGAATGCCTGGGCAGAAGCACCAGGGAAAGCTGGTTAGGGACGCCCCGGCTGGGCGGCTCAGTCGGTTGGAGGACCATCCATGCCACAGAAGGTTGCGGGTTCCATCCCCAGGGCACATGTATGAGGCAACTGATCGATGTTTCTCTCTCACATCCTTGTCTCTCTCTCTCTCTCTAAAAATCAATAAACATATCCTTGGGTGAGGATTAAAAAAAGTTTCTCAGGGGAAGAGCCACCTTCAACATGCTTCACCTGGACGCACCCCACTGTGGGGAGTCCAGTCACCTTCCCGAGGTGGCTTTGACCCTGGAATCTGAACCCCGGGACAACGTGGGCCCCTGCTGAGGTTTTGCTTTTGTGGGGAGGTCTGCCCACGAGATCTGGTGGGAGAATCGCAAACCAGGTCTTCCCCCAAAGGAACAAAGGTGGGTCCCTTTGTTTGTCTCCCATATTGATACCAAAGCCATAATTTTCAGTGACTGGACTTCAGACAGCATGCTGACTGCTGGTCACGAGTGACACAGATGGTCCCATGTATTTCTGGCCCCTTTCTCACGTCCCGACGTCACGCACATTTATGTCCTGTCTGGAAACTTGGAGGCATGTGACCTCTGTCTTGCTCTGCCTCCCACTGCAGGGAAGTGGGGGTCATCTCCAGGTGCCCTTCTGGCCCTGCATGCCTGGAAGCACTGATGTGGGGGTGCTGCTGCCCACAGCCAGCTGACCACTGCCCCGATCTGCCCCTCGTTTGTAACCCACTCAGGCCGCCCTGCGTCACTCCCACCGGCTCCTGCTTCAGAGATGCTTCTTCCCTCCTTGCACCTGGGGGACCCTGACTGGCCTCCTCTAACACAGCACAGGAAAGTGATGCCACATGGCCTCGGAGACTGCACACGAAGAGAAATGCAGCTAGGCCTTTGTCCCGTGGAATGTGTTTTCTTGGAATCCAACCACCATGCGAGTGAAGCCGGAACAGCCCTGTGGGAAGCCAAGGTCAGCGAGAGCCTGTCCCTGATTGCCCCTGAGCTGACCTCCCTCCCAGCCGTGGGAGTTCTGACCTGCCAGCCTTCTAGATGCCCCCATGGCCCCATGAGGAGCAGAGGAACCATCCAGACAAGCTACCGGGTCATAAGAAGAGATGATTTTTTATTTTAAACCATTAAGTTTGCGGGAGGTGTAGTATATTGCAACAGATAATCACAGCCGGGGGTGGGGGGAAATTCAGCCTTGGCCGTGCACTGAGGTGGTGGGGAACAGCCAGGGAAAGAGGGCTGTTGGCGGGTTGGTTGTAAATGTCCAGAGCTGAGAAGTAAGACAGGGACAGAAATGTAGGCGCTGCAGCGTGTAAATGATGCTGTTACCCACGGAAGTTGGTTAAAAGAGAAAAAAGCTAGTGAGAATGTAGAATGAAAAAAGGAGCCCAGAATGGACCTGAGGCCAGCCTACGAAGAACCCAGACACTGAAGGGCCGTGTGTCTGTTGCAAGCAGGGTCCCAGGGGAGATTAGGAAGCAGCAGCCACGCACTGAGCTGGTGTTCCCGGTGGCATGGAAGCCAGGAGCGGCGGGAGGGTCCCCCAGCGGTGTCCGAGCACTGAGTCGGCCGTCTCGACTCAGAAGCCAGGCGGCCCCGGGCGGGGCGTCCACGTCTGTTTCCAGAGACCCACCATTTCCATCTTGCAGTGCCCATGGGATTTTTAATTTAACATTTTAGTTAGAATTCACTTTAGTGCATGTGCGGTGCTCTATTGGGTTCTTCACACGTATCACGTCTTCTCTAATTAAACTGTTATAACACCGTGTCTGTATCTGAAACCACTAAAACTTAGGTGAGTTAAATGAGTTTGCTAAAACTGTTCAGCTCGTAGGCAGCCGCATAGGCTCCTTTCCTGACCTCCCCGTGCCCACTAATTCACCGCCCTGAGTCGGCCGAAGGAAAGGAAGCGACGTGTGCCAGCGCAGTCCCCCACGTCCGTAGTGAGTAAGGAGAGCAGCTGTTCGTGAGAGGCTATTGCCGATTATTCTCAGTGTAATAACGGTCACCTTCATGGGGACATTTAGAGCCCCTATCTTTTTAGAGGTACAAACTGAAATATGTCCTGATGACATTTTACATCATGCATGTACTTCAAAATAGCCCCGGTGAGAGGGGAAGTAGCTAGGTCATGGATGAAATCGGACGGGCCGTGAGTCCATGAGAGTGGAGGCCTTGTGACGGGCGTGCAGGGAGCTGTTACGCCCCGCCCTCTCCTAGAGTCTGAAGTTTTGGTAATGACGTGGTAACAAGTGTCTCAGGAAAGCTACGGGGCCTTCTCGTGACTAAAAGTGCATGGCTTTGTCATGGCTCTCTGTCCTCTGGTGGCTCTTCTCTGGTGCCGTGGGCGGCTGGACGCAGGCGCTGGGCATAGGGGGAGCTATTTGTTAAGTACTCTGTCACATCTGCAAAAGGAAAGTATGAACCCGCAAATTCCCATTTACTGAACGATCACTCAGTGTGACATTCATCACCGCTGTATAGGCTTAGTAGCATTTGTGAGGCGACAATTAATGAGCCGGATGGCTTTATAAAATGCATGTTGCTTTTTACGGCTATGGCCCATTTTCCCTGTTTAATATGAAGTTGGAAGCTCCTAGACACATCAGAAATCTTTCTGGATTTGCTCTTGCCTGGTTCCACAGACATTTTCCCCTGGAGACATGGTAATTTGCAACTTTTAAATATTCAACACAACTCTAATTATAAATAGTTCTCCTTCAAAAGCAATAGCCAGACTCTTGGCACAAACTACCCCTTTTTCATGGGCAAGAATGGCAGTAATGACTGATGATAGGTGTTAGATTCCCTCATTTCTCTCAATTAGAATTTTCTTTGCATTAGCATGCTTTGTAACGAATCAGCTCATTGCTGACAATGATTAATGTGATGGGAAATGGTTAGACTTTGGATTTCTTCTGGAGCAACGGCCCGGCCAGTCTGCCCGGTAGCCCAGGTGGGGCAGGGAGGAAACGTCACCCAGATCCTCCCAGTTTTTCTGTCCTACTTGGGCTGGTCAGGAGGCGAGCAGAGAGAAGGGAAAGCTCCGTGCTCGCAGAAGTAGAGGGAGAGCCGCAGAGAGCAGGAGAAAGCAGCCGCGGGACGGCGGGGTGGGAGGTTGAGAGGACGGCCGTACGGAGCCATACATCAGCAGCTACCTGGGCAGCCAAGCTGGCCCTGGACATCTGGTTCGTGACGCGCTGGTTATGTATTGAGCACCTTCTGTGAGGACAGCCCTGCCGTGGCTGCTGTGGGGGCACAGTGGACACCAGAAATGCGTCTCCTGCCTGCAGTTCCAGACGGAGGCAGACAGACCATCTACAGGGTGATGTCCTCCTCAAAGGCAAAGACGTGGCCTCTTTGGTAGCCCCCGCCCTATCCCCATTGCCTGCTGCTGGGCTGAGCTCACAGTAGTTACGTGGAACAATGATTAGCTGAGGAACGGATGGGCGAACGGACACAATAAACGTGTGACTGGTTATAGGGCCATTTACACAGCGCCAAACAATCTACTGCCAACGAACTGTGTACATACTGGCGGAGCAGCCACAGAATGTGGAGGTGGCCCAAGCAAGACGTGGTTCTGCAAAGAGATATCAGACCCCTAAAAAGCCCACCTTGGGCCCCATTCCCCCTGAATCCCAAGGTGAAGGCCATGAGATTTAAACTGCCTGGACCCTACTCCTGGGACGTTTGTGGCAGGGGAGCTCCTGGGCACCGTCCCACAGGTGGGTGAGCGTCTGGTGGTCGTCAGGAGGTGAGAGAGTTCCAGCATCTCGTGTGCCACACAGACACTCCGGGCTCGGCTACCTGGATGACCCGAGAGAGGTGTCCATGTGGCTTTACCTGGAGACTCTGGTGAGCGGGACTCAGTGCGCAGGTGGCTTTATGAATCCTGTTTTGACTTTGTGTGGTAGCCAGTTCTGAGCCTTTTTTAAATCCTCACCCAAGGGCATGCTTGTTGATTTTAGAGAGAGGGGAAGGGAGAAGGGAGGGAGGGAGAGAGAGAGGGAGGGAGAGGAAAACATCGATCAGTCGCCTCTTGCACTCGCCCTGACTGGGGACTGAAACCACGACCTAGGTGTGCACCTGACCAGGAATCAAACTGGGGACCTTTCTGTGTACGGGATGGTGACACTCCACCCCACACTGGCCAGAGCTGTCCCGAGCCTGTGAGGCATCGGGGGACAGTGTCCAAAGGACAACCCATGTGGTGTCCTGGGAGCAGGTGCTTCTGAGCCTTCTGCATGAGACTCGAGAGGGACACTCATGGCAGCTGTCCTGTGTGACTCAGAACCAGACTCAAAAATCACTGTGGCCTGCGTTCGTGCCCCAGACCGCTCACCGCCAACGGCCGAGGACTTGGGGCCAGGTTTGCGTGAGACAGCACAGAACACGGGCTGGTCCCCGTGCCCAGTTCCCTGCCCAGAACTCCTCAAGCCCTCCATTCGCTCAGTGAAAACGGCAGGGTGGGCGTGTCGTTCTGATGGCTGGTCTTTGACCCGCTTCCCAACACAGAGCTCCCGAACCGAACCATGTGACCCCTGTGGGAAGGGCATGTCTCGTGCCAACGGAGTGACTGTGGACAGGTACCGGACAAATGCTGGCCACTGAAAGGCCAGCCCGTGATTGGAAGGTTGGAATTTTCATTCCCAGTCCCTGCCGTCTTGAGAAAGGGGAAGGGCTGGGAATGCAGCCGGTGGCCGGCATGTGTCTGTGATGAAGGCTCACGGAAACCCCAGAGTTCAGGGGGCTCCTGGGTGGGGCCCCACGCAGAGCTTTGCAGGTGGGTCCAGCTGTCACAGCAGCTCAGGCTGTGGCTCTCTATGGTGGCAGCGCCAGCAGACTGACAGTCCCCTGAACGTAGATGGACGGAGAGAAGAGAAGACCGATGTGCACGCACCAGAGGAGACACACCACACGCCGAGCAGTGGGGATGGTGCCATAACACGCATAATAGCCTGTCCGCATGGCCACCTTACTCTGTGTGTGACTGAGAAACTCTGGCCACAGCAGCTTTATGTGAGACCTTGTTATGGGTCTGCTTGTGTGCCCCCCAAAAGATACATTGAAGTCCTGACCCCCCAAACCCTAGCGTGGGACTGTGTATTTGGAAACAGGGTCTAACAGAGGTAGTCAAGTTCAAATGAGGGAATTAGAGTGGGCCTTAAACCTCTAAGACTGATTTCCTTACAATAAGGGGGATCCGGGCCTAGAGACAGTCACTCACAGGGAAGACCACACAAAGATGCACCCACAGGACGGGCCGGGGGCTCACGGACGCCAGAGGGGCGAGGGTGGCCAGGAGGTGGGCCTCTGACTTGGACGGGAAGCTCCGGTCTGGCTCTGCCACTGTGTGGCTTTGGGGGTCTCCACGCTCTCTGAGCCTGCTCCTCCTTCTCATCTGAAACATGAGCAGATTTCGTTCAAAGGCCACAAGCCCTTCCTGAGCTCCAAGTTCCACCTCCTCAGGCATAGAACTCACTGCTTCTGAGATGCGTAAAGATGCTCTGGCCTGTGTCTCTTTCATCTTTGAACTTTGTGAAGGCGGGGACACTCCCTCGAGCATTACCTCGTGGCTTGGAAATCCGTGTCTGAGTTCGACTGCAATTCCAGCGCGTGGGAATCAGTGGTGTCGTGGGAATCGGTGGTGTCGCCTGAACGAGGAAGGCGTTCTCCTGGTGGAGCGTCTAGCAGGCCTCGGTGGTTACCCCACCATGATCTTTCCAGAACTAGGACCTTCTGGTGCCGTTCTGAGAGTCCATTCCTGGCAGAGGACTGCGCCTTAGATGCTGAACCCTGCCACTTGCCGCGCCGCCAGTGTATGAGCCCTGGCCTGTCCCTGGCACGGTGGCCCAGACGGAACAGTCCCGGAAGCCAGCCTCCTGGCCTGCGTTGGCCGTGACACGCAGATCCTTCAGCGTCGTGGTGAGCTTATGTAAGGCCAGGCATGGCACACGTTGTGGTGTTTTGGGAAAGTGTCCTGTTTCTCTGTCCTGGGTCATCTATCCACCCTGGAGGGAAGTGACGCCCCTACGGCCTCCCCTCTGTTGCTCCTCCCACCCCAGTTAGAAGGAATCAGTCTGATTGATCAAAACTGGGGACAGCCACCAAGCCTCATTTCTAGGGGATGGGATGACAGTGAAAAAGGCCACCCCAGCCCTGGTTTGGCTGGGTGGGACTCACGTCTTGTCTGCCGATCCAGCTCTCCTCGCACAGGTGATGCCAAGATCCTGGTTTCTGAAGGAAATGAGAGGCGCTCCCTGACCTCAAGTCTAAACTCCATTCTCTGAAACTGTTTGCCAGAGCCCCCCGGGTACGGGGCCTCTGGGCGCCGCCCAGCCACTGGTGCAGCTGGTGCGGTGGGCGAGGGGCTCAGCGCCCCCCCACACCCCGCGTTCCTGCGTGGCCGGCTGGAGACCAGGGCTTGCAAACACTTACCTCTGCGTGCGCCTCGCTCTGCCTCTCAGACAGCCGCCCTATGCCAGTTTGTGGACACGTGTGTGTGTGCACATATTTTAAAGGAATCCTGTTTTTACAAGCATGGCTGTTACTTTATGTGTTATTATAAAACAGTGCTTCAGCTGCCAGCTCCCTCCGTATGTTTCTCCCGGGTCTTCTGACTGCCTGTCCCTGGGCCCGGGGGACAGGCGGGCATCTGTGGTCTGCACAGGGGGCTGCCTCGGGGCCGCTGCAGTTCCGGGGCTGTCCTCTCCCTTAGCCCCCCCACACCCCTTCTCTGAGTCGGGAAAATGCCCCCACGGCCCAGCTCTGCAACCACAGCCTCGTCACCCAGGGCTGGGCTTGCTGTCACCGCCTTCCCGTGGTGGCAGATGGGAAGACGGTGTTCGGGGAATTTATGTCTCCTGAGGGTGAAGACGATCGAGTTCCTTCGGGCTTGCCACAAATCTCTCGTATTTGTTCAGTGCCTGCTGCTCCGCCAGCTGCTTTCCGGTTTGTCCTCTTCACCGACACTGCCAGCACGAAGTGAGGCTCGATGCTCTGTGTCTGTACCTGCACCTGTTGGAATGGGGCATGCCAGCCCTTCACCAGGCATTGTTTGAGCACCTACTGTATGCTGGGCATTAGGAATTTGAGGGTGAGTTTATTATGGTTGTGAATATTTTTGTTATTACTCATTTTTCTTTCTTTGTTTACTTACTCACTCTTTAGTTCCACCTTGTAGGTGAGGGCACAGGCTGAGGGAAAGTTCGTGAATAATTGTTGACTTAGAGTAAACGGCGGAGTGAAGTTTTCAAACCTGGTGTATGTCTTTCCCTCTCATCTGCCACTCCAACTTGTCCCTCAGTTACGTGCTGAACCTGTCACTTCTCCTTTGAGAAATTTCTGCATCTCTGGCTGAGCTCCAAGATGATCAGAATAAACCATTATTGACAGGGGAGCTGGTCGCCCCGGGGTATTGATGCTGGGTTAGGGTCAGAAATGAAATGTCTTGAAAAGGTTCAGTTTAGGAAATTCAGAGTAAAGAGTGGCAAGCAACGGGAAAGCAGCCCTCAGGGAGAAAACGGGGATTAGGGTGACCTTGGCTGTGCCCTCCAGGCCGCAGGGAGACTGCCGGATGTTTTTCTGGCCACTCCCTGCACTCACTGGAGACGGGCCTTCATCTAACCCCTGTGGACGGTGTAGCTCAGCACCGGCCATAACTCACAGTGCCGTTTAATCAGTACTAGGCAGTTATTGTGAATGAAGAGAGAGCACCTTCCCTGGAAAGGACTTTGGGAAAACTGCAAAATAAGAGAGATCCAAAACAAAGATTTAAAAAATTCCCTGGCCTATGTACCAGGTAATTATAGTATGTAAGAGAATTTATTAAAGCAGAGACGATGTTTGAATAACAAATACTTGATCTTGGTAAAGCCCACATAGTGAGCTTTAACACATGGGTAGGAGAGCCAAATATTGTAAGGACTTGAGTTTCTCATCCAGAAATATACGGGCTACGTGCAATTTCAGTGAAAATCTCTAAAAGATGTTCTCTAGATTTGGCCATGCTTATTCTAAAGTGTGTCTGGAAGTAAACACACGGCAATAAACTAAGACAATTTTGAACCAGAAGGGATATTCATCTTTCTAAATATCAGTGTAGTATGTCAGAAGGTGCCTATAATCAGAGTATGGTGCTGGCAGCACAAAAATCAACTTTGGGGAAATGTACACTAGAACTACAAATGGAAAATAAATGTATCAAAAGAATCAAGCTCCTAATAATAAAAAAAATCTAACCTAAACGTTAATGTTGTATTATCTTTTATTTACTGAGGTAAAAATTATTTGGCAGAGGTTTTCAGCGGATAGTATTTCCATGGGACTGCATTCGAGATGCAGCCATAGAAATGGGCCGGGAAAGGCGGGGGGCAGGCGGGAGAAGCTTTCCCGCTCTTCCACTGCGAGGCGAGGCGAGGACGAGGGGCCGGTGTGTCCGCCCCGGGCTGAGCCAAACAGCCACCGGAAGTCTGAGACATAGTTGTGACCTTTGACCCAATCATTGGCTTCCAAAAACGCAAGGGGATAGCGATATGTACAAAGAATAATCTGTAGGTATATTTATTGCACCATAACTTTGAACAAAAATGGGAAACCCCATAGTGCTTAATGAGAATGACTAATTAAACCATAATACACATACACAGATACTTACACAGGCCACCTTGTAGCCATCGATATATTTTTCAAGAATAGCTCATAAAATAGGAAAGTGATCAAAACACAATGCTAGGTGAGGCGCAAACGGGATCCACACTTTATACGTCCATGAATTACTGGGGTAAAGGGCACGCCACACTTCATCATGGCTGTGTGTGGGAGATAAAACCTTAGGTTCTTTCAATGTTGGTCTTTCTGTTTTTTTTATTTTCAAAATCATCTACAAAGAGCCTGTGTTATAGTTGCACTTAAAAATGAACGGTATTTATTATTTCAATAATATTATATTATTTAATTCAAAGTATTATTTTACACATCCAAATTCAGAAGCTGGTGAATTACAAAGTCACTCAATAATTCCATTTTCCTGAATGCTTTCCTCGGTCAGCGCATAATTTTATCATGTTCTGCTTGAGCTATGCTATTCGTGGTTGTAATTAGTATTTCTGATTTTTTTCTTGTCATTCCTTGGGTATTAACCACAGTAAATACAGTTTCCCACATTCCGTGGTTATTATTCTGCTATAAAATGCCTTAAATGCTAACGCTTGAGTGCTGCCCGTCCTGTCCCACGCATTTCTTGGCTGCTCTCGTGCCCCTGCCGGATGTTAATTACCTAGCTCTTAACTTTAGAATGTTCTGTAATGGCCATTCTTGCAAGAACAAATTGCCCGCCCTTCCCTCGGCAGCTCTGCTTTGCTCTTCTTTTCAAAATCGTCCCAGTTGTTGATTTCCTGAGTGGCACGTTGTGTACGGCAGAAGTTCCCTTCTGAAATGAACGGACTGTGATGCTCAGGGATAAGTAGTTAGGGCCACACTTTTAAATACACACATGATATCTGAGTGGCTAATGTAAGTCCCCCTGATAAATAATTTTCAGTCAAGAATTCCTTTGTTACTGAACCAAAATAAGTATCACAGACCCAAGAGTTGTAGGCACTCAAGAGACGAGCAGTTGGCGAGATCATCACCTCTCCTGTTGTGGATGAGGCGGCCTGGTGTGCAGAGGTTAAATGTTTGACTCAAAAATCACTTGCTGCTTTTGGTGGGCATTCGACAGAGCAGAGTGAATAGAATATTGGACCTAAGTTGAGATATAAATAGTACAGTGAGGTTGGTGTATAAAAGTGCACACTAATCACACATGCTTGTTAAAGACTTGCAGGGACCAGCTCAGAAAGGACTTCATTTATCCAGAACCAAGGTATCCCCAGACTGGAATGATGGTGGAGGGAGAGAGAGGCGAGGAGGCTGACCATGAGGGATTTTGTAGGGGAATGTTGCAGGGTTTTGGTGCTGGGTGAGGGGGGTGGCAGAGGAAAGGAAGAAAGAAAGGAAGGAAGAAAGAAAGAAAGAAAGAAAGAAAGAAAGAAAGAAAGAAAGAGAAAGGAAGAAAAAGAAAGAAAGAAAAGAGACAAAACATCGCAGAGTCCGTTTTAAACATGGGCATAAAATGTCAGCATCCGAAGCAGTAGCTGTCCAGAGAGGACTCACAGTGTACTCCGGGGACGCATTTGTTTTTCGGGGCGGAACGCTGCATCAGGGAAAGAACTATTCACGTGCACGTTTATCAGTGGCTCATCAGTCTATTTAATGTATTTTTAAATTTTTAAAAGACCACTCACCACCACTGTGTCTGGGCACATACACCAGGGAGAAAAAGATCAATGTTGCATTTTACAGAGCGATGCCTGTCTCTGCCCCCACGTCACCCTTGCCATTAGGTCAATGACAGACGGGCATGACTGGGCGAGTGGCGTTGCTGAGTAGGCCTGGGGAGCGTTGCTGGGATGCTGGTGCATTTTTCAAACCTGTGAGTTCCTCACGCCAGCTTTTCTTCAGGTTCATTTTCACAGCAACCCATACTCTTGATTAGTTTTTGAGGGTTCACATTGAAACAGATGAAAAGAAAGGATAGAAAATGGATTTTCCCAAGCGTCCAGGCTGGGGTGAGAGTGTCACATAGAGATGTCCACGAATACAGGAAGGAAATAGCAGGCAGGCCGGGGTGGCAGGAAACCCACTGTGGGTGATCATGGAGTCTGAATACAAAGACCGGCTTCATTAGCCTCCTGGTTCGGAGGGCCGGCCACCCCAGCCCCTCAAGCTCGGCTCCCCACACGCTGGGCTGTCCTGATGTGGTCCCAGCATTCAGGACAATAAGCAGCAGGCCAGGCTCTCCCTGACCTCCCTGCCTTCGGTTCACCCTCCGAGCCGCTCTGGGTGGGGGCGGGAGCTTGGCTCCCCTGCACTGGAGGTCAAAAGACTCCCTAGGGTCCCCACTTTGTGGACTGGCATGTGTCACTTCCCCATGCGGGATCTCCGTCTCCTCATCTATAAATCAGAGGAGGCACAAGGTGACTCAGACGGTTCTTCGGAGTTCACACAATCTGATTCTATCCCCAGGAAACACTTCTAAGTCACACAAAATAAAAGAAACGGATTTGTGGGTGAAATGATGTAACGAACTTAACTCTTAAAAATGAATGAGCACACGGTGACAGGAAATACTTTGGGTGATATGCAGGTAAACGTTTTAAGATTTAAGTTACTCATCTCTCAGTGTGTATGAGAAAAGGTGCGGCTGGCTGATCAGCCCCGAGGTCACCTTACGTGACTGCTCACAGACGAGGGAGCTGTACTCAAGGCAAACAGTGCATTGATGGAAAAGTGTGTGTAGTAAAGAGTTTGGCTGGTCTTTGTCCCTGGTTCCTGGAGGGCGGCCTCTCAGCCCTTGGGGTGGCCCAGTGATGGCGGCGTGTCCCTGCTGGGTGCTTCCTTAGTTCAGGTGAAGAGCTGACTCAGGGAGGGTCCGTACAGATGGGATCTGATTGGAGTGAGGGGCTGTGAGCCAGAGGACATCAACCTGACTCCCGGGGAGGTTGGAGATTAAGTACAGCGGTGGCCAGTGATTCCATCCATGAAGCCTGCGTACCGGAACCCGGTACAAGCTCTTGACACCGACTCCGGGAGAGCTTCCTGGCTGCATCCCGAGGACACGGGAGTCTTGTGTTTGGGGCCCTCCTAGATCTGGCCCTGTGGGTCTCCACATTTGGCGGATAGAACGTTATTTAATGAACAAACCCGTTTCTGAGTGCTGTGCATCATTCTCAAGCCTGAGGAGGTAGTACGGCGACCCCTGAATTTGCGAGTGGCCTGGGAGCCCGGAACTGGTGGCTGGTGTCTCAAGCGAGGTGAGTCTTGTGGAGAATCACTCCCTTAGGCTTTGAACTTGGACCTACCTCTAGGTAGTGTCGGTGCACCGCAGTATTAACTATTTAATTATAAAGTGTTGCACAGGTGTGGGGCCCGACTCCTGCACGTGGCAAAAAATGACCCAAGTTTGAGAAACTCCAGTATCATGTTCTCTGCAGTGAAATTAACTATTGTAAGCCACATGTGTGTGTGTATATGTGCATATATATTTTCATGTATATAAAATACATGTATACTTATCCATATTTACATAGACATATCCTCACAAAAATCCTGTGAGTTAAATAACGCTAATATTCCCATTTTAAAGATGAAGAAACTGAGGTCCAGAGAGGTCATACAACGTGCCCAAGGTCAAGCTGTGAGGAAGGGTCAGGGTTGGGACCCAAACTCGGGAAGTCTGGGTGCCATATTCTTCGTGTGCTCAGAGTCACACTCTTAAAACATCCACCTTGAGGGCTGACTGTGAAGATTAAATGAAATATTGCACAGGAAGTTCATCGACAAGCTTCTAGCCCATAGTAAGCGCTCAGTCAATGTCAGCCCTTATTGTTCGTGTTGCAGTTAGAGAGAAAGTTCTGTATTCAACAGTCTCAGTCCTTACAATGAGTCAGGATGTGTTTAATTTGACCGATCCTACAACATGCTCTAGGATCAGTGGAAAGCCGTGTACTTGCTTTGCCCCAGATGAGAAAGGGGACTTTGATGTTGTAAGGTAGAGAAGGCACCGGACCTGCACGGCAGGCGTTTGCAGGCAAGAAGCAAGGGGGCATCGTTAGGTCTGAAATTAAAGCCGGCCAGACAATGAACCTGGCTCTCTCCCCCTTCTCCTAGTATCATGTAATCCCAGGTCACACAGTAGAAGACAACCAGAGGAGAAATTTAGCTAACGTAGCAAAATGTGGGTTTCGGGATTCATCTAAGAGACTACGGCGGCTTAGTTCGTTAGAGTGCTCTGCGATGGTCATTTATCTTTGCTTGTCAGCTCCCAAGGGGGAGTTCTCTATAAAGGGCAAAAGGTGAGTGGGCAGCAAAAATAACTGCTGGTTTTGATGAGTGATGAATGGTTGTCCTCAGATGTTGGGTTAATCTACCCTAAATCTCTTTTCAGAAGAAAATCTAAATATTCCCTAAAATGTGTACCTTGGCAGGAACTGGGGACAGAGGAATAGTTCACATATTTTCTTTCACACAAACAGATGATGATTTTCAGGACATTGGCTGGAATATAATGCCCAGATATATTAATTTAAGAAAAAACCCACAAGGTATTAGAACAAAGGGGCTTTTAGTGTCATGTGGGGATATGTCTCGAATGAGCGCTTCCAGGCTGCAGCGTTTGGCAGGACGGTGATGGGCTCCCAGAACTGACTGCGTTTCCGTGGAGGGAAAAGCTTCATCCTTCCCCACGACAGGACAGCAAAGGGAGGGAGGTCCTCTCTCCTTTGTGGACTCACTGCGCCCGTGGAGGAGGGAATTGTGAGGGGGCCTTCTTCAGCACAGCAGGGGAGCGTGAACAGATTCACGGCCAGAACCCAAAGGAAAGGGTGGGTGGGTTTCTGTTCATCAGCTCTGTCCCAGACTGTCAGCTGCCAGTGGACACAAAGCCCATGTGTTTTATTGCTTTCGACATGGTCTGACCAGTTGGGCACTTAAACGATTCCATAGGGGCAGCTGCAACCCTGATCAGTGTACTGGAAATTCTGCTTTCTGGCATGTTCCAGAAGGGGCTCTTCTGTTCTGGTTACTTAAATATTCTGATCACTCAGGTTACTGTGTGTATTGTGGCAGGTGGCAGTTGTGACCTTCATTCATTCATCCATCCATTCCTCCATCCATCCATATATTCACCTATCATCCACTCATTCATCCATCCATTCCCCCATCCATCTGTCCATCCATCCACCCACCCATCCATCATCCATCCATCCACCCATCCATCCATCATCCACCCATCCATCCATCATCCACCCATCCATCCATCATCCACCCATCCATCCATCCATCATCCATCCATCATCCATCCATCCATCATCCACCCATCCATCCATCCATCCATCATCCACCCATCCATCCATCCATCCCTCCATCCATCATCCATCCATCCATATATTCACCTATCATCCACTCATCCATCCATCCACCCACCCATCCATCATTCATCCATCCACCCACCCATCTATCTGTCCATCCATCCATCCATCCATCCATCCATCCATTTGTTCAATCATCCCTTTGTCCAGCCAGCCATCCGGGGTATGTAGAATTGATTTGGATGAGGTTCAAATCTCAAAAAGAACATGACCAATTTCAGAGTCTTTCTTGACCAGTTTCGGACTTATCGGAGCCACCCATTCCAAACCCTTTCTCAAGCTCAGCTGCTTCCCTTTTTGCTGTGGTGCCTTCTGGATACACCGGGGCTTTGTTTTCCTCTGCTCTCCCCTTCACAGCCTTCCCACCTCGTTCTCTGTCCAAATGAACCTGACGTCATGTCTGGGTCAAATCCCAATTCTTTTATGAAACGTTCCATAAATCAGTCTCTCCTTCTCCTATTGCGTTCCTCATTCAGACAATGGCCACGGAATGGCCCGGTGACCCGTCTTCGCTCTCCATTACTAGATCGACCTTGTGGGGTTACCTCAGTGTTTGCAGGGTATTGTTTGACCTCCTCAGCTGCTCCCTGTAAGCAGAGATGAAGGCTCAATATGTATTTATTCGAATTTGACCGCAGGCACGAATTCCAGCAAACTAAGTGTGCACTGTCGCAAATAGAAGAAAAAGGGTCCATATGGATCAACACCGACTGTGGACCCAAAGTCTGTCACCTCTCTGACCACCTGTAACAGCTGTGTGACGTGATCCGCTCTTATCCCTCTCACACCAACGAGCAGACAGAACAGTGAAGTGGCCTGACCAGTGCCACGGGGTGGAGCTGTCCTTGGAAGCTAGTCGCTCCGCAGGGCTGGTATCTTACCCTTCGCCGCCCGTGCCTTGCCAGAGCCCATGCCTTCAGCTCTGGGGACTACATGGCATGAAGCTAGCTTCCCTTCTCTCTGCCCCATACTCGCTTGAAACTACAGAACCCACATGAAAAGGGGAGTCGGGCCCCCCACCCCGTTGGTCTGTGGGTCCCAGACTCCCCTCTGCCGTGGTCCACCATCATGGGCTTTGGAAGACGCAGCAGCAGTCAAGGGCTCTTATATCGATCTCCTTTGAAATTACAGAGCAAAACAAATCACCCTGAGCTTTTTTATTGGCATCGAGTGCTAGGTCCAGACGGATTCTAGAACAAATTCAGCTTTTAAGGTTTAATTCAAAAGGCCCTTGCAATCTGTGGGTGCCAGATGGGGAGATAATGATGATCAATGCCGTTCTGAAGGTTTGGGGTCCAAGCAGAAACCTTTCTCTCCTAGTCCTTCCGAGTTCATTAGAAGCTCTAAAAATCCCATTTTAGCCCCAGACTGGTAATTCCTAGTTTTCCTTTGGTGGAGAGATTTGGTCTGATAATTTAAATAATAGTCACTGATTCAATGTTATACATGCTACATTATCATACTATATACATGTTAATCATTGGATGCTGTCTAATCATTTTTTTCTCTCTCTTTATTATGTAAGTGACGCCTGAATGCAATTTTGCTTTAGGGAGCCCCAGAATATTGCACGTCTCTCCCCCTGTCTGCCTCGGGCCACCCTGCCCCGGCTGCGCACACACACACGGGGGAGGGGGCACACGGAGGGTAGAGGTGTTCGTATGGAAAATGAGGCAACAACCAGTAAACAACAGCACAAGGGTCAACGGCGTGTCTCCGGCACTCACAGCTGCAGACCCCCTTCTGCCCCGCCCTGCACTCGCTCGCCCATGTGTGTGCCCGGAAGCAAACGCACCCTTTTCTGAAAGTAGGGTCACACTAGGAAATTTGTTTTGGGACATTGTTCCACATGAAAGGTTAAGTAAGCTCATCCATTTTCATTTCATACAATGCCTCTGTTTCCTTCTTTATCAAGGTTTTAAAATTATTTGGTGCTCTTTACCATATAGATTTAACATTGTTTTAAAAGGTGGCTGTTTTGAGCCAGCAATACGGTTTTAGTCAGATGGAGAGGGCGGTCAAAGAGGTCTGCCATCGAAGGGATAGTTTGTCACTCACTGGTCCCGAGAGGGGGGGACATAGCACCCCACACCACCCGGGGCCCCGTGGGCAAGCCCAGGGTTGGTCAGGAGGTACAGGGTGCAGAGGAAAGCGTGGTGTGTTTATTGTGGGTGTGTGAGCCAGAACGGGTGAGACAGGCAGGCAGGCTAAGGAAGCTCAGGACTGCGTAGTTGGCGCTGTTCTGGGGGCTCTGGGACAGAGGCGCAGTCCCTAGCTGTCTGGTCCCCGGCCCTGGGGTGACTGAGGGCAGAGAGAATGTTGACTTGATGTGTGAGTCAGGGGGAGGCAGTGGTTCGGAGAGCGGGCTCTGGGTTGGCTGGCTGCTGTTTGCTGCCCTCAAAACTTGGCTGAGCCTGGGAGGGGCAGTGCCTCCTTGGGACCACAAGACGTTAATATATCATAAAATACAGACAACAAAAGGCGCCATGAAGCCCCAGACCTCTCTGTGCACTGAGCGTTCAGCTGCGTGAGGTGTATTCTTTTCTGCCCGCCTCACACGGTGTGAAGGTGAGCAAGACAGTGGGAAGATTCTTATCAACTGAGAAATGACACACGTGTCATGGGGTGTGGGTGTCATCTGCGCGCCCCCTGTTCAATGAGCCGCAGCAATGATGCTCTGCACGCCAGCAGGGTTTACGTGCCCTTCTCTGCATTGCTAACGCGAAGGGGATATGAGTGTAAATCTAAGCGCGCTTTGGACCGGGCTGCGAGAAGAGCTTGCGTTTGTTTTGGAACAGCTGAAGAAATCGGTCCAAGGTCTCTCTGCTTAAGACAGAAAGGCAGCTCTGCTTGGAATGCAGGTGTCTCTGGCCCTCAGGCCGTCCTATGCATGGCGGACCCCTAGTCCTGACACTCTGGTCCTTCTCTCTCCCACCTGGAGGAGCTAACTGACCCCCGCCTGTAAGCCAGCCCCGCCTTTGCCTCTGGGCTCACTGGGAAGCTGAAGTAACACCTTAGCAACCTACCTGCCCCAGAGCCACCCTGGGACAGAGTATTGACAAGGTTGACAGTGTCCCGGCCAAAGGCTGAGGTCACCCTGAGCCCCAGACTGCCCCTGGGATCCCACTGCCTACCCAGAGAGAACCCCAGATGAAGTTGACTGCCTGGGTTCCCTCCGGTGCTTCCGGCCAAGTTTCTACACCCCCTCCCTCAGCCCCACCCAGAATCCCAGCTGCCTGCTGCTTGCTTATCCCATGACCATTTTTGGCTCTGTGGTGCCTGTCAGGCTGGGGTTTTCCTCGGTGTCAGCAGTAGCTCTGTCCCCGAGTGTCACTCTGGGCCCAGGCTGGCCCTGTCATTGTCAGGCTGTGCTTGGCTGTGCCTGTAGCTGTGATCTTTCAAACGCCCTCTCTCCAGGCTGCTCACTGCAGGCGGCTGGTCAGCGGGGCCAAGTGCCGTGGCTCAGAGGCCCCCCACCCTATTGGAAGACCTAGAAGACTTGGCAGCCTTACATCCTGGGGGGCAACCCCGATCTACTTTTCCTGTCCTTCCTCAGGTCCAGCCCTGGACCACGCACACACTTCATGGGCTAGAAAGAAAACTCCTTCCTGGGAGTGACAGGGCAGTGGGGACGGGGCCGTTTTCTCACTGACGTGCAGTGTGGGCCGGGCGCCGAAGCCCCTGGTGGCTCTGGGGAGTCTCTGCCCCGTCCCTCCTTTAGCCTTTTACCCACATGCACTCGCCCTTGGCCTGACCCGGGTCCCCTCTTATGCAGGCTCATTCTGCAGGGAGGTGCTCTACCCTCCGTGATCTTGTGTGACCTTGAGGCCCAGGACAGAGCAGAGCCCAGGTGAGTAGTCATGCTGTAACTGGCGTGGGCACCCAGAGGCCCCTGTGTGACACCTAGAGGCAGCAGGAGCTGGAAAGGAGAGGAGGGCAGTCAGCTGCGACCCCTCCCACCCCTCCAGCTAACTCTATGACGGCTTTCAGACCAGTGCTGCTCTCCCGCCGGCCCCTTCCCAGGGGCTTCGATTGTGCCCCGGGGCATTTTGGCCCCACGGTCTTTCCATGATAAGAAACCACAAGTTGACTCTGGCGCCCCTTGGTGACACTGGGTTGGCCATTGTGTGCTGGGCTCTCCTCTTTTGCCTTGTCTGAGGCTGTTGCCCCCTCTGCTGTCACCAAGGGTCACCTGCCCTCTCCTGAATCAGCCAAGGCCCTGGCCTCAGTGTTCAACAACTTGAAGTCCTGGTCTGGCCAAAGGAGCAGCAGCGACGGAGAGCCGTGGCAGTGACAGGGGCCGCCGGACCGCGGTTTTCTGTTGGACCCTTCGTAAGTAACCGGGAGACCCGCAGGTGCTCAATGCGTCTCAGCTTTCGGGACATTTGTGCTAAAGCTGCTTCTCTGTCCCAGGACCAAGGCCGCCGACATTGTAACAATTCACGGCCATCAGCCCTTTACAAAACGCCTCAGACGTCTGTGCAGAGTTGTTTAGTTGCTTCTTGCTTTTTCTTTCCTGGTCCCAACTTTTTATTGTTGAAGTTGGATTTCTAGGAGGCTCTGATCACGCTGCAAATTCCTGAAAAAGTCCTGCTCTGTGTCCTTCTGATATGTGTTGGGCTGTTCTCTGTTGGCTCCGTTTTAGTTTCTTTCATGCACTTTTCTTTCCTCTCCCCACCCCCGCCCCACCACCCCCATCAGCTTAAAGGCTCCCCACTCTGCCCATTGCTAGCTAAGCCCGGGTGGCCTGGGAAAGAGCCTGCCGTGGAGTCTGGGGCTGTCCTCGGGTCCCCTTTGGCAGCTCATTCCCCTTCTCGAACGCGTTTCCTCATCTGCTAAAGGAGAGGGTGGACCCAGATCATCTCTCAGTGCCCCCTTGCCGCTGAGCTGGGATTCCGGCAGGTTCATAGGTAATAACACCTGCGATGTGGCAAATGCTCATGGCAAGTGCTGTGGGACAGGGCTCGGTGCTTTGTGACAAATGACACACAGACAAGCTGCCCGAACCTGGGACGATGGCAGTAATGGCCACAAGAGTAGACACGTCAGGGACGCTTCCTGCGTGTCAGGCACTGCGCTAGCTCTTCCTGTGGGTTATCTCCTGAAATGGCGACGATGACCCTGGATGGCTGTCATTGTCACACCGATGTCACAGACGAAGAAACAGAGACCCGGAGAGATTTCAATAGTTCCTCAAAGATCACACAGCCAGAAAGAAGGGTGGGTACTTGGGTTCCGGGTGGTGTGACCCCAGGGGCTGAGAACTTCTCTGAGTTTGGATGATTCTAGTAGTTAATTCCATAGAGAGCTGCAGGGTTGGCCTCTGATTTTCACATTCCTAAATATATTTTAGGGTATGAAGCAGGGGTGAGGGATCCCCAAAATATTAATAATGTGGCAAGGAAAAGTATAAGGCACTGAGAAATAAGGCAGCCCTGGCTGGTGTGGCTCAGTGGACTGAGCACTGACCTGTGAACCAAAGGGTCACTGGTTTGATTCCCAGTCGGGACACATACCTGGGTTGTGGGCCAGGTCCCCAGGAGGGGGCACGTGAGAGGCAAACACACACATTGATGTTTCTCTCCCTCTCTTTCTCTCTCCCTTCCCTTCTCTCTAAAGATAAATATATAAAATCTTTAAAAAAAAGGAGAGAGAGAAATGAGGCAGAAGGGAAGAGAAGCAGCAGGGAGGGCATTCAGTTCTGAACAATAAAAAAGGAAGCTCAGGGTGAGGTTGTCCAAAAGCTTATGAAGACGAGGAGGGAATAATTGAAATTAAGAAGATTATAAGCCCTGTGGGCACTGGTGACCCTGAGCCACTCGGTGGGGACGCACAAGGGCTGACATTTCAATGGTCCATAAAATCAAAAGACAATGAATGAGTTTAGCTAGCCCCGTGCCTTGGGAGGAGGCAAAGCAGTTCAGAGTGAGTTCAACCCAGAGATGTAATATAATTAGAACACTTCGGAATCATATTTTTGACTCAAAGAAAATTCTCAAAATAAAAAGTCGAATCAGGTGTGGCAGAGGGAGCAGCGATGAAATGAATTCAGTGAACTTTTGGGCGCCACCTGTCCTGGAGCTTTTGGAAGCCCGAGCTGGCAGACTGAGGAATTTGGATTCAATTCTTTAACACGCGGCCTATATTTAACAAACTCTTGATGTGTCGCATCTGCTACCTTGACACTTGCAGCCCAGGCGAGCGAGGCACAGAAGAGGTCATCGCCGTGGAGGCTCTGTCGTAGGGCCGAGAAGAAGTGGACAGGGTGCTTTTCAGTGTCAGGTGCATGGAATTGCAGAGAACAACAGAGGGTAAGCGCGTCTCCCCGTCCTTTGCTTTGAGCTCACCCTGCTATTCAGGTGCTGTCCCAGCGGCGGGGGCTTACACGCACGTTCTCAGGAAGACGAGCCGGTAGCCGCCACCTGACTCGCCACACCCCTCCCTAAATGTACTAACCTTTTTCCGTTGCTCATTTAGTCTCTTTTCCTCGCAGATACCCGTCACGGAGACAGAAAAACACTAGTAAATCTCCATATTAATTGTGAACTAGACCCCGAAGTTACCGCTTTTAGTTCGCCATTCCCCATGGGTGTTGACGCCCGAACACTTGCTTGTACGAAAACCTGCGTTCTCCTGAATTTCTCCGATCCCTCATCCGCCACATCCAGCAGGACAAGGCCTGCTGTGGGCACTTCTGAAATATGGTCCAAGTGCCCTTGTTTCTCTCCTCTGTCTCAGCCACACCCCTTGTCGTCTGGACTGCGCAGTGACCTCGGTGACTCTTCCTGATTTCCGTGGTAGGGTATCTGCAACAGATCCCCCAAAATACTTAAAACAAATCTGTCATCTCCTACAATGTAACCCCACAAGGCTGTTGACAGATCCCTCAGCAGAAACCTTCTTGGTGAGAGAGAGTAGGACAATACATTCAAGACACTGAAAGAAAGAAAGAAATTTCTGGAAAGTTTTTGATAATAAAAACTATTATTGAGAGTCCGCTTACTCCCTGCCTTATGTTTACTCAACAGTTACTATTTCCAGAGCCCCCTTCAAGTCCTTGCTCTGGCCCTGTCTTCCTGGCTCTCAGGCATCTGGGTTTCTGTCCCTCCTTGGCCTTGCCACCTTCCCTCCCTCTGCAGGGGACTCCCGGCCAGGTGTCCAGAGGCTCTTGGTTGACAGCTGCTCCTTCAGATGTCATCTCCATCGTCACGTCCTGGGGAAAGCATCGCAGACCTCCCAGGGAGGCCGGTTGCTTGGCTACGTAGTGCACAGAATGCCGTCCCTTCAGAGCCCTTATCCACCTGCTCAGCTCTGCGTTCACGAGCATCATGTGCTGCAGGTGAGGGATCTGTTTTCTCACCACCGTTTCTCTCACGCGGAGCAGGGCCCAGTCCTGAGCCTCGATAGGCAGAAGGGACGGGCGTGAGACTATGAGGGAGGAACCCGCTCCCCTTCCTCTGCCCTCCCATATCTGCATGGGAAACAGGAAAGCTGGGCAGGCGACTTCGTGGTGGCATGTCTCAGTGTTGGTATCGTCCGAGCCTCATTGCAAGGAATTTTATTACCTCACCCCAACTGCAGCTGAAACTTTCCCAGAGTTCCTCTTGTCAAGTTAGGACTGATTTCTGAAGTGGGCAACATCCTTGCAAACATGAAGAGGGGTTGCCTGTGTTGCTGTGTGTGCACGTGTGTGTGTGTGTGAGCGTGAGTGCATGAAGATGACCATCAGGATATGTAGGCTCCCCAAGTGGAGTTTGTGGCTGATGATGAGCAACCTGTAATCAGTCACACCCATGGGTGTGATTGTTTAATCTGGCACTGGAGTTCCGCAGGAGCGCCCGCACCCAGGGGCGTGCCTCTGTGTCTCAGAGCGGGCGGGGGTCGGCCCCAGTGATGTCTCTGCGCTTGTCACTTTTTCTGTCTGTTAACTTTGGAGATTAATGTGGCTGTGGGGGTTGCTACGGTGGCTGTCCCAGGAGCTTTGCAGACGTGTACAGATACCCTCTGATACTTCTTTCATGTCTGAGATGGGCATCAGCACCGGCAGTTGGAACAGTCCATGTTGCCCATCAGAGTGGAGCGGTTGGGATGACACATGAGTGTGTGAGGTGGAGGTTTTTTTGCTAATGTATTAAATTTTCAGTCCTCCTGGGTATTTTAGAAAGGCGCTGGATGTGTGGAAAGCTATCTGAGTGTGACCAAGACCAAGTGTGGGTCCCTGGCTGGTGTTTGGATTCTCTCTGGGAGAAGGAGCATCCTCTGGAAAGGCAGTTGAGGATGTACTTCAGGCTGACTTTCATTTGACAACGTCGAGGAGGACTCCGTTGGAGTCTATGGTGGGAACGTTCTTCATCAGAACTGGAGAGCAGTGAGTGGCTTAAGAAAGCTCTGTTGTCTCTCACGCTTCCGTTGGTCCTCGAGGGGATAAGAATGAAAATATAGGTATGAACAGGTTAACTGCCTGGCAACTCGGTTGTGTCACCTCCCTCACTCAGCGGGGCCCAACTAATCTTTGAGGAAGCAAGCCCCTAACCACACTGTTAGACGCCCCAGGCGGTGAACGGGCGCTGCCTGGAAAGACCTCATCCCCAGCGAGGACTCGCTCAGGGGCAATGACAGAGGTGTCCGGTTACTTGCTGTTCACAATGTGTGTGCTGGGGCGGGACCATCAGTGCACTGATCTCATCCAGGGACAGGAGAGGAATTAATTGACAGGATGCCTTAGTTGTTAAAAAAAATCAGGATTTTAAAGAAGATTGTGGTCAGCTCAAATGGCGGCTTTGCTGAGCAGCTGCCATCAGTGTTCCCTCCACGTCCAGTTTCTGTGACACTCGGTCTCATCTAACTCAGACGGGGTTGGGGTGACCGAGGGGATACTGGCTCGTGCACCGGCACATCTCGGGAGTGACAGGTCCCAGCCCCGCTGGCACCGGGACTCAGGAGGCTCGAAGCAGGCAGTGTCCCGTGTCTGCACTCCGGCTCAGCGCCGCCCCTGCACAGGCAGCTTCCTCAAGAATCTGCCCTCCTGGCAGCACTCGGCCACCAGCAACGCCGCTACTATTCCAGCCTCTCAGCGCCTTCCTTCCGAAAGAGACGTCTCTCCCCCTAGAACTCCCACAAGATTCCCAGAATTCAGTGTCGTTGGGCCGACTTGGGTCACACGTCTCTCTGAACCAACGATGGCAGCCAACGCTGATGGAAGGCTGTCACTGCGCAGCTGTGAGAATACGCCACACCTGGGAGCCGGGAGCAAGAGCCAGCCACGCAGGGACCCGAAGTGGGGGAGGCGGGATTTCCTGAAGGGGAGTCAGGTGCTCTTTCTGGAAAGAGGGATGGGTGCAGAGCCTACAGAAGCAGAGTTTCTTGCTAAGGTAGAAGGCACAAATGTCCCCTCCCAGAGTCTGTGACCCTCACTGTGGGACTTCTCCCTGCCTCCAACGAGAAGGTGGAGGGGACCTGCTCCTGGATTCCGAGTGTGGCCATGGGGTTCACTTTGGCGATGAGACTTAGCAGAAAGGACGCAGACACGTGAAAAGCCTTTACCGGTTGGCCTGCCTCGTGCACTTGGGCTACATCTGTGACTCCGTCCCTTCGGTCCCTCAGGAGAAGACAGACGTGTCCCCCTGGGCGGTCTCCGTGACCAGACCATCCCGAGTCCTGTCTCTCGCACAGGTAGAACTACATGGAACCAGGTACTGCGAGAAGCACGCCTGGCCTAGTGTGGTCACCAAGGAGGCCGAAGTCACCTGCTGCCCAAGTTCAAGTGCCTAGTGGACGAGGAGCCACTCCATGAATGTGAGAGGGAGAGAACCCTTCAAGGCCTTTAGTTTGTTCTCCTTGGGATACAAGTAATTTCTGAGCCAATGCCTGGTCAGACTTTGTTTTTCAGGCCACCTCAGACCCAGGAAGGTCTCAGTAGAATCGCCCTCTCACCCTCTCCCCCAGCAGCAGCAACCACATCGGCTGTTGTGAACCTCCCTCCCTTCGGTGTTAGCAAACACGTCTCAGTCATTCCTGTTTGAATTCCAGGACAGGTTGTCGTGCGCCGTGTTAGGAGCTGTGGTAGAGAACGCAGCGCACCCACGGTCACCTAGCTGCTAGTTTATCACCCGGCTGGATGTCTGGCTCTCTCCTCCGTCCCCCAGGACAAAGGTCTGTCCCCTCCCCCCGAGCACAGCCTCCTGCAGCAGAGTGCAGGCTCCATCAGCCCTGACGGACGCAGATTGTCCTTCTGTCCTTCACGTCCAAAGGGCCTCCCTTCGGCCTGCCTTCTTCCACCAAGAACTTCCCACCTGTGTGACATCACGGTGTGGGAACAGCTTTGGGGTGTCCACGCGAGCCTCCCATTAAAATCCTCGTTCCGAGGTCAAATATGCAAGAAAAAAACTGGGCTCGATGATCCCTCGTTATTCCACCGTGAACAATGCTTCAGGCACGGGAAAGCGATCGAACGGAATCAGTCAGGAAAACCTTTCAGCAGATGTCCCTTTCTGCGTCCTTTGCAACCATGAGGTGCAGGGCATCCTTAGCTCCCTCGCAGCATCCTTGGCTTCCTCCCAGGAGCGGTGTTGGCAGGGAGGCGTCTGTCCTTGGCACCGGACGCGGAGGAGGTGTGAAGGCAGCAGTGGTTCTGAACAACCCAGCGCTCCTTGGACAGCAGGAGGGAGGCAGGGGGAGGGTCACTGTGGACCGACTCCTCTGAGTGGGGAGCATTAGAGTGGAGGCCCCGCCGGGGACCCCTGTCTGAACGTCCCTTTGGGACCCTGCTGCTCTCAGCGGGGCCAGATAGTACCAAACCTCCCCTCTGGTACTCGGAGCCAAGTGTGTACCGGGAAGTGTAGTTGGCGCATGGCTCTCTGTCAAAGGGAGCCCGTCATCAACCATCGCTGGCAGGTCCTGCTGGGCCCATCTGCGCCTTCCGCGGCACGCAGCGTGCGCTGTGAAAGATGGATGGTTCTGAGCCCAAGAGGACCTTGGCTTTTTCTCTTTGTGGGTGTTGTCCCGTCTCCTTGTTTGTTTTTGCTTTTGATTTTTCCTCCCAGGTCAGCCCCAGGCCAAACTGGAAGGTAGGGGACTGCCGATACCCTGCTGTGTGTTGTGCTGTGTAGATCTTAAAGTGTTCGCATCTCTGTTACTTGACTTTCTTCAGGACTCACAAACCGAGGGAGGCCAGGCCAGGTGCTGCCTCACTGCAGTTTGCAGAAAAGCTGGCTGAAGCCCAGAGAGGCTGAGCAAGCTGCCCAATGACACACAGCAGGATAAATGGAAGTGAGAACTAGACCCAGGTATTCATTCTCTCTGTTGTCTAGTGCTCTCTCCCCTGGGCCCTACCTCTAGGCCTCACCCCCATCTTCCTGTTTCTGGGTGCTCCCCCCACTCACCCCCAGCTGTGCAGCACATCACCAAGGAGAGTGTGCGCCTCCAGGGCAACCGTATTCTAGATCTTTCCCTAAGCTTTTCCCATCACGACTTCAGTGTGTCACGTCTCTAAGGCATAGTCTCTGCTAATGAATGATTTCAACATATGTTACTGGACAGCTTGATGGATGTTTCTAGAAACAGAAGTAACATGCGCTCCAGATGCACATGCCTCAGGGACCAGGAAAGGCGTGCTAATGAGTGGAAGAGTCCTGGGGTTAGCACTAGGGAGCGGTAGGGACTGTGGCAAATTAGAGAGCGTGCCCCTGTCTGAAGGGAGCGGCTGATAT